>CM054177.1:111610162-112092662 GCA_028829895.1 Sinotaia quadrata | reverse complement strand
CTGACACATCTAGATCTCTCGCATAATTCCTTGGATGAGTTACCTGTTCAGGTAATATATATTATTTTATATTTTCATTTTAACCAAATATAAATCCAGCGATTAAAAATTGATGGTAGGTTTTGTGCCTAATGTACCCTCTGCCCCACTTATGCAAACAATAAACTGGCTAAATTACATTTAAAGGAATCCCCCGCCCCACTCCCACATACACACACATTGCAATTAGGAATAAGTGAAAGAAAACTCTTTTTCACTTGTCAAGCCCAGTCCGGTACTGTACACACATAACAGTGATATGATGTTCTGAAAGCCTAATGATATTTAACAGTGTGATTCATGCAACATCAGGCGAAGGTTTAATATGCAAAACACGTAAAAGATGATGGCATGAGCCATGTGCTATAATATTACTAAACTTGGAATTCCTTTACTTAAAATTCAGATTGTCTTGCCATTAAATGTCATTGTGTTATAATATTGCCATGAGGAATTTAAAAGATGTTTGAGTTAATTTAGTCATGATATGAATACTTATGGCAGACAATTTCGTGTCTGACAGATAAAAGACATGGTCGAATCAATTTAGTCTTGATACCAGTATACGAGGGAGACATTTTCAGGCCGTGTGGTTTAAAGATGGCCAAGTTAATTTTGACATAGTAACATTCAAAACAAAATAACAAGAAACATTTTCAACACGGACCTCAGCAGCAACTTGTAAAATTGCTGTTAACGTGTTACAAAGGAATAAACGTTGTGCTCCAACTGAAAATGTCATTCGTCTGATTCCTCCGCTCCAGATTGGGATGGTGAAGTACCTTCACTATCTAGACGTCTCCCACAACTCCCTAAAGGGCGTTCCGGACGAGATCTGCTGTCTGGGGCAAGCGTTGGACACGCTGAAACTTGCCCACAACGAGGTCGCCGTCCTGCCGGACGACATCGACAAGCTGAGCAAGTTACGTGTCTTGGATCTGGAGCATAACCAGTTCGAGTTCATGCCGGCTGGGACAGCTCAGCTACACAGCATCAAGACCCTCAATGTCTCCTCCAATAAGCTGAGGTCAGTGGTGACAACACATGCACGTACACATGCAAGCACAAACATAATGCAAACACACGCATATAAACACACACGTGCCAACGTACATATAATACACATACAATCTAACACGCATACATTTGCATGTAAACACACATACCTACGCACAAACACATTAAAATTCAAACTCATGTATGCGCGCATTCTGACACAAATACATTCAAATACAATCACGCACACATATACAAAAACCTGCAAACACACAAGCACGCGCATATACACAAATATACACTCAGGAATGCACACACACTTACACACACACATACAAGCAAGCACATTGACACACACAAGCAAGCACACTCACAGTCATACAAGAAAGCGCATTCACACATGTATGCACACATATTCAAACACCAACACACACATAAACACATATATAACAACAAACACGACCACATAAATGCACACACATACATACAAACATGCTTTGAAACATACGCATAAACACATGCAAGAACAGACATACAAATGCATATAGTAATACACAAACACGCACAAATACTCAGAAACATACCTACAAATAAAACATACTATATAACATATACAAACTCACACATAAGCATACACAAACACGCATACACACAAAGATGAGACGCTAACTCCATCTAATTAATGGGTATGATTATTATTACTAATTAATCATCCATAACTAATTACAAGTGATGAGAATCTTAATTTATATTATTAATAATTCTCCAGCAGATACCACTCGTCTCTCTTACTTGGTGGATATGCGGGCGCTGTAAAAGTTTTCTCTTCCACAACATTAAAGACACACAAAATGTCCGTCACACAATATTCTCTAGGTGGAAAACTTACTAAATGAGAAAACAAATCCGTCTTTAATCTAGATTTATCCCACTTTCTTCTCTAACATAATGTTATCAATATGAGTAAGAAGTTCAATAACTTTGAAAATAAATTTATTAAATCAGCAATCATATATAGATACATATAACATATAATTTACTTGACATCAACATTCCCTTGAAACCACGTTCAAATAATTTGTGTACTAAACAATCTTATATCCAAAAATTTCAATCAACAATTCAATACAAATCACAGGATAGTTCTTGTCAGATGACAAAAATGGATTTATTTGAGATAAACAATAATAGTTTTTATGTAACCTGATTTAGGTGCTGTCTCAATATATTTTGCATGCATTTTTTACAAAGACACAAGTTTATTGTCTGTCATTATTACGTCAGTTCCATGTGTTTCTCTTGCACGTTTGTATGACACTGATTCATTGCTATTGTCTCAAGGTTAACTTGGACGCCTTTGCCATATTTAGTTCCCTCGGGCAGAACAGCAATTGTAGTAATTTCCAGTAACTACCTTGTACTGGAAATTGCTTGATGTAGTCAGCATACTTTATCAACATACATTCATAACGCACTTATACACTGCTCCCCACAAGGTCGGTATTAGCAGTTTTTAATCAGTAAACCAGGAGGTTTAAATCATCAAGGAAAGAAAGGCTGCTTATTCCATGTAAAATATAATCATGGAACAAACACTAAGTTTCCAGCTCCATTCTCTCTCACATTCAAGTCTCAATTTACAGTTTCCCGTAACAGTATTTATTAGCACGATAAACGCATACAGCATAATAAATACAGCAAATACGTTTATGCAGATCCATGAGTAGTTTCACTAGAAATAATTTTAGGTGTTTAGTATACTATATACGAGCATCTTAGTTCAAGCATTTGTAGAAATAATAGTCTACTCACATAATACATCTTTGTGTGTGTGTGTGTGTGTGTGCGTGCGTGCGTGCGTGCGTGTGCGTGTGCGTGTGTGAAGCATAATTTACTTCTCTCCATACTGTACACAATTAATCAATTATGCACTATTCATGTTTATATATTTATTACAACAGATCCATGAAGTTCGCCGTAACACTGGGTGGACTTGAGCACCTGCACATAGCCGACAACATGATAGAGGTAGTACCCGACGACATCTACAACATGAAAACCCTCGCTACACTTGACGTGGCCGGCAACGGAATCCGTGACTTGCCGGAAACGATCGGCAAACTAAGGGCGCTGAAGACATTGAACGCAGCCCGCAATAAGATAACCGCTATACCAGACAGCCTTGGGCAGGAGCAACTTCTGCTGCATTTAGACCTCTCTAACAATCGCTTGACGACGTTACCAACAGATCTTCGCAAGCTGAGGAATCTGGAAAAGTTCCACATTGGCCACAACGAAATTGTGTCTATGCCCAAGTCGATAGAATTCTTGTACCAACTCAGATCGCTGGACGTGGGAACCAATGGGCTGACGGAGCTCCACTTGCCCAAGACCTTGACCCATCTCGACCTCTCCAACAACCCTCTGATAGTTGATGCCACGGACCACCGTTCCACCCTAGTGGTCATGGGCGATAAGGATCACCTGCGGAACCTTACGCACCTCGCTCTGTGCAAGTTGTCTTTGGAAGAAGTTCCTCCGTCAGTTTTCAATTTGCGCCTGTTGAAACACCTGGATCTGTCGCAGAACCATATTAAGACTCTGACGGACAGCATTTGCAAGCTGCGGGGACTGGAGGAGCTTATTGTTAAGAGCAACGACCTTGAATCTCTCCCTGCTGGCATGTACGCGCTGCAGCAACTGAAGCGCCTCGTCTTGACGGAAAATGGTCTGACTGAGTTCCTTCCAGCTATTCTGAAGCTCTTCTCTTTGGAGGAACTGGACCTTTCGCACAACAACCTCCGCCTGCTGCCAGACAACTTTGGAGACCTGAACAAACTGAAGAGATTGGATGTGTCACACAATGAGCTGGTGATGTTCCCGCAAGACCGCATCGATGTTCTGGCCTCGTTGTACGAACTTGATGTCTCGCACAATCACATCGACCTAATGCCAGTCCACTTTCCTTACCTCTATCGGCTCCGTATTTTACGGGCTAAGGCCAATGACCTTTCCTCACTCCCAGGTGAGATGGAAAGGCTGCAGGCTTTGGAGATTTTTGACGTGTCGGACAATATTCTAACAGTACTACCTGAAAGTATATGTAAGCTACCAGCTATCAAACAAATTGATGTATCCGACAATAGAATCACGCTTGGATTCCCTAAAGCCTGGGAGAACCTTCGAGGGCGTGCCTCTGTCTCATTTGGTGAGCAGACGTCAAGCAAAGAGCGACCACCACAAGACAGACCAAAGAAAGAAGAAGAAATCTCGCCCAGTCCTAAGGGTAAGCGCAAGGGAGGTAAGAACAGCCCAGGCAGTGCCCGCAAAGCTGCCATTAAATCAGCTCCACCAAAGTCCAGTTGAAACCAGTGTTTAGCTTTTGACTTTCTATTTTTGATCTATTAGTATGTAAAGTGTACACTGGTTTACAAACATAAACAGTAGATGAGTTCTATGCCTTCACTGCATAGTGTTTCTGAAATCGAGATAACCGTTCTTCTTAAAGGAGACGACTGACAGGCGTCCGCATTTGAACAAGAGATTACACTCGCGTGACTAATGTTAGGAGCTCTAAGTAGGCTGGATACGATCTGGTACGTATGGTGATTAAGAGTTCGTAAGTATGTGTATGGAACAAGAGCTTGTAATTCTGCTGTATGAAACCAGTTGCTGGTCAAACACCACGCGCAGAAAACGGGATCGCTGCTCGATCACCTTCATTGAACTGAAAGAAAAAACTCATTTCGACACTTCCAGGAATCATAATTTTTCATCACAACAGCCAACACCACGCTCATCATCCAACTTGGATGGTGCTAAGTGCCAAGGAATGAATGAATCAGACATACTAGCACACACACAAAGAAATTAAATTAAATTAAGCAACACCCATGTAAAACGCATCCAAAATATAAAGGACAGGTTGATGAGAATTTGGTGTGAGAACTGATACTATTAAAACATAAATATATTGATTTAAATACCACATGAAAGATATAAATGCATTAATAAAGAATTGTTCAATCTATTGCTATAGGTACTTCATGCACGTACAGTCAAATTTTCCTGCCGCATTGCTTTTGTCTCTGATCTCAACACTTTTATATGTGCATCGCCCGGTCTGGTATCTTGTCACGCCATCTTGTAGATTTTGAAAAATTATTATTACTTCTCAAACAGTTAGTGTTACTCAGCAATTGTTTTATTGTTTTTAAATTTCTAAACTAGTCAGGAATCCCACCTGCTTCCTAGAAAGTTTGTCTCGGTTTACAAGGGAGTTAATTAATCTGACAGTGCACGCAGTAGTGTTAATTTTCTGAGTGAGATTTTTGCCAGAGTATTTACAAATTATAAACAGCAACAAAAGTTAATGAAGCACAGAGTGAATGGTTATACGTGGAATACTGCCTTTTTTTTTTTTAATTAGTAAGAGTTTCGTTTTTTTTTTTTTTTAAATCCAGCCTTTAGATAAATGGATTTGAGGGAGTATTATTTTGTGTTAAATTAATCATGTATATATATTTAATCAAGATATTTTTTACTTCATCTCAATGTCAAATAGTCCAACCTAATGCATACAGAGTACTTTTTACCATCTGCAATGCTCTGATTTGATTAAAATCTTTCGTTCTTACTTCGAATTGTAAATCTGTGCAGTTTCTTAAACGTTGCCACTAATTAGACACGAGAGGTAAAATAAAAAATACAATATATAATTATTGCGAAAGTACAGTGACTTAGTTGCACGAAACTTACTTTTAGAAACATACCTGTATCTTAACCAAACATTTAAAATTACATGAAGAAACACAGCTTATAATTACTTTACAACTACAGGAACTTGTCATATTAAAGTTGTAGCACCAGGTTCGGTTTTTAGAAAAAATATTTATGCAAAGGATATTCCACTTAGCGAGCATAGTCAGTTTCCAACCATTAATAAAAAATTCATAGAAACAATTGGAGTAAAAATTTTAAACAGAAATAATTAAAACAAATCAAATTAACATAATTATTATATTTTTATTTATTTTTATTGACTTTTGACTTGGAAGATAACATGCACTTCACCTCAGATACCATGTTCAAAGTACAGTTCAAATGCAGGTGATCAGAGTTATGCCACCGTGATTGATAAAAATCTGATAGCCAGACTTTTGACAATTTAAAAAATATTTGGTAAAAGAATACACTTTTTTGTTCTAATTTAAATATACACTTGACAATTTTCATTAGCACTTCATATTAATAAATATATCTAAGCACTGTACAATATAGGCTTTTAAAATTCCAAGCCAGAAAGTGGATGTGTGTTGAAAAACTCTACCATAATTGGCAGGTTAGGGAGTTTAATGGAGAATACCATACCCACTCGCGAGGCCACCTTACAGCTAGCAAACTCCTAAATTAATAGTTATTAATTTTACAATTCAATGTATGAAGTACAAGAACATTGCCCAAGTTTTAACATGCCATGTAGTATTAAAAATAATTTTTTATTGTTTAAAAAATAAATTTAGTTTACTCAGATAAATAAGCCATAATTATTAGCTGGGGTTTTTGAGTTGTTTTCGTTATTTAATTTTGTTATAACTTTGATGCTAACTTGATAAATAATCCAGTTTTTATATTTCTCTAGACATAATAATAATAATGTCTTCATAAATATAAGAAATAAGCTGAATAGAAAGTGACATGTATACCTTTTATTGGGATGTGACATTATAAGATACCTTTCAGTGGGAAACGACATTATAATAAATACTTTTACAAACTAACTTCCTCTTGTAAAATCTGACAATCAACAGGCAACTTACTTGCCCCTTAAGAAGCTCATCAACCTAATGCTGTGTAGTGTTTTTTGACACAAAGTGAATTCATATTACAAACATCAAGGTTTGAAGTCAGAAAGTAGGGTTATTACTTGAGTTGGAGAATTGTGGAGACACACCAGATGTGTGATGAAGTTTGCCGTAGTCTGAGTGATGATTAATGCTATTTTGAATCAAGCTGAGAAGCTGAATAAAGAGGAATGTTGTTTTGAGTCCTGACTAGTATGAGTGAAGAGTAATGTTTTCAATCCTGAGTAGTCTGAGAGAAGAGTTCTGTGGTAAATCCTTCCTAGAGTGTGAGTGAAGGTAAAATGTGTGGATCTGAATGCATTATAATTCTGACAATACAAATTTACTACTTATTAAAAATGGATTGGACTTGAATATCCACTGCAATTTCCAGACATTATTAATCAAAATTATAGAGACAGACTTTTATACCTCCCCAACATGACACACTTCAACAGTACTTCTTTGTTATGGCATATTGCATTATTATATTAAGCAAGGATATAACTTTACCTTAGGACATTAGTTTATTATTAGTTTTAGAAGTGATATATTTTAGAGTATTACATTTTATTTAATTATTAAAATTAGAACTGAAAACATATATTTTAGAGTATGCTATAATTTTGCATTTTATTTTTTAAAAATTAATTTAGATCATGGCATAATATTGCGTTATTAATTTTTAAATTGATATACTTCTGGGTATGATATAATAATGGATTGCTGTTTATTGGTGTATGTCTTACTAGTAAGTTTATAAATACAGTGAACTGTTTATAAAAGCACTAAATTATAAAACAAATTTAATCTGCTATTTAAAGGATGTATAAATGAGGCTATAGAAAAGCAAACATTATTTGTTTCTCCCTCAGACTGAAAAAGAAAAATGTATAGAAATCACAAATGTGCAGATGCAAAGATAAAATCTATATGTATGTGCCAAAATCTGCACTGAGTACATGTTGATGTTCAATCAATTGCTCACCAAACATGTTTAATAGGTAATACAGTTTGTTTTCGTGCAAAAACACTCCAGTTTTACAAAGTAAAAGCAGGCTGTGTCTTACAAGAGTATGAGGCTCTTTCCCTACTTAAAAAAATTGTCCATGCAAAAAGAGTACAGCATTAATTTGAGAGTGCTCACTAATGAAGAGTGACTAAGACTGGATGGGAGATGAGTGATTTGTAAACAAGGATTTTATTTCATTTCTATCCACTGAACCCACCTTAATTTAATATTTATAACATTTATTTTTAACATATTAAATTATTCCGTCCAAATATAAAACTGTAGAAATATATAGATGTACTATATAAAATAATTAATGTACAATTTAATGGTGTACAAACAAGATTGTTTTGCCATATGGTACTATAATTATAAAGCTGAAAGATCTACTTCTGTAAATGTTATAATGGACATTTAAAAAACATTTTGAATATTGGAAAATATTTGCATATAGAATTCTCTTATTTAAAATATAGATAGATTTTATATTCTTTAAATTATACATTTGACTTGTAAGAATAATTGAATAATTAATTACATGTATTTAATTATCATTATATAATACTATATTATGTATTATGAAAAATATATTCTTTATTTATATAATTCACTGAATAAATACCTCTCTATATGCATAATGGCTAGAGCATTAAAAAGTGACTGTAACAAATGCTTTAAAGTGATTGTGCATATTAATTAATATTGATGTGTGTGTGTGTGTGGGTTTATGTCTGTGTTTAAGATATATATATATATATATTTAGATTTTTTAAAATAATCATTCCTCTGACTTTTGAAGTTCTGTGTGGTGAATGGTAAAATTAATTTACAAAAGTATAAGGCCTCTGACAAAATTTTAATGCTAATATGCGAGTTTCTAATTCCTTTACAAATTACAGTGGAAATAGTCATTATCTCCTCTTTGCTTCCCCTTCAGAAATTAAGCAAACTCTGATTTCTGTTTGTATTTTTTTCATGCAAAAGAATGAAATTGCGAACAAATTAAATTTTCTATTACCTATAATTCACATGAGTTCAATTTCAGTTTATGTGTATTCTCAAACTACACACAATTCTTCATGTAAGAGTGAGACCTGTAAATGGACAACATGAAGGCATATAAACATAAATAACTTCAGTATCAGAATCAGAATATCATATCAATATTATCTACTAAGATTAATTTTTTAAAATCCATATCATTTAAATAATTATTTTTAAAATATTATGCAATGAGCTTTATTTATAACAAGTTAATCTAATCCCCTATACAAAAACAAAAAAAAAGTGTATCCCTATAATTCCATAAATCCCCCCAAATCTAGAAAATAAATTATTTTCTGCACAGTCATGTTTAAGGCATAATGCAATGGTAGAATTAGCTGGCATACTCCACAGTAAAATTTTGAAAAGCATTCTTCAAAACGTATAAAAGAAGGATATTTCTTTAGATCAGTCTTTAATGATTTTTTCCATTTGAACTTAACAATTTCCATACTGATCATAAATATATGGAATTTACAGAAAACAGAAATGTATGCCCTAAATACCTGTAAATTATGATGTAATTATGCTTAAAACATTTATAAGAAATTAAAATATGTGATGTATTATGTTTGTTGAATCTTGTCAAGTATTATTATGTTCAGACAACTTTAGGTAAATTAAATCAAGTATAGGAAAACAATTAATTGGCACTGATATAAGTTTGTTTGCAGTTGAAAATATTTATTTTAAATTATACCAAGCACTTAATTACTTTTTTATTTCAATGGCCTTTTCATAAATGTGGAATTATATTTGAAAAGGAGAATTAAAAAAAAAAATTGTTATTTCAAGTATTATCCCATTTGCATGCAAAAATTAAACTTGGGTTCACTTATTGATTCTATACTAGCAAGTTAAAACTAATATTATATAAATAATATGTAATTCTAAACTCATAGCATTTAAAAATTAAATATTAATTGTTCACTTTAAAATTTAAATACTTCTCCACATTTCTGTACTCATAAAAAATAAGGCCAACAAAATTTTATGGCAGTTTACAACAGGTTATTGTCTCATTACAGAGTAATTCTCTACGATATAGGAAGAAATATGCACATGATGAGAGGAGGTTTGTATTACTTGCTTAAGGGTGGAGGGAAGGAGGTAGGATCAACGTATATACATATAAGCAAACTAAAGAAACATAACACAGTGCAATAGATTAGCTATTATTTTTCGCTTAAACTTTGGTCATGTGACATAAATTTACTTGTTGGACTAAAGTTTTACACATAAAAAATAAAAGTGATTATTCATTTTCTTGTAACCTATCTATGTATCTGTCCATCCATCTATATATTTATCTTTTTATATAAAACTGTATTTTTGAAACCATTACTTCTGAACAATTTTCTGTTGATCATGAATATGTGAAGTTATGGTACTTTATGCAGATAGAAGTCAAATAATTGGAATCAATTTCTAATAGAGCAAAACAAGTCTCAGTTTCATGAATCTACTGTCATAAAAGAGTAAGTTAATGAAAACATTATTTAAATTTCAATTGTTATTTGAATTATCTTGTAAAAAATATAAATAAATAAAAACAGAAACATCATTAATCTATATCAATTAGTTAAAGAAAAGACTATAGTTCATTTATCATCTTTAGATGCCAATTTGAGTTTGGATTGTAGAGGAATTTTTCTCAAATTTATAAATGTTTTACTTTTCCTTTGACCAGTAAATTAACTTTTCTCTCTGTAAATTTTAAGATTAAGGGCAAAGATATGAAATAAAAGTTTAAATCTTTTACTGACTCTTCAAGCACCTATGTAAAAAATGGAATATATTCACTTGTAAGTTAACTTTGCATCACTTTAGTAGTTCTGAATAAAAAACTTTTGATAAGAAATAATTGTTAAAGAAAAACAATTCTGTAAAACATTAATATACTACACAATCAGTCATTAGTCAAGACATTATGTGTATAGGTCCCATTAGACAGCTGAGCCAGACCTATCTGTTTCATTGTTGATTAACTGTCCCAAAATGTCACATTTGTCATATCCTGGATGCCATACATAAAGATGTATACTTCAATTTGTTCCTATAATCAAGTTGAGGGGAAATGGCCAATCACACTTAGTTTCTTGTGTGGCAACCCTCCCTCATTTTCCTTTCTTGATTTGTTCTGAGAAGCAAGACAGAAGTTGCAACGATTCACATGATTTTTTATTGCTGTGATAATGATACTGGCTGCTACTAACAATATAATAGTTATGTACATTCTTAATCATCTTCTCAAATATAAGTCAGTACCACTACCATAAAAAAAATAATAATGATAATAAGCAATTTATACACATTATTTATTTGTTGTTATGTAAAAAAAAGTAATACTATTAAAAATACTATGAAGCATTAACTGCTTATTATAATTTATATTATTATTTTTTTCTTTTGGATATGGTACTGACATATATATGGAAAGATAGTTAAAATTGTACACACTATAATAAAATACCCTGATTAATTTTCTACTGGTGAAATTAAAATAACATATTTACTTCCCTTTTACTAGTTTTAGTAATGTGGTGCTGTGATCATCATATTCATAATTTATGGACCCATTTCTAAGAGAAAAAAATAACTATTATTTTTAATTTAGTAGTAATAAATATTTTAATTTTAAGAGTATAAATGTCAGTAACATAATAATCTACATCAACAGATTTACTTTGATGTTTATACTTTATTTTGAAGGTGAGTATTATAACAGAACCAGACATTAAAAATCTAATATAAAATATGCATCATTAAACCAAAAAGTAATATTAATGCATAGTATACAAATTTCTGGCTATCGCAACAAACTGAATTTAAATGAAATACAGATAATGTTTGATCATGCCTTTGTTTCTATACAATAAAGAAAATAAATAGTTTCTTAGTCTAGCAAGAAGTTATCAGTATCATACTGAAAGGTAAAAATGGTCAACAGCAAGACTGTGCTTTCATTTAAAAATAAACACCACAATAAATTTACATAAAAAGCATAAACACTAACCTTCATATCTGTACAGTTGCAAAATATAAATGTAAGGAATCATTTAGTTCCAAAATATTATTGATACTACTAACAGAGAATTGATGCCAATATTTAAAACTGTTTTATTTAAAAAAAAAAAAATAAAATAAAAAAAAAATATTGCAGTTGAGGAGAGTATCTGACAAAAGTAGCAATCAAAACATGTTCTGCAAATAGGAATTCATGTTCTGGTCATATATTACAGATTTTACTTTTAAAATGTTCTTGCCATTAAATTTAATGTTTTATTATCACTTAGAAACAAACTCATAAATGAATCCCACATTAAGCTGTAGCTTTCAGCATGAGTCTTTATTAAATTAATATTTAGGTACGAAAAATAACTCAAAATGCTTCAGTTTTCTAAAAACATTTTACAAATTGTAATACTTTGGTGTTTTGTATTTCCTACCCAGAAAGAAAAAAAGGTAGATTAAAATAAATGAATAAAATTTAAAAGAAATAAAGACAAAACTATCATGATTAAATATACTATTAGTATTACTAAGAACTTAAGAAGTTAAAACATTTAGAATAATTAGATTAAACTTTTATATTTCAGTTGTCCTAAGACAATTATTTCATAATTTTTTCATTCCAATACACAATCATTTATATTGTTTCAAGAGAGTTTTTAAATGACAAAATCAACTTTAAAATGCACATCATAAATTATCAAACTTTACAGGGGGACACAAAATAAAATCTCTATAAATGCAGTTCTAGAGAACACATGTTAGTTATCTCGAGGACTGAAGGCAGATTTTGTGGGTGTTTATAAATTTCATGTATGCACATATCTACAGCACTGGTGCCCTGACTCATGTTTAAGCCAACTAAAAATAATACTAGCCACAAATTTCACACAATGATTGTAATATTATCTTTATCAACAAGGCATACTTGTAATAACAGTTTCTGGTGAATTACTTAGGGATCTGACCATAGATTCATGAACCTTTAAATTAGTTGGATAGACACAAGAACTATCTCTGGATTGGTTTGCAGCTTATACATTTGACTAAATGTCACTTTAAAAACATGCTCACTACTGGTAAAAAGTCTCTATAGAAAAACTGATATAAGCAGAATGCATAACAGATCTAGGTATAATTTATACTCTTAAATTCATCAATTAAACCGAATATGATTGCAGCACTGTGAAGACTGTGTGTGATATTTATAGAAATAGAATTAGAATAATAGAAATACCAAGACCTCCATTGGTGGTCTGTCATAAAGTTAACACTATTTTGTAGTCACTAGCAATTTAGTAAGACTAATGTTAATTGTTATATAATGAATACAGCAAGCAAAATAAAGTTCTGTTACTAGTATAATACATATATTTTTGGAATATTGCCCACAACTAAATAAAAATTAATATCAAAATGGTTCATCTGAAAACTCTGGGTGTGAAGCAGCCCATTCAAAGCGAAAAAACTTTACATTCCGGTCCAGCTCACTGATTTTCATTTTGTGACTACTTGTTAAAGACCAGTCAAATATATCATCGTTTTCTTTTATTCTTTCTGGTTTTTCACTTTTTGTAATGACTACCATTTTCTTCTGTACTAAAAAATTTAACAGAACCTGAGCAGGTGTTTTACTGCACTCTGCTGCAATTTTACAGATAACTGGATCTTTCAAAAGGTCTGGGTCTTCTGCACGTTTATCTGTTCTTCCAGGAGCTCCAATTGGAGCATAAGCACTCATGACCACCTTCTTCCCAGTACAATATTTTTCTATTTCCCTTTGCTGAAGGTATGCATGACATTCTAGTTGCAGATTCGATGGCTTTATCGTGGCACTTTTCCAGATTCTTTCCACTTGCCTGGCGGTGAAGTTTGACAACCCAATGCTGTTGACATAACCCCGGTTGACGAGATGTTCGAACGCTTGCCAGGTCTCATTAAGATTATACACTGCCAGTTCACGCTTGCCGTTTCTATCAATAGGTCTTAGTGTCCCGTCCCCACGGTTGACGACGCCCCAAGGGTGGTGGATCAGCAACATGTCGAGATACTTCAGCTTAAGATTCTCTAACGACATTTTGGCACTGTCAATGGCAGAGTGATAAGCTAGGTATACTGATGGAACTTTGCTTGTCACAAACAAATCCATGCGGTTCAATTTGCCTGCACGTATTCTATCATTGATCACTTCACCAATTTCTACTTCGTTGCCGTAACTATGAGCTGTGTCGATATGGCGGTATCCTAAGAAAAGAGCATAGTCTAAAGCACATTTCAAAGGTTCACCAGTTAAAAGATAGGTGCCGAAACCATGAACGGGAATTTTGAATCCACTGTTTAATGCCAGATATTTTGCTACACCAGTCATTTTGATGTTGATGGAAGAACTTTAGACTTTTTACGTTAGGGACGGGACACGGGCATTAGCGCCCAGTAAGTTTAAATTAGGGGCAGTGTTTTGTCTGGGTACTGTCGCTGTCGGAGTTCGTTATCCGGATACTATACTGTTTGTGGCAGCTGGTAAATATAACTCTTCCCTAATTAATGAGACGCTACAAACATAAAATATTGCTTTCTCTGTGTATGAATATAATTAATTATTACTAAATATACACTTGGAAAAATTACAACAGACAAATTCATAATGTCGTAAATTATAAATGCAGTTATCTCCCTTAAAATGGGATTTGCCATAGTATTACTTAAACTAAATATTACTATTAGTATTAGTTGAAGAGTACTTATTAACGCGTACATGTATCTGCATCATAGCAGGGCGCTTTTACTCTCCACTGTGAGCATTTACAAATGTGAATCCGAATATAAGTTACAAAAATATTTAATCGTGCTGCTATTATGGTTTGTAAATATACCACACTTTATAATGATTGTATTTTTAATTCCCCAAACCCCTTTCACCTATAGAATAATATTAATAAGCCTATGTATTATTAAATGTGCCATTCACTGAGTGTTCGATCTCATGTAAATGATTATTTTCTTTAGTCAGAAAAGGAAATCGGTTTAAAACAAATAAAAATTATGTATATAATTTTATGCAATGGAGAACATCGGAAAGAAAACAAACAACTTAAATAAACGTGACAAACTCCCAAAATGTATGATGCGTGTTTCTGTCAGGAAAAGTAAACTTATTGTTGACAATGATGCATTTGCTTAATAATTATTAATATGCAGTGGAGCAAATCGCAGAAATAAAATATCGTATGCAAGCTAATCTTAGTTCAATAAAATAATTAACTAATGCAGATATTACACTTTACCGACTGTACTTTTACCTACATGCAACAAACTCACCAAATGCTAATAAACAATGTTTCATTTAATTTATCAGTGACCACAATATACATATTAAATTCCGAGCTTCAGAATATAATTTTTTTATCTGTTAGTGAAGTGTTTGCTTCAGGGATAGAAAAGTGCAAATATTTATAATCGCTTATGGAATGGTTAATTTATTCACAAAAGCTCTTAAAATAATCTCTGCACTGACATTGTTTATCTTGGGTTTCATGGTGTCTTTTTATTTTTCTCTATTTCATATTAAATGTTTATTTTGTATTATGTTGCTGCATGCATATTTAGTATTGTAAAGCACTTTAAAAAAAATTAAAATTTAAGTGCCTTTATCAGTTTATGTCATAATTTTTATTCCATTACAGTATGAGTGTCAAGCATTTTAAATTTGTAGTATATGTTGCAGCTAATAGGACAGACTGATGTTAATAAACTTTAACTTTTTGATGACCTTTGAAGTAAGTCTGAATACCGATATATGTATTTATTTAGCTTTATACAAAATGAATGACCCCATGCTTTGATAAGATCTTGCTGAATACAGCTGCTATGAAGAATTTAAAAGTTACCAAAATGAGTCACTTTTTAGTTTGATATAAAATACTAACAGTTCATTTCAAAGATTTTATTTGCCTGAGAAAAATATTACAATTCTTTCTGTATTATCATATTTTTTAAGCATCTCGATATTTACATTTTTCATGATATTGGCATGAACAAAAGGTGCATTTTATAACTAAGACTTTTACTAGCAGGTTTTGCTTCTTGTAAAGAAAGCTGCTTTAAAAATAAAAAAAATCAGTGCAAGGAAATGTCCATTGGAAGCCAGACAGATATAATACCAAGTGTATTAAGTGTGTATTAGAAGTTAGTATTTTTGTAAATTTGAATATTAGCATTAAAAAACAACAACTCTTTTTTCTATTTTGCATACTGTATCACAATATCAGTTTTGAAAGAGTCTGGTTGTAACAAGTGCTCATGGGAAAACATTTACATTAATAAAAGAGAATTTGTTTGTGTATTAGGGTAAAATGTGCAATTTGAACTCCAATCACTATAAAGACAACAATATATGTAAACCAATTTAATAATTCTCTAATATGAATCTTCTAATCTAAACTGGTAATCTTAAGGAAGAGTACTTTGTCTCCCTTTTTCACTACACCTGAAAATTACATTTTAGTAATGATTGCCTAATTTAAATAAACTAAAGAAATATGTAACATTTTATGATAAATTATAAAAAATTGAAATAGATGCCTTGTAGGCAGTGGTGAAAATATTTAATTGTATATTAACATTGTCATTTAAACATGTGCACACACACTTAATTTTATGTCAAATCTGTTGTATTATGTGTAACATGCTTAATTCAATGTTATTTCAAAACATCTGTAAATTCAATCTAAATAAAAAGTCTATAATTTTGTTGTTTCTTTATTAATAGTTAAAGCAACTAATGTTATAATTTAAGCCAAAGTATTTATTATTGTAACATGATTATCATGCACATGCAAATGATGACTCCTTGATTACATAAAAATAATCAAATAATTCATAAAAGAGTAACCCCAAGCCCACCCAACTGCATATTGTCACTTAAGATTAACAAAGTTTTAAATGTCAGTGATTAATGTCACTAACAATGATGTCAGAAGAGGAGTGTTTGCTCAATAATTTTATGAATATAAAAATTAGAAATAAAAAATCATTTCTTTGCTTACTTCAGCTTTCCGATGTAGCATTTATATTTTAGCTTATAATCCAGGTTCATTCTGAAATATTGCAAGTGACTGATATAAATGCACAGGTTTATATAAATGTAATTACATGTACAACTATCTATGCATGAAGCAAGGAATAAGACAAACACATACTTTGTCTTCTGTTAATAATTGTATGTGTAAGCATAAAAGGTGGACCTGGATGTTACTTGATTCAGTTCTTCAAGAAATTATCTCAGTGCCAGCCTGGTAACAAGGCAGGAATTATCAACTGGCAAACATGGTTCACTGATCATCAATGATTAAAGTATGAAAAATCTTGCAAGCATCAGTTGGGCTTTCTGCTAACCTTAAGAGACAATTTTGTGATGATTATAAATTAAACTTAAAACATATTAAAACTTCTTTTTCAGGCAGCCAAAAAATGTTCCATTCATTGAATGTTATATCTTGGCAGTGACAAACAATGACACCACTTCTCAATTTTCTGTTCCAAAATTTATTGCAAGCCTCTCAATCACAGAAGAATGAGAATACTTAATTGGGGTAATTATTGGTTTTAGTTTGGGAGGTGGACTAAAGACAAAAATGAAACTGAAATGACTCTTCCTGATTTAAAACTTATACCAACCAATTTTCGTCATTATCAGCATCAACTGCAAATGATTTTGTCTGCGGCCATGTCATTAATGTTGATCGCTTCAACAACAGCGATTTCATATATATATATATATGTAAAACAACACTTTCTTTCATTTGCACAAGGATAATCTGAAGAAAAGAATAATCTGAGCAATTATCTCCCCTACATATTTCAAAAATTCCTATTCACATCCCTTGTCTCTAGCATTCAAATTAGTGTGATCCACTGCTTAATATTTCACTGATAATGTACAATGTTTTAGTGTGTACAATATTTTCATGTATAACTGTTTGGGCATGCATAAAATAGTGTTTAAAAACTGTGGCTGCAGACAATAACCCTTGTTCATGGAGTTAGACAACTGGGTTGGAGAATCTGAAATTCATACACTATTTTGACAAAAAAATATTTTGTCTGAACAGACTTAATAAATTAAAACTTTAGAAAATGTGTATGTCAAATAAATGATATATAAGGAAATTGAGCCCATTCCTAAAGAATTTTAAAATTGCTGGAATTTAATGTAAAGTTAAAATTAACATAATAAAACTAGTATACTGTTTCAAAGTTACTGAAATACATGAAGGTTACAGTCAAATTTAATAACTGCTGCAATCTGATTGTTTTTATTGTCATTACTTTTATTACAAGGAGAAATGTCATTTTTATTATCACAATTAAAGTGGCCAAAATGTTGTATGGTGGATCAAGCTTTGGAGGCAAATATGGGCAGACCTCGCACATATTCATCTAGTTTTGTTCTAAACAGTTCACTAGTAATTGGTTCACAGAGTTCACTGAGAGGATTTTTCACCACATACTCCACATAGATCTGCAAAAATAGATTAAAAAATAATTACAAAAGAAGTGAGTGAAGACTGAAGTGTATTTAACAAATATATATAATGAACCTATCTACTAACGATTACATTTGTAGGTACATGTACAAATAATTAGTTTACTTTTACCATTACAGTTAGATGTTTCAACGTCAATTCTATCAAACACTGTCAATGCAATCAAAAAACTTAAACATCAGTTTTCAGGGAGATTTAATAACACACATATATACATTGATAAATACATGTTGGAGGGACAATAAACTCTTTATAATAATTCAATGTGAAGGATTTTAAGTGCTTTTTACCTATCACTCAACCAAATTATCCCAAATATTAAAAAATTGTTTAAATCATAAAGCAAACAAGGCAATAAAATAGAATCATTTCCACTAGGAGTAGTTATATTTTAAAAAAGTACCTTCTCACAATTTATTTGATTGAAAAAGCATAAATATTCATTACCATTATATGATTCTAACAAGGCTTTCATTCACAGGCATCAAAGTTGTAAAGAAGATACAAAGATCATAGCAAGTCACACATATTCCAACACAGTCTTAAATGAATAAAAAACATGATCTAGGAAAAACCTCAAACTGACTGATGTCAAACAATATCCGACTAACCATGACACATTTGATCACTTAAAAAACCCAAATGACTGATAAGCTATACATTTACAAATAAACCCATTTAAAATTTATATTCATTGGTGTACCATATATATGTCACAACCAGTTGTAATAAAACTTCTGAATGATTAATCAAATATTCACAGAATACAACTGAAAATAAAATATCAATCTGACATAACAATTAAATTCACAATACTACAACTGACTGATAACAAACAACTCTGAATGATAACAGTTACATTCATAATTAATATATCTGACTAATAAAAAACATATCTGACTGATAACAATTTATAATACTACTAATTACTACATTTGGCATAACACACAACAAGTCTGAACAATAACATTCATTATTTATACATATATATATATATATATATGACTAATAGCAAACAGCTGACTGATAATAAATTCATAATATCACATTTAACTGATAACAAACAACTAGTCTGACAACAGTTGTATCTAATAATAAATAGCCGATAAATATGATATAACCAACACCACCTCTGGCTGAAACAAGACAGACCATGAAAATTTCATAATTAAATAAACCTACAGAGCCAAAAATATATTGCAGCACATCACGTATGTTGCCAATATTTAGATCAGTATTCATTATGAACTTAAGTCCACTTGGAGTTTCATAAAAGTGGAGTTTGTACTTGCTTGTTTTGAAGTTCAAAAAGCCATCATGTCTGCTTCAAGTCAAGGTCTATAGTGATAGATTGTTGTTTCTCATTTTTATCCCAACCAAAAAATAATACAAACTTTGGAAATTTAAGAATTTAATTAAAGAACAGTTAAAATTATACTTTACTTAAATTTGGAGTAGAAAAGTATGTCTGTGGTGCAAATAAACTAAAAACTCTATTTAAAAAAATATATATTTTTTGTGTATATAGCTAGCACCATTGCATTCACTTTTCAGGCATTTAGGACTTCTTGAAGTCCAACAGTGCAGAATGAAATAGTGGGATAAACATAATAAGAATAACTCAACAAATATACATAACAATAACATACAATAAATATATAACATATACATATTAATTATTATACAAATACAGTAAAAGATGTAGGATATATCTCACAAACTTGTATTTTCTACAAAATAAACCTATTTGTGATAAAACAAACTGACAATAATGTTAAAGACTAAAAGAGTACTTATCAATTTATAAACTTCAATTAACACACACACACACAATATTCTGGATTCATATAAGTTATAACCCATTGAATCTGAAAAGTTATGAATATGGTGTTGATATTTCTATAATACTACAATTTCTGTCGACTTAATAAAATAAGAAATTGATTTTTAAAAATAAAGTTTACTGTAGTGAACCAGTTTTTCTTTGTTCAAAGAAGTAATCTTGTCATTATTTTATTATCAGTTTCTATTTCCATCACATAAATATTTGTTATTTTAAAACAATAATCTTGGATTTTATGTGCAGTTCTTAATAAAGAGTTTTCACAAAAGAATATGCATTATTTTTTTATTGCATTTATTAATTTCTTATTATTATTAATTTCTATTACATAAATGTATTTGGTGTCATGCAACATCTGAGAACTGGGATATTTTTTCCTAATGAATTGTGCTGTCACACTACCGAACAACATTTAGTGTGTAATGATTTAATTATTTTTAATTTAATTATTTTTACAGAAATAGTGGATTCAAAAACTCCAAATTAAAAAATATATATCATGATCTACACCAATATAATTTTAGAAAGAAATGATGTTTACTATTGCTTGGCACTATTCAAATATACTTAATGCTGTATAAAAACACCAACACTATTTAAGTTAAAAAGATCACTTTTCTTGTCATATAACAAAACATATTTTGATATATTTGAGCTGAAATCAGTACTGTTTTAACCATGAACTGTTACTCTCTAAAAAAGTAAAAATGTGATTTGCCATCAAGTACTTAGCTCATATTTGATTGCTACATGTACTTTAAATTAAAGTTTAATATCACACAGTTTAAACATACTTCAAGCTTTCACCACACTCTTAAAAGTGTTCTTTGTTCAAATCAAATGCTCTGTTATTACTATGCAGCCACTCAACACTGCCAATCTCAAAAGTAAATTACTAAATATTAATATACTGTTTGCTATGTATTCTGTTCATGTTTCCTCACTATTTTACATCAATACTTTTTCTCACCAAGAAAAACTGGACACTACGTCTGTCAGTCTTTAAAATTTCTGGAGACAAACTGTGGGGCTACATATTTTTAGTTAAAAGAAATTCTGACAATGCAACATGAATTCAGACAGCTCAAATTGGATTGCATAACTCATTAAGTGACAAATGAGTAGTTAGTAAAAGGTTAGGAAAGAAAGGTTCTGAGTTGGACAACAAAAGAAAAGTATTGGAAGCAAAAGTATATTGGGACACCAGATAACACTGCATGTGTTAGGAGAAAGCTTTGCCCACGAAAATCTATAAAAATTAAAATGTCTTTCTTAACAACTTGGTTCACCACAACCATTCAGTTGCAAGACTTAAAATGGTCCCTTTAAAATTAAGTTGCAGCAAGCTTTAAGATGACAAAGATAGGCAAGTAATATACACATTGATTATTAATCAAACAGTTTTTTTTATTTTATTGAGGATAATTTCCATCTAAACAGTTACTACAATAAAATAAAATATTCACATCTGTAGCATGAAAAATCCACAACCTATAATGAAGGTGCCTTTACATTGAGAAAAGTATATATACTATTTCATCAGTTGGAATTGGTGGACCAATCATAATGGATGACAGAATTAATAATCAATACTACATGCAACACTTGTTCAGAACTAGATTGTTCCAACTCTTCAAGACATGGGAATAAGCAAGGAAGAATTTTTTTCACAAGTTGGGACATGACTGTTAAGAGCAATATGGTCGTTAATTCCCTAAATGAAAATCTCCATGGAACTTTGGAAGAGTAATCTCTAACTAGTCTAAGTGGCATCTTAAAAGAGATTCGATAGATATGAAAGGACCTGGCCATCCAAATGAACAGATTTGAATTCCTCATTTTCCTGGGTATGGGATTATTTTCTCTGGGGAAATCTGGAATCTCAATCTTGAAAGTTGAAAAACAATATCTACAAAATATACCACATATGGGTGAGGAATTGAAAACTAGAAAATTATACATCTGTAGAGAAGATTTGATAACAATACATAATTTGGAGTTGAGAACAATTTTAGCAGCTATTTGCAAATGATACTGGTATTATCTGAATATCAATGTTTTAAATAATACATTAGTGGTGTAAGTGAAATATGTGGGGTGTGTGGGTGGTGGTGGTTTACAATAAAAATTAAAACAAAACAACAGAGTCAATATTACTGCACATTTTGTGAAAATCCTTAGTATGTTTCAAAATTAAAAAATGAAAACCTACACAAGGGCTAAGTTTAATTAATATTGCATTTAACTCCTAGCTTTTAAAACATTTATAAATCCAATTCTAGATTTGAAAAATAAAAAAATAATAATAGTAATATATTCTTAAAATAAACAAGATTCATCATCAAGATTTTTCAATAGTCAAACTGAACTTTTGATTATCTAGTAAGGAAAATAAAATATTGTGAATACCTTGAATATCAATAATATATATGACCCCTAAAATCTTTGAAAAGTTCTGTATATTAAATTATTATTTTTAAAGACAATAAATAAAAATCAAACTGGATTACCCAAAGAAGCTCTCTTAACCTGAACTGCTTTGCCATAAATAAGATGTTTAGCAATATATTTCTCACACTTAAATTTCATTCTTTAAAACTCAATATTGATGCTTGCACACAATACTGATACTAAATTACTAGTGATAGATGATTTGAAGAAATGAATAATATGTTAAGTTTAATGCATATGGTTTAAATGACATTAGCTGCAGTATTGAACATCTGAAGTTTCAGTACAAAGCAATGACATCACAGATGAAAAATAAAGAATTAGAAAGGGAAACACAATTGTGTTTATAATTATATTTATATATAATATTTTGTGTATGTTGCACAAAAGTACAGGTCAAAACTTTTAACTAACACTAACAATAGAATGCTTTCATAAATACAAAAAACACAAATTATGAATTATGCCTCATCACAAATCATAATTCATCAGCGTCAAAAGGATACAAATCTTTGGGTGATATACGATTGATAAAAGATTTGATTGAAAATATCATTCCATACATCAACTTGAATTCCTGGAAAAGACATAATTATTATTGCGATTATATTGATAGCACAACTACAAAGAAAGAAAGTGCGTTATTAGCAGAATTGTACTTATAAGTTGTAATAATAAATGCTTTTAAAAATGATACATCTATCATTTCTATGACTTGTAGTTGTAGCGTTCTAACTTCTACTCTAGGTGTTTATTAAATTTACAACAAGCATCAGATATAGGAAGTACAAATTTATTTTTATATAAAGTAATAAATGTTCTTAGTATATATTTCAAATAGTTTCTGTAAAAGTCTAATCAAAAGATTAAGAGTTTTTAATAATTCAGACAAGAAATCATCGACAAATTGAGCAACAGAGTTCGTGCGTATGCAATCCATGTTAAACCTCTCGGGTTCCTTATTTCTATTTTTTAAAAAGTCTATTATTACAATATTAGTATTAAATATTATAAATACTTGCACATGCTATATATTTAGATTTGACAACATACACAAATGCCTAAACACATTATTAGTAATCAGAATAAATAATTAAAGTGGGTGTGAAATGGTAGAACTATCAAATATAACTGTAAGAGTTTATTAATAACACCATACCTCCTCTTTACTAATCCCTGGCTGTTTTCGACGATTCCATTCAGCATAGTATAAACAATTTCCATTCCTATCGAATAGATAGAAATCGTAGACAGTCATTTATAAGCAATAATAAATATACACAGTGAGTAATTTTCTTGTTTCTTTGGGTTTCACTGCAAAGGGAGATAACTAAAATTCACTTCTAATCACTGCTGTAGCATTAAATTATGAAAGTTAAGTTTATGGTAGTTTATGACTAATTTTCTAGTCGTTTATCTCATTAATTTATTTGGTTGTTTGACTTTCGTTAATTTTGTAAATTTGTGACTTCGGACTTTTTATCGTAACAGTCTCATACTACAATCTCGGTCTCATTTATTGATTGATTGATTGATTTTAGTATGCGCTCCTGTACTGTTTGTCTCTAGTATTACGTAGACAGGTGTCATGAACAGCCCAATCGTTGTCCTAGCTACTAATTTAATGTTTCAAGTAGGCCAAAGCATGAGATCCTTACTCTTTTGTAGCAAGGTGCTTTTATTTTGAACGAGGCCCCGATTTTTGTAAAACCAGTATACCAATGTCTGAAACACCCATTTACTGATGCAGTACTTGAATACTTAAAAAAAGAAAGAAATCGCATGTACTGACATCTGTGCAGTCTTTCATCTCGGCAACAACATGTCACTAAGTCAATATCAGCTTTTAGATGTGTGAAGTCCTTTATAAAAAAAACAGAACTGCCAAGTGAAAAGTGCTGCAATCTATTGAACATATTTTACAAAAATAAAAACTCTCCAATCGTGAGTCAATTTTGTAAATAAAACAAATTGCAATGATGTATTCATGCTTGAAGATTTTTGTGATAAACTTCTTTGAAAACTTGGTGGACAGTGGTACAGGTATTAGAGGATGATTAACATTTGTGATGTGTAATTTCTGAATAAATAAACTGAAATAAAAATTATTGTAACTGAACTGTCAGAAAATATGGGTTATTTCTTTGTGTGCAAATATTATGTTTCTTGTGTAGCATTCTTATGATGGAATAATTTGTCTCGATTTTCCTGTCATATTTCAGGTTAGTAGAAGATATTTTTACCTAAAGGTAGGTTCTTGGTAAATCACCTACAGTGAGATGCGAAAAAGTCTATTTTCTGTCTGTAATCTGACATAGGTTGGAACATGAGTGAACTGAAAGCGTAGATTCCTAGTAATAAGTGATTCTTCTGTTGTCAACTAAAACTAAACCAAAACATAAAAAATACAGATTTAGGTAGATTTCTACTTTGCTGCATGCTTTTTACATTGTGAGTAAATAAAACACTTCCATTTAAAACAAAAATTTTGAACAAAGACCAACTGTGATGACCAAACAGGGACTCAGTAATTAATCTAATAGTTCATAACAATTAATTAATGTAATACTTCATAAAATCTTCAATATACACTTGCTTCATAGGTAATTAAATTAGACTAGTAAAATTATTTAAAAGTGAAAAATGTTCTGAAATTCATCAATCTATATGTCTTTTTGGTGAAAATACAGATTCTTTTGATTATATTTAATATAAAATTGGCACATATTTAATTTCCATTCAGAGTTTCTTTTAAATTACCCAACTAATAGTATTATCTCCCCTGTGTTTGCTATCATACTAGATCAGGGTCTCAAACTCATTTTGCCTGGGGGCCACTGGAAGTAGAATCTGGGTGAAGCTGGGCCGCATTATTATTCCCTGCTGCCAGAGACCTGGCAACACTTCCTCTTACACAGCTCAGACACATTTGGCTTCAGGGAGGAAGCCACTGTGACCCTCAGTATGGCTTGAAGATGCTCATCAGTAAGTTTGTCCTTGAAGTTTGTCCTTGAATCAAGTTCATGGTGGAGAAGAGCTATTCACACAGATAGGTGCTCCCCAAAAGGCACTTGGTCCGCTTGAACATCCTGGAAAGCTCAGGGAACGTAAGTGGCAATTCTCTCAAAAACTGTCCAAGCTTGTTTGCTTTTCCACTCATCTCCCTGAACTTGGCTTTGAGTTCAGAATTACACTTATGTCAATTAGATCCATTTGAAGCACAGGAGGGACATCTTCCACATTGAAGAAAGGGTCAGCAAATATTTGAAAGGTGGTTCTGTGTTTCTTGAAATCTGCAAACCTGTGATCAAATTCTTCCTGCAGCTTTACAATGGCATCAACATACTTCTCACCACTGAATGGTGTGCCAGAATCCATGAGTGCCTTACATGCTGGGAAATGGCAGATCCTGAGGTATGGTGGCCCACAGGTGACAAAAACTATAAAACTCCCAGGGTGCATGAGAAAAACGTGTGGGCCGCACTATCACTTAACTTTAATATCAAGTGGGGGCCACAAAATATCGTCTGGCGGGCCACAATTGGTCCGCGGGCTGCAAGTTTGAGACCCCTGTACTAGATAGTAGTAGAGTAGTCGTGATCAAGCAATACAACTGCCATTTCATATAGTTTTCCTTTGATAAGTGTGTTATCCATACTTTTATTTTAAAAGAATCTTATTCATCTGTGTGGTAGGTGGGTGCACCAATGTTTAGACAAAATTCCAGTATGTATTTACCCAAAAGAAGTACATATTTGGTTAGCATGAGACTGCTTTGTATATTCAACAAGAATAGATTTTTTCCAAAGAAAATAAAAACAGCAGCATGCTCAGAATTTTTTTGTAGTATTGTAACTATATACAATGATATTAGGCATTAGAAAATATTTAGTTCTAAAGCCATAAATTGTACTATTTGCGAAACCAAATTTAGTATCCATGATGAGTTTCCACATCTGGTGCTTCATTCTCCAGGACTAGAAAATATCATTCAATAAATATGATGACTTTGGCCAGAGAACAATAATATAATTAAGTACAATTATATGATGATAAAATGCATATATTATTAAAAAAACAGTCTTGGATTTGTCACCACAAAAGTGTGTGTTTGTGTGTGTGTGTGTGAGAACAAAGTGAGTGAATGGGTGGGTGGGGGGACGTCATTGTAGAGTACTGACATCGTCTACATTATGTCTCAACTGTCAAAACTTTATTCAATCACCTTATGTAATTTGTCAACACTATGTAGGACCTGTTCGTTGTTCATCACACTGTCCAACACACATACACCATGAATGTTTGCCTGGCTCTTGTTAAGCATGCAAGGGTTATGTATGTTGACGTGTTTGTACGCGAGATTTTATGTGGAGTGGAGAATGTAAACACTACAGGGCAAAACAACATGAACCATTTCAAAACAATATTAGGTTAATATTTTTTTATGAATATGTTTTAACTTTATTGTCATACAGGTTCTCTTTCATGCGGTGACTATAATTGCTCATTTCAAAAACCATTCAGACAAAATATACTCTGGGAGATAGAGGAGTAATTTTTCTAAATGATGGATAATGAAAATAAGGAAAGTAAAGAAAAATAAGTAAAAAGCAACAAATCAACAGCATGGTGGGTATGTCAGATTGCATAATTGGCCATGCAGAGGTCATCTATAACAAATAACTATCAATTACTGATTATTAATATAGAAAAAGAAATAATTGAAAAACAAGGAGTATAATTATTTTCATGGTTCGACCATCAGATTGATCAAATCCCCTGGCAGCTTCAAAGGTGTCAATGGAAACTACAAAACATAATTAAGCCTCATTCAATTATAGCAAATTCAGTCTTAAGATTTCACACAGCATAATAATGAGATTATATTAAGTTGGAGGCATATCACCTACATGTTAAATGTCACAAATACCCTCTTGCTTGTCAGTCAGACACTAGGAAGATTAAAGTGCAGTTGGGCCTGATAGGATTGTCGTAATACACAAAACAAATAAGCTCAACAAATGTTCACAAGCACTGTTTACATTTATTAAGTATAAACATGCATACACATAGTTATCATTCACAAATAACTCACTCCACAACAATCAAGCTATCCACATAATTATCAATCAATTTTAGATCACAAAATTATATATACTATGGCACTTGCACCTAAAATATATGCAATAAATAACAACAAATGTTCATATAAAGTTTTATAAATGAACTATCCCACATTACTTCATGTTTCAGTGGATATAATTAGATTAATTTTAATTATTAATTAAAATTACCTGAGTTCTGTAGTAGTTTCAGGAAACCTGAAGTATTATTAGTTGTCATGCCTAACACTGCTAGACATTGGAAAAGTTCGTAAACACAATCTTGTCACTGGCAAAGCAATAAACACAAAATAGATGTAGAAACTGTGCATGACTAGGTGGGTATGTCAGATTGCATAATTGGCCATGCAGAGGTCAGCTATAACAAGTAACTATCAATTACTGATTATTAATATAGAAAAAGAAATAATTGAAAAACAAGGAGCATAATTATGAGTATAGTAATTTAGCCTCTGGTGGCCATGTGTTCAAGAAATAAATAATAAGTATATTAAATGTAAACAAGGTAGAGAAAACTTTAGGTTTTCGATAATTTAGAAAAAATACTCTTTGGTTAATTTCTAATAAGCACAGTATGTATAGCTTGGCAGGTCAGAATAAAACAAAGCACTTCTACTGTTCTGTAGCATGCACAAAATCGAAGTGATTATTTATGTGTTGCATGTGATTTTTCTTCCTAATTCTCTTCACCAAAGTTCTGATAGACAGCTTGTTGTAACCCTTACTGTTCTAGGAAAAGTTCTAAAGCTCAACAAAATCTGGTTAATTTTAGCGGTTTATTTAGGAATGTATCTTGTCAGGATATTTATAAATCTCGCCCATATCCCATCAATAAATATTAAAAAATAAAAGAAATTTAGAAAGGAATATAATTTAGATTAAGAAATGAGTAGTAAACAAAATGTAGATGCAAAGAGAAGATTAATAGGAGCATTTATACACATATGATGTAGCTATTGTATCACCCATAAGACAGAATGGATGTTTTTCTGGGTCAAAGAGAAGTAAGTTAATTAACCACTGTATTTTTCCCCAGCAAGCCAGACTTTGTTGTGAACCCTGGTCAAGCAGAAATCCGACCAGTCAATTATAGTAAACACGCGTAGCGTAGGGATGACCTTGATCATAAGTGTGCCTGAATGAAAGGGGGAAGTGAGAGGTTGTTTGACGTATGCAAGTTCAATAGGAGGCAGCCCTGCCCTTAGGTCAACTGAATAGCCTTTAAATAGGGGAGTAAACCCCAGCTATGCACTTTTCCCCCACAATAAAGACACTTGCCAGGTGTGTAGCAGAAGCCCAGATTTCGATATAGTGTAAATCTGAAAGTCTTTTTGAATGATAAGCCAAAAGGCTTGAAAAAAAGAGTGTATGAGATTTTTACGAAAATCCGTAGGCTATTGTTACATATTACTTGGATCCTTGTTTCACTGAACGAAGGTAGAGTTGCATTTTATAAAATTTTGTGATTAATAATTTTTGGTGTAAAATGTAATCATGATAATTTGCCATGTATAATTAATTCATGTTTATTTCAGGGTAGAGAGATTGTGCTCAGAGAAAATGATTAGCTTTTATCTAAAGAGCACTATGTAGTTAATGTTAGCAGTCTCTGATTGCTGTATTTATAAATTGCAGGATTTTGCCGCATGTTTGGAGGCTTTGCATCTTGGTAGCATTGCTTTGTGTCGTTGGCATCAGTTTGCTGAAGTGTATCAGCTGTTAGTTCGTATGAAATGCCATATTATGTTGCTTAGGAAGGGAAGTCTACAAAGACAGCCAGTGATGATGCTAGACTCCATCAGCGTAACTAAGTGAAAATAGTACATTTGGCAAGGAGTGTGAGAACAGTTCTCTAACCGTGTAGGAACAATAGTGAACTATTGGGAACTTTGTGCAAATCTTTTTGATATTGGGAACTTTGTGCAAATCCTTGATATTGAGAAGTGAGAAGAAAACTGTATGAACTTGGTCAGGGAAAACATAACTAGCTATGGAAGGCTAAACTTTTCTCTAATAGACATTATGAGAGTTGTGCTATGTAGATTTTGTAATTGATTGTTGTTTTATTTTGTTTAATTGTTTAATTTTTTAATATATAAAAATTTTATAAATTTTCATCTGTCTTGTGTCATTTCTTACCATCTTCATTTCATGTAAAATTCATTTAATCATAGTCATCATGTCCATCATTGTGTCTGTCGGTCCATCTGTTTATCTGTTTGTCTGTCTTATATGTGAGAATCTTTCCTCTGGGGGCTGAACGAGTCGACAGAGCGATTGACCTCAATTGTTGTGTATTTCATATTGTCCATCTTACGGGGTACCAACATATCTAAATCGGTGATCTCGCTACTAAAATCAAATTATGACTGACTAGGAAAATACAGAATGCATGTACACAAGTGCTGTTACAACACAAAATGATAAATTATATAAGCATATATTCCCCAAATTAATATTCAGTAATGTAATGCAATTAAGTTAGTTTGTGATTCATGGTATGCATTCAAAAACAATGCATACAGTAGTCTCTGATAACTCATTACACATATACATTTTTTTGAAGATGAGTGAAAAATGGTGAGTATTTCCACATTTAAAATGTTAAAATAGAAACATCTCAAAATAACTCATTTACGAAAACATAGTGGTCCTCGTGAAACTGATACAAGTTGCTTTATTACTGTTTTACTTTTAGTAACGAGGTTCAAAATAAATTGAATTTTTGATGCATCAAATCTGTTCTTGTTTCCTGAATGGCTGCATTGGGGGTTTCATGTCTGTTGTCAATATTTACTGATTTTGCATATGGTGTGATCCTCAGAATCAAATGATAATGGCTTTAGCTATGTTCTTATTTTATTTGTTAAACATGCAGTCAAATCTCTAGAAATGATAAGGATGAATTCTGCTGCAGGAGTGTGTCACCATAAGAACATAACATTTGTTCGTATACATTTTATCAAAGAAATCAACAAAACTGATTGATGAAGAACTATGACATCTAGTGTCTCTGAACAATTTATGATATGTATAAGTATAAGCAAATCCTTTAACAAACTTTACATTTTTTGCAAGCATTTTGATCAAGAAATCAACAAAATTGGTTGATAAAGAAATATGATATCTAGTGTCTCTGATTGAACAATTAATGATATGTATAAGCAAATCCTTTAAAAAATCATTACATTTTTGCATGCATTTTGATCAAGAAATCAACAAAACTGATTAATAAAGGACTATGATATCTAGTGTCTCTGAATAATTTATGACATATAAGTAAATTCTTTGACAAGACATCTCACTAACACTGTCAAACAGGTGAGTAAAGCAAGACATAAAATGAACTAAAATGGACCATTATGTACAATATTTAAGTTCTTTATCTGTGGTTACGAGTATGCTACAATCACGGGGATAAATAATACACATAAAAGAAAAATTTATGACCTTACTATTTCCATCCAAGAGAAGCCAGGCTTTGAGAAATGTGCCTTGAAAGTTGAAAGATATGTCACTTGTAAATAAATTTTTAAAAAAACAACATTATCTATATGTACAAATATCTAAACAAGAAAATGAGTAAGTTTTATGTCTTTTTGTTAACAACATTGTCTATATGTACAAATATCTAAACGAGAAAATTAGTAAGTTTTATGTCTTTTGTTCTATCATAGACATGAAGAATTAAGTTATTCAGAATACTTTTCTATAACAATCTGTTGATTAGATACAGCTAAAAAAGTTCAGTTATTCAGAATATTTTTCATTTCAAAGTAGATACATTAGAAGTTTTTCTGATAAACAAGAATTTATCCATGAGGATGTAATGAAAAAAATGGTACAACAATAGTTCCCCCCAAAACAGCAACAACTAAATATCAAGAAATGATATAATTATCATCAAAAATGCTCCACAGATATTAAAAAAAAATTAAATTCCAATCTAATACTAATACAACTTCTTTTTAATGTCATAGTACTTGAAGCTGATTATATGACTGATAACAAAAGTTCACTGTAGCATGAAGGTAGTTCTAAACTAACATTCCAAGTATGTAACAGAACCATCACTATCTCCCCAGTTTCTGAAAGAATGACGGTGTCTTTTGAAGTCATCTTGCACTCATTTTTTCCCCTCCACAAGCACTCCAGAGTAGTAGAAGTAGTTCTAAAGAGTTCTGTGTAAGGATACTGCACATAAATGGCATAAATGTGTAAATGGATAAAAAGAAAACTTGTTAGTATGAAACAGAAATGTGTACTAAGTGACAGCCTGATATAAAAATTACTGGTCAAACTGAACCAAACTCATAGCATGTGTGTATATAAATTAAATAAAATGTCATAGAGTATTTCTTTAAGATAGACTTCACTAGTATAATAAAAGCAAACACCCAAACATAGCTGTAGACTTACTTTGCTTATTTATTGAGGAGTTTTATCCTTCATGGCAACAAAGTTTTGCATTCCAGATGTTGTTAATCTAAATAAATGCCATCCTTCCTTTTCTGTCAAATTGATACTCCCACATCGATTATAAAAATCAATAGAGGGTTTGTTCCAATCCAAAACTGCCCATTGCAGTCGGGCACACCCTTTGGAAAGTGCGATCTACAAGAGAAAGAAACAAATGTCAGTATTATTCTAGTTGGTCTGGTTCTCTGTTCCCAATGTACAGTGGAATCCTCCTATTACGCGCCTCATGATAACGTGAATTTGGATATAATGCAGTCATGGCATGGCTTCTGAAATTTCGTATATTCATTCGCACATATTGCAAAACCCCACATTAACACAACCCCGCTATTAACGCGATACGATTTTATGGACCCCAATTATCATGTTATAGCAAGGTTTCACTGAACCTATACAGGTAACTATAATATTTACACTTAATTTCTAATATCTGACATTCAATCAATAAAACATTCAATCTGACAATCACTTATTGATAGATAGGCATATTTCAAAATTTAGCTATTTATAAGTTATATGTTACATCATTGAACTATTTGTAATCTGATTCATCAGTTAACTATTTGTAATCTGTTTTGTCATTTAACTATTAGTAATCTGTTTTATCATTTACCTATTAGTAATCTGTTAATCATTTAACTCAGGGGTATCCAACCATTTTGGGCAATGGGCCACAAATATCGTGGACAAGTTCGGGGGCAACATGTGGTACACCTAATGATTTTAATCAAATATGCCTGAGAGGCAGTCCCCATTCGTTAGAAACTAACAAAATAAAGGAAAATAATTTACAACACTGATGGGCAGCTCCATGAAGAAAATTAGAAATATTATACAACATAGAAAATAAAGGATATGTCTGGGAAAGAATCAATAGAAAAGAATTAAACTTTACTTTTGTAACTTCCACCCAAAGTGCAGTGCCAACTCCTTTGCCTCTCCATTCTGGGGTGACATACAGATCCTCCATGTAGCATGAAATACCTTCCCAGGAGGAATAAATGTAGTAGAACAGAGCATAGCCAATAAGATGTGCCTCTTGTTGTATTTCTAACAAAATAAAACAAGCTATTATGACTCATTTTGTTGTGGACAGGAAGAAATGGTAAAGTGTAGTTTACAACTCCATACAATACTGATATCATGGGAAACACAGTATCTTGTCTTTTTCAAGTGTCCATGAGCATATAGTAAAGAATAGGGAAGAATTCTTCCCATCCACCCACCCATTTTGTACAAAGTGAGGTTAGAAGTTGGTGAAATGCTACTGTTAGAAAAAGTACAATGGTGAAGCTCCAGTAGTGTTAGGTGCTAGATGTTTAGTATAAACAGTTCAAGTCCAGCAGTGGAATGTCTAGATTGTAAAATCTTCGTCATCAAGTGTATAGGTATAGGTACACTATCCAATCATCTGTCATCAATGGACTGTCAGGGGTACTAAGCTATCTTCTGTCATCAGTGGCCTAAGAGTAACCAATCTGCAGTAGGTTTAACTCCATCAATTCATCACCAGTTCATCAATTGTCACCAAACTCCACATACACATATCTAAATGAAAAGCACTTTAACATTAAGTGATCACTCCATTATTAAGCAAAAAATATTATAAAAGCAGTTATAAATAAACAAGATTTTCTTTCTTTCTATATTTTACCATATTCTTTGGTTTTATATACAATGGAATTTCTTTATGTTTTGCTGGTTTATAACAGACTTTCTCTCTAAACAAGAAAACAAATGTCTTATTATAAGTATACACTTCCAAATGATATTATACACTCTACATTTGTAAGCAGAGATGATCAATTTTATTCCATTAAAAGAAGGGATGAGCCCACTAACAGATTTTGTACACCATGATTTAAATGTACTAGGCTTGTATACCTTTGATTTTCTATGCTGGCTTCACTTTTACCATAAGATGAAGTCTTGGATGATTTTTTTCTTCTTTTTTCTTTGAATTTTTCAAAGACTACTTTATTTTTGACCACAGTTTTTTTATATTAATTTTTAAATGCTTGTTTATTTGGTTGTACTGTTGGTTCAATATGGAGTTAATTAGCTGGATGGGTAATTTTAGTTTATTTTGCTTTGCATTTTTTCATTTTATCATTTACTTGTTACAAGTTGTATTTAGTGTGTAGCTATTTTGTTCTTTTTTGTTTTTCACCCTAAATGAGGAGCTTGGTGGTATTGAGTAAAGTTATTAGCTTAATATGCAGAAAGTTTTCAGTTCAAACCCTGTCTTGATTACTAAGATTTTTCTCGCGTGACCTCCCATATTTTCTGAATGTTGAGCTTCATGACAAAAATTGCAGTGCTTAGAATTCACTCAAACAGCATAACTGAATAGCCATTGTTATTATGACTTTCTGATTTTGTTAGTTACTATGAACTTTTTCAAAAGCATGCTTCACATGAAGAATATCAAATTAGAATATGCATTTATGAAAGTATGTGTGTCCTTATTTTCTGCTTATAATACTGTGCACCATCAAAAAAAAAAAAAGGTATGCCAACCATTAGATTACAACAAGTACAAGATACTGATGCACTATTAATCAGTTACTCTTTGAGAAGTGGGGAAATATATGTAAGGTGCTATATAGGTGTTGCTGATGATTTGGTTTAAAATTTAGTGACAGTTTTTGTTCGGTTTATTCTAGTAGGAGTGCCTGAGGCTATTTCCTTGCTGTATTTTAGTGTATATTATCTCTCGAAGTGTTGCTATTAAGTTACATTCACTTGAAAAGCCTAACAGCATTTGAACTAATGCATAAGGTGATTTTTTTAACTGTGACCATATTATGTTCTTGGTTCATTGTCTGGCAGTGCAATGAAAACTTCCAACTAACTCCTGTGTGAAGATTTCAAAAATAACTTTTGGAAGGCAATAATTCATTTTTCAAGGATTGCATTTCCAGAATTTAAAGAGTCAATTAATGGTATTATTTATTCTGAATTTAAAAAATCAATTATAGAAGTTAATTATTCTTAACCTGACTTTAAAGATTCAAATAGTGATATTAATTTTTCTTAGTTTTAAGGATTCAATTATGTTACTTATTCTTTACCTAACTTTGATTCAATTAATGTTCTTTACCTCAATTTGGATTCAATTAATATTCTTTACTTGACTTTAAGATTCAATTAATGATATAATTTATTCTTTACCAGACTTTAAAGATTCTATTAATGATATTACTCATTCTTTACCAGACTTTAAAGATTCTATTAATGATATTACTCATTCTTTACCTGACTTTAAAGGTTCAGCCACAACACAGTGAAAGAACTTGTTCATGCCAAAGCCATCTCTTTTCAAAACTGCCAAACAAAGAGCAAACTTATTATGTTTATGATAATGTTATTTTCTGATGTGATTTTACAAGAAATACAAATACATACATATATATATATATATATATTAAAAAGTCTTCATATTATTTACAATCATTAACTCCCACCCCACCACCATACACACATATTTTTGTTTCTATGGTCACAAGTAACAATTAAAGATTATTTTCCTCCATCCCAATACAAACACACCTTTAATGAATATTAAGTATTAGCAAAAGGCAGTGTCTTATGTGGTCTGCAGTGTAGGAATGATGATGCAGCAAATCAAAGAGATATTTTTCAACTATGTCATAAAACAATCAGAGTCAATTTGATTTAAATATATAGATCATAGGCAGTCAAACAGAGTTGAACAAAGGTGTGTTTCAGAACAATACAGGTCCCATGATGAAAGAGGTTCAAGATAATGGACATTTTACAAACAAGTGATAATGCTATGGTTGAGTAGATTTCAGACTTGACTTTGCATATCTGGAGATGGTAGTCCTTTGAACTAGTTTATTTGAACAAGGAACAGAGTTCTAAACATCTGGTTCTTCAAAATCAAGTGAAATGATACTGCTGTGCTGCTTACAGCAACACTCAAATGATTTACAGAATTACAGAGCATACTGATGCATTCAAAATATTCATTTGTGTATTTGTTCATAGAGCTGAACTTGGTTTGTTTGTTTTTACTTTTATCTTATTATTAATTATTATTGCAGTTTTAACAACACATTTGTTAAAATTAAAGGATGATAACTAATAATTACTATGATTTTGATGACTTTAGGTGTACAGAAAAACTTATGGCCAAGTTCTCTGAAACAGTGATAGGCAAAATTGAAGCAAAAATAAACATAATGAAAAATAATAAAAAATGTAGTGCTTTATGCGAGTAATCAACTAATGACTTGGCATCTCTATTTGTAAAATAATAATCTAAAATTGAGAAAAAAAGGAGAGCAAATTGATTAAAATTCATACACAGAAAGGAAGAAGACTTATTTCCCTTTATTATAAAAATAAATATAGTTAGAAGTTAGATGTGTTTGCCTAGTATTAGTTCAGCAAAGAAATGAAATTTTTTCCTCATCCTCTCTCTCTATATATATATCAATAGAGAGATATATTATCTATTTATATTTAAAAGAGAATACATGGGTTAGACTTGTTAACAAAATAGGAAAGTGACTTAATCCCCTTTTATTACAGTAATACAGTGAGAAATTAATAAGTGATGTAAGCAAATATCTATCTATCCATCCACCCAGCTAATATATGAAATACTGATCTCTCTCTCTCTCTCTCTCTCACACACACACACACACACACACACACACACACAAAGTGCAAACAATGAACAATGCATTAGTAAATTACAAAACCGTTGAAAATGTTAGCATTATGCTGTGCCCATATATATATTCAATGAATCATGGTACCCAACACAGTTCTCAATGTTTCATTTTGAAATTTCAATAATAAAAAATAATTTTAATAATATATAAAGCAAGTTGTGTTTCTTTTTGAAAACTCTGGATAATCGTCTTACCATCTGCATTTATTTTCACACTTTCACGCATCTTTTCATATTCGGCAAGTTCCTGCAAAAGAATGAATAAACCAATTATTCTTAAATACTCTGTCAAAATAGATGCACATTTCTAATACAAATTATTATGTTTATCAATCAGCTGAAGACACCCAACATAAATCACTAAATGTTGTTTGCATTAAAAAATTAAAAAAATTAGTGGGTCCAGTTAGTTATAAATGGCACAGCGTGGGGGTCAAGCAGGGTACAGTACAATTTCAAAGAGAAAAAAAATCAGTTTCATGGAAACTGGTTTTTTTTAAAAAATCAAAGATAAGATCAAACAGTCTTTCAGCAAATAAAGTGCAACAACAACAAAAAAAAAGAATCAAGATGAATAAGGTCTGGAGCATTTCGCATATTTAAATGGCAATATTTCATCTTCATTTTGGTACTTTTCTAGCATTCATGATGGCCTTGAGCTGTGCAAAAGGGACAGTGCTGTTAAATGTTATGTCACTGTTTAAACTATAATATTTATAGACACTTTAATTTACTAAGAAAATATGAATGTTAAAGTTTTGAGTAGGTTATTTGATAACACATGAATTTCAGGTTTTACACAAATTTAAGTATTTGTTGATGGTGTTTATATATTTTATTAATTTATATTTATTTCATTAGTAATGAATTGTGAATTTATTTGAATAATAATAATAATAATAATAATAATAATAATAATAATAATATATTTTTTAAAGTTTTAAAAATATAATAAAACAAAAACTAATATGTCCACAATATAACCATTAAGATAGAGAATATAATAAATGTCACTTTATTCACATGAATTTATATATACTGCAATAATAAAGTAAAATGAGAGTAACTTAAAACATGTTTAAAAAAAATAATAACTGAACATCACACTGTTAAAGTGTTTATAAAGATTTCTGGGGAAAGTTAGATAACCACATATCTGAAATGGTATATTATTGTGATTACAGCAATATTTAAAAAAAATATTGTCTCTTTTATTCTATATTATCTTAAAGAACTGCCTGAAGCATAAGAAACACCGTATTAATTTTTGGTCAAAATTTTAAAACATTCATAGATATTCCATTTCATAATCAGGTTGTTATGGTGATGAATTATTATGAATAATGTAAATGACATTTGGCAGGTATCAATAATTACATCTGTGTAACTCTTTATACACAGACTGGGATTGCTGCATATAAATTTTAAGTAAAAATCTTATGTTTTTAATGTAGGTTAATTAGCAGAGTGAGTTTTAAGTCATAGTTTTCTAACTAGACATAATTTTAAAAAAAACAACAACCCTGATTTCAATAAACAAATAAATGTGAAGAAAGTTAAGCACAAGTTTTAATTATAAGTGCTCATCAGGAGTGAAAGGAAAAAAGTATTAATTCAGATGCTTTTTGTAATAACTAAATAAGTCCATGTGATTTTTTGGGCGCTGCATTTCATCTGCCAGTTTTTCGTAGTTGGAAGAGTAAAATATTCCCTTTTCTAAGCAACATCAAGATGGGCATCTGTAAGTCAAGATCTGTGTTTTGACTTTATAATGTTCATCATTGAAAACAGAGCTTCACATGAGTCAAAATAAGATTTTATTTTGTACACTACAATTTTTAAAGCTGGAAATCCTTTTTTGATTAACCAGATTCCAAAAATTATCTGTTGAGCATAATTTTAGAACAATATTATTTTGAAGGTCCAAAATCCCTTTTCATACTTGTATGAAGCTCACAAATGAAGTAGCCATTTTTTGTTACCTCTAGTTGGCAAGAAAACCACAATCCCAATGATGAACTGTTGCAATCTCATTTCAAATTGCTTCAGAAGTTTTTGAATGTGGATAATCAGTGGTGATGGATTAAAATCACTGTCACATACTATTTTAATCTTCTTGGGAAATATACATTTATGACATTCCCAAGATCAGTTTTATGCTGAATATTTTTACGGAACCTAAATGACTGTTGAGAGGTTGGATGGAACAGACTACATCTGCACCTCTTTTCATACCTCATTGAGTGCATTTAGTGCTCACAGTCACCAGGATGGAGATCACTGAGCTGAAATGCAAGAATGCAGGGCTTTACTCCATGGTTGCCATGTGGGAGAGAAGGTAGGGGAGAAACTTTTTAATGCATGGATAGCAGGCAGACTCCCCTTGGTGCCATATGGGGTGGTAAAATGGGTAAGATTTTACTCCTGCTGACTAGTAGGTGTAAGTTGTCTACCCTCAGGTTTTAGCGAAGGAAAATGGTATTGTTTATTTATAATGGAGAGAGAGATGATTAAGGTGACATAGAGTATTTCGAGATTGAACATATCTGTCAAAAATATTTGATGATCATCAGGCATTTAAAAAGTTTCAGATGAAATATTTATTAAATTATTTGCTGACAGATGAACTGGGTACAGAAACTGAGTATTTAGTTAAGTGGATGGGATCCTTCAGTCCCATCCTTCAAGTTTTACTGGTGTGTACAGTAAAATAAATTAAAAAAAATATATGTAGGCCTACACCTTACATTGTTGGGAGGGGTTGTAGTTGCAACTCAAAAGTTCATCTTACGACATTCTCAACCGTGGATGATCTTGGTCCCCTTCATTACATTCTGGGTTCCTGACAACACACAGGTGATCCCTTCAATATCAAAGTCTCCGCAAAAGAGGGGGTGAGGGCGTATAAACTTAGTTTCATTTCAATTCATTGCTTTCATTAACTCAAATAATCAATTTTATCAATATTTAGCATTTGAAATATACGAACTAGGTTCCTTACATTAATCAGATGCATTATTTCATCGCAATCATCAATGTTTGCCTCTCGAATAACGTAATCACACATTCTAGCGTCAAGTGCAAAGACTAAGAAGGAATACACTCGACTGTTATTTTATTTGGGTTGTTTGACTTATCTCCCTTAGCAGTTTCTGCTGAATATATTAATATATAATATTTCTTATTTTGTAATGTAAACACGTATATTTTAATAATATGCAGCGTTAATACATTTTTCTCTCTAAAAGTCATGATTTACATTAAACACGTCTTATCGACTGAATTTCTTGTTATTTCTACAAATGATATATCGACTTCCAATATCTCCGTGAATACTAGTAAACATATTGTTCCCATGGAACTAGCTATGTACGCGCACTCACACAAGCAGGAATCAAACAACCATGCCAGGTAAATAATAATATCCCAGCAAGCATATTTATAAATGATTGAATCAGTGTTAATCTATAATATGTCAACTGTGGGATCACTATACCTTAGACTTAGAGGCTTAGACCAAACCCTCAAAGGCCGCTTTATAGTATTTATTACAAATTTTTATTATATAATAATATATATATATATATATATTAGTTCTTACTGTTAATCATGTGGTTGGGGATATTTTATTTCTCTGCTTCTGGTCAACTTCTCAAATTTAAACTGAGCGGGTTCATTAAAAAGAAAAAAATATTTAGTTAGTCTTATAGGCTCTACTTTTTATTTTCTTTTAAATTATTGCTTTTTTGAACTTTAAAATCTCAATTATATTTTTAATGCCGTTTTAAATGTTTAACCAGGTTAACTTTAACTAGTTTAAGTGAATTATTTACTGTCGTGGTTCTTATAGATTTTGTTTATAAGATTATTTTTGCTTTCGACACATACATGTAAATTAATATAAAATTACATTCAAGAATCTTTAAGTGGCTGTGCAATCGTAATAGTTCTGTTTTATTTTCTGTATGTAAGCTGTTAATGTACCTCGTAACTACCAAAATATTCATGAAGCTGTACGCAACAGTGATGTCTTGCATCTAGAAGCTATGGTAAAAAATGGAGCAAGCATCAACGAAGTTGAAGAAAAAGATAAATTTACACCTGTACATACTGCATGCAATATTGGCGCTCTAGAGGTAACTGTTTATTTATTTTAATTTTTTTAAATAAAGCATATGAAAAGAAAGTGTGAACATAATACTAATTACTATAATTATAATGCAGTAGGATAATCTTACCATTATCAGATAATTTTAGAAAATATTTTATTTGTGTGATAATCTTTGTGAGTCACTCATATACATAACAAAGTTGTCTTTATTTTTATATTAGCATTAAGATTTTGCCTCACTCAATTTTATTTATATTACCACTAAAATACTTAATGAGGCTTTTATAACACACACACACACACACACACACACACACACACACACACACACACACACATAATTTTAATACATGTATGACTTATTTGTTTAATATTTCACCTGCACAGAGAACCACTATCAGTTTAGTCAAGATGTACCAGCTTTGTTTGAAAATTATTCTCAACTACATTTGTTTGTTTTTACTTCCTTTTTTGCAAAGTTTTATTTTAATTTTAATTTTATCAGCTCATAAATAGCTCACACACTGCTGCAGAGATCAATATTATTCTTGTAGAAGCATCATGAAGAGCTAACTAATAGCTGTCTCTTTTGTTTTGTAAATTTATACAGGTTTCACTTTAATTTTTGTTTTCTTCTTTCTATGCACATATTTGATATTTCCCATTTAGAATGTCTCTCAGTATAATTAAACATTTTTAAAAAAAAGATCATTATAAAACTAGTGTACCATATTCAGTTCTTACTCTTTTTATTTTAGGTAATGAATAAATGAATTTGACACTCATTGAGTTTTGAAACATTAAAGAGTACTTTCCACTCTCTCCCATCACTCAAATTGTCCAGTGTCAACCATTTTTCAAATAATAACTTGCTTTTCCAATACTTACTAATGCTTTGTAATTTTCATTTTGTTTGTTACTAACTCACAACTTTCCCTTATATATTTATATCTGACCCATCTGTGCATGTATTTATGATATCTTACCTTATATATACACTTTTCTGACATTTAACTATTTGTGTTAGTACTTTGATATCTTACCATTTGTATATGCATTTTTGGCAGCTAACCATTTGTGCTTGAACTTCTGTTGTTGAGCCATTTGCATTTGTACATTTACTTCTTTTATCTAACCACTTGCCTTGCACTCTGGCATCTGGTGTCTAACTCAGTAACTGTCTTGTACTTCTGTAAATCTAACTGTTTGTACATTTACTTCTGGCATCTATCCACTGGCACTTGTACTTCTAACCATTGGTATTTGTATACATCTGGTATCTAACCTTTTGTATATTTATTTCTGGCATCTATTCTCTGGCATTTGTACTTCTAACAGTTGGTATTTGTACTTCTGTTATCTAACCACTGGTATTTGTACTTCTATTATCTAACCATTGGTATTTGTACTTATTTTATCTAACCATTGATACTTATATTATCTAACCATTGACATCTGTGCTTCTAGCTTCTTACCATTTGTTCTTAAGCTTCTGGAATCTTATCAGTCATTGATACACATATTTTATATTAGTGCTTGCACTGGCTTCTCTGGCATGGAGCAGATGCCACTGTGACCACACCCCGAGGATGGACCCCAGCTCACATTGCTGCAATACGAGGTCAGGATGGATGCCTTCAGGCACTAGCAAATAATGGCATTAGCATGTCAACTAAAGATGCAAGAGGTAGCACCCCACTGCACCTTGCCTGCGGACATGGACATTCTTTTTGTGTTCAGACTCTTCTGCGCTGTGGTGTGGTAAGTACGTCTGTGTGTTGGTACATCTTACTTTAGTAGTCAGGTTATAATGTCATGCTTTTGTTTACATTTTTTTCTGAATGGTTTTATCCTTCTGTGGGATATCATAAGTTGAAATGAAATCTTTGATCAAAGTTTCAAGGGTGTATGTGACCTGAGTTCATCTCTGGCAAAATGAATCCTAACTTGCTAAAGACAAACTGAGAAAAATGAAAAAAAAGAGGACATTTCAATATTATTTAGATCAAACCATACATTTAATTCTCCAAAGATACTCCTCATGTTGTGCATAATTGGAAAGTCTTAAGAATAAGAGCCATCAAATCACTGACAAGCTATCTTAAAGCAATTTCAGTCAGAAGTAAAGAGAAACTGTCAGAATTTGTAACATCTTTAAATCTAGTTTTCTGAAAATTGCTTTGAGAGCCACTCACTTCAAATGCACATAATTTCGTCAGTTTTAAAGCTACAGTTATGATTCTGTTACCAAATAACAGAGAAATGGACAACAAATTCAAACCTACCAATAACTTCAAAATTGTTGAAATTTACTTTAGGTCTCATTTTGCCAGAGCAGGTCACATTTTATTTGCCAATCTTTGACTTTTGCTGTATAGGTATGGTCTTGTCTAGTATGCAGACACATTTAAAGTTACAAAAACATTTTGTATACCCAGACTTAGTCTGTATTGTACATGTATGGTTTCTTTTCTAATTTAAAGGCACAGTTAAATTTACAGAAACATATTTGTCTACCTAGATTTAGTTTTTTCTCTGCTTGTGTGGGCTGTTTCTAGCTTCAAGACCCATTTAAAATTAAATGAACATTATTTTTTTAAACACCTAGCTTTAGTTTTTGCTCTGTGTGTTGTGAACTGTTCCTAGTTTAAAAACACATTTAACCCACCCCATTTTATTTGAAATATTTTACTCTAAATTAAATTAATTATATTTTTTAAGTATGAAAAGAAAACTGCAGTACATATTTAAAAAGATGAAATCCAGCTGATAACTGCTGGCTGCTCTTATAATTTATTTCAATTTCAAGTTGAGATTACTCGTCACTTGAGTAATTTTGATCTCCAATTCAGACTTTCATTTGTGTCTGAGAACAAATAACTGTTCATGATGGCGGCATTCCAGAGAACAGTTATCATGCTATGCCCTGGCTTGCTCAACACGATAAAGTAGTTTCCAATTTGATATTTAATAGGTTTTTTCCCCGTGCTCAAAAAAAGAATGTATCTCCAGTTCAATGACTTTTTAAAAAGTGCTTCGAGATTTAGCTTATTATTTTAAATTTTTATTCTTACTTTGATTGCAAATTAAAGGATGTTAATGCTGTTGACAAGAGTGGATGGACGTCAGTGCATGTAGCCTCATACCATGGCCGTTTGGGTTGTCTGCAAATGCTGATCAAATGGGGTGCTCATTATGATGATGTTGACAGCAGTGGGAATACACCAGGTACAACAGTAAAGCTTTTAGTCCATGGCTATGTAGTACTGAAATAACCTTTATCATGATTAAGAACATAATAGCTAAATCAAAATAAGAACTAAATGCCGAGAACTTTTGAAACTTAAAAATAAGTGACATTTTAAAATATCTTTGTTAGAAATACAGCACTGGAGTGTTATATTCAAAAAAGTAGTTTATTCTACCAGATAAAAATGAAAACATTTAATAAAATGTTGTTATGACTATTTAAACTACTGTGACTATATCATGCTAAATTGTAGTTTAACTCAAGTGATAACTATAGGAATATAATTACTTAGCTAATCAGTATTGTACATTAGTTAGCAGTTTGGATAAGGTGTTTATAAAGAGCAAATGGAGAAAATTTATTGTTGTGATAATATTATTCCTTTTTAGTGCACCAATTTTACTCTTTAATATATGAAGTAGATGGGACTTGAGTAGTAGACCCGGGTCATAAACCTGAGGACAATGATGCCGAACGATGATGAAGGACGGCATTCATGGCCACAGAGATGACAACACAATTGGTTGTTGTTAAATTGTCTTTATTTGCAGATAGACACACAAACTTCCATTCTTCTTCTTCTTTGCGTTAACTTCTTTACCCCACAGGAATTGCATGAAAACTTTTCATCTTCTTGATGTTCTCAGTTTTTGGAGGATTCCTGTGCAGCCAATTTGGTTAAATGAGAAATTCATTCAGTCAGCACTACTTAAAGATTACTAACATTTAACAGCTGATTAAATATAAAATATGTAAATATTTGGCATTCCCTACAGCTCATTTGGCAGCCATGGAAGGACATTTGCCATGCTTAAAGTTTCTTGTGAACAGTGAAGGGTGTCCACAGCACACGCTCGGAGCACGCAATGACCATGGAGAAGTCCCTCGTGACCTGGCTCAACAGTTTTATAAGGAAAACATTTTAGAATATATTGACCATGTTCAGCATGAGATGGACCATCCAGAAGAAGCAGAAAGTAAGTAGGGAACAGAGGACTGAGAAAGAGAAAGAAAGACAGAGACAGGCAGGCAGACAGAAAGACAAAGAGAAAATTTAAGGGAGAGAGAGATTAGAGAAAATGAAAGAGAGAGAGAGAGTGGGTGGGGAGGGAATGATCCAGAAAGGAGAGTGACTGCAGAGAGACTGACAGGCAAATTAAGAAAAGAGGGAATGAGACAGAATGTTAGAGGGATGGAGTGAGTGAGAGAGAGAGAGAGAATGTTTGATGGTGAGAGACAGAGAGAGAGAAGACAGGAAGAATGAGAATGAGCAGGAAAAAGAGAATTAGAGAAAGATATGAGAAAGAAAATGTTGGATAAAGAGAGAGGGAATGTTTGAGAGAGATAGACACATAGAGAGAATGTTTGAGACAGATAATGAGAAAAAAAGAGACAGTCAACAGAGAGAGAGAGACAGAGAGGACAGGAAAGAAAGAGACAGTCAACAGAGAGAGAGACAGAGAGGACAGGAAAGAAAGAGACACAGAGAGAGAGAGAATGTTGAGAGAGACAAAAAGAGAGGCATGTTGCATGGGAAGAGAGAGAGAAAGGGTAGAATGAGAAAAAGAATGTTGGAAGGAGAGAGAGAAAGAGAGAGAGAGAGATGTTGGAGAGAGACACAGAAATGAATGTTTGAGAGAGAGATTGAAAGGGACAGAGTCATCTGAGAGACAGAAAGTGAGAGAGGAAGAGAGATGGGGGTACTATTTTATCTTCAAAGAATGTTCATCGTAATCTATTCAAATTTATCTTTCTAATTCAATCCTTGGAAAAATACTTGTGTGAATAGAATAATAAACAGTTTTATGCTAATGATGACACTTAAGAGTTTAAATGTAATCAAGTACACAATTAAAAAAATGTTATTTTTATTTCAAAATTTTTAACAAGTATTGAAGATCAAATGAGAAGTATAGGGTCATCATTGGAAAAATAAATTAAATTAATTGTGCTAATGATATTTACACTGAGTAATGTTGATCAAATTTCAAAATCTTCATTCCAGCTGCTATAAGCAATTGAAAGAGTCTACTTTGATATTAATATATGTGTACTGATTGTGCAGATGCTTGCAATATTTATTTTGTCAATCTTTAATTAGATCAGAGGGTGTCATGAAAATTATTCCGCATTTTATTTCAATTCTGTTTATGTATTCATTTGTTTTTAATTTTCAGATCTTTCATTCCCTGCTCATGTGGCTGCTTACAGTGGTGAGTTGGACCACCTGAGAATGTTAGTTGAGAATGGAGTTGTCAACATAAATGAAAGGGATGACAAAGGGTCCACTCCTGCTCATAAAGGTAAGACATGCTTTAAAGAAAATTACCTTCTTTCCAAGATGCATCTTATTTACTGTCAAAGTAAAAATAATATCATTACTTAAATGTTATATTTAAAACTGCAAAATGATGTTTTCAACTTTCAGAAATGTTTTCTTTTTGCATATGTCAATTTTGCTGCAATATTAAACCACATATATTAGAGTATTTGTATTATTTTATAAGGAATTATGTGATAATTTTACTGATGTATGTTTGTGATGATTTTTCCTCACATAATTAACAGCTGCTGGACAAGGTCATCTGCACATCCTGCAATGGCTGATCGAGATGGGGGCAGACACAGAAATTGCAAACACTGCTGGAGAGACACCAAGAGACATTGCTCGTCGGTTTGCTCAGCTAGCCTGTGTAAAATTACTGGGAGGTGATCCAGGTGAGACTATGCCTGTGTTTTTTGTTTTTTTCCAAGACACGTTTCCCACATAGTGAATTCTGTACACAATTGCTGTTGAAACTGAAATTATTTTCACTGATGATATTCAATGTTTTGTTTTATTTTCCTTACAAATATATTTTGATTTTTTTTCATTTCTTTTATTTCCCCTATAGTTTAGTAACCACATTACCTCTCTCTCTCTATAAATATATGGGCTTGAATCTTTGAAATTTTGATTGTGAAAAAGAAAACTATTTGTGGGCAATACTCTCTAGTACTTATATAAGAGAATGAACCTATATTAAATTCAGATACATCATAGAAGCTGACATCCTGTGTACTTTGTTGTACTTTGCATGTCCTGTAGTATTTCTGATGTTCTTGTAGTAAGATTTATTTCTTTTGCAGTCTTGAAATACTTTTTGTGAGATAATTATATCACTTCAGTCTTGTAAGTTGTATGCATGCAAAATTCAAACAAATTTGAATCAGTCCATGAAACTGCCATACACAGATAACAAAAAAGTAATTCTAATAAAATATGTCAGTACAAGTAGAAAAAGTTAATCATATTCTATTATGATATACTGGTTTAATGGTTGATATATAAAATATATTTTAAAATGTTCACATCAACAAGCTATATATTATCTGTTTTGATGGCATGAAAACAGTAAATAGACTGAAACTAAATTTACACTTCTTGAGAGTTTAAACATTGGAATAATTTTCTCCTCCATTGAATTGCATTAGAGCCAACTTTCAAACTCACTAAACACTGAAAGTTAAATTTAAACAGTAGTAGGTAATTCAAGGGAACACAGACACATATGTTGCACACAGAACATGTTTTCTTAAAATCAAAATCAGCTAGTAGGCATTTTAGATGACAGATGAATTACTCTAATACATTTCCTTAGGATTATCCCTTAAGTTTTGCATGTAATCCCAGTTATCTCATCTTGTATGTACAATTTAGTTAGCCATTCGACAAATATAACAATGAAGTCTGTCAGCTATGAATCATCTACTTTTGTATGTAATTTTGTGATGTAGCCAAACATGCTATCTAAGCAAGAATGCATTTTCACTTTGAAAAGATGTGACCAACTTGAATCTTCTATCATTAATGTTGTTTGTGAATAGAATGCCCTAATAATTTTAATTCTTATGTACCACCTCATTTCATTTTGTTGATTTAGTTGAATTTTTTAGATCTACGTTATATTGTAGATGTCAGAATAGGACTTTTTTAGATTAAGTGTTTACACACATGAAACAAAGGACTACTACATATGAGAATTTATTTAAAAGTCAAGCTTTTACCATCTATATAGCTTGAACCTACTGGCCAATCATTGCAAAGTAATTGTCAGGTTTCACTTCCAGTTTTATACAGGTAATAAATAATCCCATTCCTACAAATCCTAGAGGTACTAATCTTTATTTCAGAGGAGGAGACATCAGTTGTGGTAGGAGAAAATGACTCAGAGGAAGACGAAAATGAAAATATTATGGGAGCTGGCATTCGCAGACGGGACCGTTCAAAGAAGAAGGACAATACTGATGCTAAAGGCAAGTACTGGATACTTTTTAAATTATACTTTAATGAAAAATGTAATTTCACTTTAGTGTATGAGCAGGATAGTTTTTATAATGCTTTGGGTGCAAGTATTCACAAACTTTTCACCATGTTGGATTTATTATTTGTGGGAAGTCTAGATATTGGTAATTTTCTAATTAATATCATGAGGTCATAACATTTTTATTTTTCTCTTGATTTGCACTTTATTCCTGAAATAATCTTTGGTGAAATTTGTAATTTGAATCATGTTTCAGTATTAATTTATTAGTTTAATTTGAAAAGTATTGATGTTATTCACTTTGAAAATGTCTGATCTTAAAAACTTTTAGATGATAGAATTTTTATTTTTACTTGTTTGGGTTATAAATATTTACTCAGAAAAATAATGACAAGATACACATTTTTAAGTCAATTTATAATTGTTATTCTTATTTTTATTAGTGTTGTTCAATAAACAAATTCTTCTCAAGTGATTTATTATTAATGCAGTACAAGTAGTTCATTATTGAGTGAAAGTGATATGTTTATGCGAAAGGACAGATTATTATGTGAAAGTGTTAGATATTGTGTGAATGAAAATGAATGTTGTATGCTAGGTTTTGAAAGGGGCACATTATTTTGTGAAAGTGGTACACTATTATATGAAAGTGGTAAGCTGTTATGTGAAAGGGTGCATTAACATATTGTGTGAAAGTAGTGCATTTTGTGTGAATGCAATCATCAAGGATGGTCAGTTAACAATTGTAAACTCTTACTTGGCATAGTTATGTCCCTTTTTGTGTACTTGACTATTTTGCTAGTATAGGGTAATTCCATAAAATCAGGCTTGGACGTAAGATAATGTGTTATAAGTAATGAATTATAAACTGTTACACTGAGAGAGTTTAATTCACTTGTGTATAAGTGTGTGTAGGTGTGTGTACGTGTCTGTTTTTGTGTGTGTGTATGTGTCTATATGTGTGTGTGAATAGTGGATAATAAAATGATCAATATAATACAATGTTTAATTAGCACAGAACACTATTAAAAATTATATCCCTTTGTTGTTATTTACAAGCATGCCATCAGTTGTCGGAGAAAGGGAGACTATGACGTGTGATAAAATATACATTTTGAATTTTAACTTTGAGAGAGAGACAAATTCAGTATGATGTATGTATTAATGTTGAAACATGATCTATTACTGCAAGGGAGAGAATTGTGGTATAAATTATAATGAAATATCACCTATTTGTGCAGAAGACATGAACTGTGATGTGCTTTGGATGATAAATAGTAACTTTTAATCCATTAAACAGTACAAGAAAACTAAATTATAAGGTGATGTGTTTGATACATTAAGCAATAAAGTTTTAGTGTGACAGCAACAAATAGTTTGACCATGTATAAGAGTGATAGGGTGTCATCTGTCAATGTGAACCAGTGTGTCTGAGAGAGACAAACTATGATTTGTTATTGTCAGTATGCCCCTGTTGACCTTTTGACTTGATGTACATGCAGGACGGGCACGGTTAAGGGTAGAAGAATTGGAGAGGCTACTGGAAATAGCCAAGAAAAATTTTGTACAAATGGGAGGAACATTATCAGAGGACAGGGCACGCCTACGAGAAATGCGCGATAAGGACCAGTAAGTGTCTTTGGGGAAAAAATTGTAAAATTTAATTCAGGATTAGACATGAGAGTGTTGTAATAAAGTAGACTCCCTTGCATCAATCATGCCTGACATTGAAAATTTATGTTTATAACAGGAAACCCCTGGAGAAGACAATAGTTCAGATGTATTAAGGACAAAGGACAAATATATTGGTGAAAATGTTTTGATTGCTTTCACTTTTCATTGTTGCTTGGCATCATTGTGGTCATTCTGTGGGGAGTAAATCTACTTCTGTATTAGATACAATTACACTGATATAGGTTCCAATTATTGTTCATTTTATGATGATGGCTAATAATTAGCTGTGATGGGATAGATGACAGTGATGATAATATGATGATAATAGTTATTTTGCATATTGTAAATTGTGAACAGGCCATGGAAATGTCATAAGAATCATAGAACATTTTAACATTCTATAATAGCAACTAGAACATGGGTATGTAGATAACAACCAAGACACTGATTATGTATGATGAAAATGAAAACTTGTTATATAGGATAACAGTCAAGACACTGTTTATGCATGATGAAAATGAAAACATGTTATATAGGATAACAGTCAAGACACTGATTATGCATGATAACAGTTCCAATACTGGTTATATAGGATAACAATTAAGAAATTGATTATATATGATGACAATCAAAATTATTAAAATATGATAGCAATCAAGACACTGATTATGTAAGAGATTATAGAGACTGTGAATAATGATAGCCATGACACTGATTATGTGGGATAACAAATCAGGACCTTTAGTGCACTGGTTATGTATGATAATTAATCATGACAGTCAAGGCACTGGTTATGTATGATAATTAATCATGACAGAGTCAAGGCACTGGTTATGTATGATAATTAATCATGACAGTCAAGGCACTGGTTATGTATGATAATTAATCATGACAATCAAAGCACTGGTTATGTATGATAATTAATCATGACAATCAAGGCACTGGTTATGCATGATAATTAATTATAAGTCAAGGCATTGGTTATAAATTATAACAATGAATTATGACAATCAAGGCACTGATTATACGATGACAATCAGGCCACTGATTATGAGGATGAAATGAGTATCTAAGTATATTGCCATCAGATTATGATTTTGAATACAACATTATTTAATTCGAATTTTTCAAAGAGCTATCAATATTCATTTAAATGCTTTTACTATCTGATGCAGTTTAATTTCTATCAGTAAAAATATTCAAAAGATAAAAGACATTTTATTTTCTTTTAAGTATCCACTTCTCATAAAATATTTTTTAGAATTTAAAGACTGCTTAGTTTAAAGAAAGGTTAATTGAAACACGAATTAAAAGAACATTTATATATGTAAAGAAAAAACAACTACTGTTTCAATTAGAACCTTTATCATGATCATAACCAATGGATGGATAATGCAAATGCATTAAAAAATTCTGTGGTAATTTTCATATTTATAAATATATGGTTATAAACGTTGAATAATTTCAGTGTTGATTGCTTATTGAGTTTTGCTGTTATTATCAGTAGGTCAAAACAGATGTACTTGTTTCTATCATGTATATTTATTCAACATATTGAATTTCATGTTGCATTTTGTTTATGCCAATTTTTAGCACTATCAGAGAGTTAGAAGCCCAGCTTGACTATGAACGCCTGAGACGAGAAAAACTGGAAGCTCAGTTGGACCATTGTCGTCAAGAAATTGCCTATCTCAACTCACAGCTTGAAAACATTAATGTAGAGGTAAAAGAGAAAGTAATAATACTCATAGATAGACTGAATAACAATATAGCAATTTCCAGTAACTTCCTTGTACCAGAAATTCCATGATGTAGTTGAGGCATATTTTGCTACCATACATCTACAGAATGCAGTGTATCCTTACACTTACACACTGGGGGTAGAGACTTCTCGAATCTACATGGTTTTAGCAGTTTATAAATCAGTAAACCAGGAGATTCTGGTAAAAACAAAAGGCTGCTTCTTCCCTATAAAATATAAACAGAAAACAAATGCTAAGTTTCCAGTTTATTCCTTTTTAACTCCATTCTTTCTTACATTCAAGTCTCAACTTACAGTTTTCTGCAACAGTATTTATTAGCCCGAAACACATATACAGCATAATAAATACAACATAACAGTTTTATGAATGGGTTCACTAGAAACAATATCAAGTGTTTAGCATAGTTTATACTAGCATCATAGTTCACAATCTGTAAAAATAATACTACTCACATAATACATCTCTAAATAAAATGCAAGTATAATATATCGATACTAAAATGCACGAAATATTTTTAAGTCCATTCTCTCTCAATCAGTCACTTAACTCACCATTAAGCTAATGTCCTCCTTTCATGACCAGACTCTGCCACACCAAATTCAAAGTGATTAGAAAATAAATTCTTTTCAACAGGTAAACTTTCATCTCCACTCATTGGCTGGTCTCGTTCTTGTAAATCTTAACCCATTGGATAATAAAAACTAATCTACCTAAAACCGGTTTAGATTACATCAGCAAGTGTCTAGCATATTCTCCACCTGAGTTGTTTACTCCAAAAATATCATCATAAGCAGTGCCCAAGGTCAAATCATGTTAAAATTGGCAACAAAGATATAATTATTAAGTATAGACATAGGGACAGGCAAATTTACTCTGCCACAGATAGATAGACAGACAGACAGAAAGAGAGAGAGAGAGAGATTCAGTTTCTGTTAAGAACATGAGGATTATTATTTTTCAATATCAAACCTAAGAATTGATTTTGTAAATTCATGTACTTTCTCTCAGATTTTTGTAATTTTCTTTTTTATAATGAATTTTGTTGGATAGAGACAGTTGTGAGTACACCTCTCATACTCTTGTATGGACACTGTATCCCTTACTCTAGTATGAAAAGCATGTTTCTGTTCTAGTTTGAACAATCCCTTCCATACTCTTGTATGAACAGTGTATTCCATACTTAGTATGAAAAGTGTATCCGATATTCTAGTATGAACAGTGTATTCCATACTCTGCTATGAGCTGCATATCCCTTGCTGTATATGGTTAGAGCTAATTAGTCATATAATGTATTCATTTATTGCAAGTATTTAAACTGTCATCATTTTGTAAAAAAAAAAAATTGACCTAGAATAATGTCATGTGCTGTTTGTTGCTGTTGGAATTGTTAAGTGCTCAAAAGAGTGTCATCACTAGGATTTCTTTTCTTTTTGCAAGGATGCACATGTTTGTTCAGAATTTCATTTGATTTCACCCTGCTTTATTCTATACTGGAGCTTAACAAACTGGTAGACATTTTGTTTGTCCATTAGAGCTTATCTCACACTTTAATTCTTGTTCAAAGTGTCTGTACATGTATTATTCTTGATATCAGTAGTTGTGTTGTAGTGGACTCATTGCATCGTCGGTCATGTTGGATACTGACACTTGACATAGTAAGTGCTATGACCTTAGTTCAGGTATATCTAGGACAAAAATAAATGTATTGGTGAAATACATTTTGGAACACAAACATTATGTGAACAAAAAAAATAATATAATATTCACACGTGGCCTTACTGGTGACATTATTTTGTCCTGTACAATGTATTTGTGACAACCTTCCAGTTAGCATATATTTTCCTGTTATCTTTAAAATTATAAATTTAAAATATGTTTTGCATTTTTATAAAAATTGTTCTTTATATAAATGTTGTTGTTTTTCTAAACAGCAAGAAAGTGACAGTGAACAGCTGCCCAAGTCGGTATCAAGGAAGAAAAAACAGAAGAAGAAAATGAGTTATGATGATGGTGGAGTCTTTGTCAAGCGTAGTTTTACAGTTCCAAAGCGTGGTACCCATTTCAAAGTTGTCTAGACAAATGTGATAAAGTTGTAAATTAAACAGACTGGCTTAGGTGACTTTTAGGTTGTATTAATAAGTCAACAGATACATTAGCTTGAAGTTGGTATTTATTGCACTTATATATTTCTGTAAGTTACCCAGATGCTACAATTGCAGAAAAAACAGTTTTTTTATCAATTTAATCTGGTAATTAATTGAGTTTGGTTTCAGGATTAGGCTTGTCAGTGGTTTTTATTTCATGTAAACCAAAAGAACCACAAGAACTTTAAAAAGAAAACAAAATGAAACCTTTTCCCCACCCACCCACCCAAACAACTTTAATTATCATTGGTCAGAAAATCATCAACTGCAACTCATGATCAGCTATATATTGGGTGGACTATTGAGAGTTTTACAAGAAATAAAAACCCATTACTGTATAATTTATGAACAATTGATATATCATTTTTGACTGGGGAAATAAAATGATACAATGTAATTTAGTTTGATAACTGAATATTACATTTTTTAAAATCAAATAATCAAAATGATGGGAACACAAAACTGTAAACTGACTAGAGGACTACAGTTAAACAAATTAAATCTTGATATAATAATCTAATGGGTTAAATTGCCATTAAAAGTGTTCATTGTGTGAATTATTTTGATTTTTTTTTTTTTGCTTTTAAATACATTTGTCTAGTGTCATATTCATATTCTGGTGTATATGACAAAATACTGTAATGACTGGCTCTTTGTTTCAAGGTCAAAATGGGGTAAAGCTTGAATAATAAGAAAGTGCATGTAAAGCATTTTCATTCTTTTAGAACTATTACTTTTGTTTTCGTTTATTTTGTAACCAGCAATAATTATGTTGTTGTAGAAAAGTCATTAAGTTGTGGCACATGTTGTCCACTTGTCTTAAGCATTATAATGGAAAGGAAAGCTAACTTCCATATCATTTTCCTGTTTTATGTCACATTATATAAATAAGAAAATTTAGGTGACTTCTATTTGATGTTAAATTTTCTTTTTATATTAGAAATTTGAAATATTAATTAAATATGTTTTAAACTGGCAAGTAAAATCAATTCTAATTCTTTGTGAATCATTGCTGAGTTATTAAATTTTCTTTGTATTGTTGAGTATTACATTAAATTATCTAGTATATTATTATTTTGTTGTTAAATTGAATCTATACACTGATTTTCTGTATGTTTCAGTTGTTCATATTTTTATTTTCAATTTTTAATGCACTGATTGTTCATGAAGCATTTTTTATTGCAATGTGGAAATGTATTTTAAATGCATATCTAATAGGGTTAGCAAATATAGAATTGCTTCACTAGGTTACTGTTGACTTGCAATATATAATTATTTATTATATTGATGATGATTTGATGATAATGTTTATATTAAAATAATTTGACTAAAACTTAATAAGCTTTTTCAAGATGAAACTTTGTTCATTACATACTACTCCAATCATCATAATCACCACCACCACTGCTGCCTTTGTCATCATAATCATCATCATTGTTGTTGTTGTTGATGTTTCTTCACTTCTATAATTTGTCAGTAGATTGTTTACCTAGTTTTCAAAATTCTACTAGGATTCAGGGCAATCCAAGGTTTTACAAAGGTAATGGTCTTCCAAGAAGTGCATCTTTTAGCCATGTGGCAGAACTTTGCTTACCTGGTGTTTAATTCTGATGACTTTCCATTTCAGATGTTATATTCTGTAGCTCTTCTATCACTACAAGTGAAACATATGGCATTACTTTGCATAGTATGTGTTCTTGGTACTTTCCCATTTTGTCCGTCTTTTGTTCATGTCTTTATGTTGCTGATGACATTTGATACAGCAGGGTTGATTATTGTTTCTATTAACAGGATAGAAACAATATTAACAGGATAGAAACAATATATCAACCTTGCTGTATATGCACTACAGTTGTGTAGTGGTGTTATTTGCAACTACAACTCATGAAATGCACTGACATTCGATCAGATGATTTACACCAGATGGTGAGTTTCATTTGAAAGAAAGAGAATGAAACTGAAATTACAAGTAAAAGTAAAAATTTCTCGGCCACATGCATTATTAGGAATGAACTAAGCGTAAAGTAATTAGAATGTGCTCTTTAAATAAACAACTTCATTGTGAAAGCTGACGGTCAAAGTCCCAGACACATTACCGATGCATAATGTAGCAAGCTGCTTGCAGCAGAGATAAAAAAATAATATTATATTTGTTTTGTTAAAATTAAAGAAATAAAGATGATTTTTTTCTTACCTATGGAATAAAAGCCCTATTATTATTCTTTCAACTGTCCCTATTGCAATTTACTCTCGATCAGTTAAATTTCCTTGGGAACGTTCATACTGGCTGCAGAACGAACTTTGGAAGCCATCTCCTTACTAAATGGCTGACGCAGAACTTGGTTACGTTGCATTGTCACTCCGTATACTAGAGCACATTGCTATGTGCATTATCCGTAAACCTTTACTAGAGCACTCCATAAACCGTTACTAGAACAAAATGATGTAGGGCTTGGAGATAAAAGAATATAAACAAAGCTGTAGCAATTTTCTCCTCCGTTACTACGATACTGTTCAATAATAACATTGTGGTGGGGTAAATTTGCCTATCCCTATTTCTAGACTGGATTGTTATATAAATTATTAAATTTTCAAAGTGACTCTGCCTTGGGTACTTTATGATTGTATTTTTGTAAGTGACAGAGTTGGAGTAAATAACGAGAGTTGAGAATATGTTAGAAAATTGCTGATTCAATCCAAACTGGGTCCAACTGGATGAGTACGTTTTTCTAACTAATAGTCTTAAATTTGTTCATAACAATTTTATCCAGTGGAGATGGACCAGAAGTTTCTTTTTGAAGAAGTACTCTATTCTATCACTCTGAATTTGAACATAACTTGAATCCAGTCATAAAGGCGAACAACAACTTATGGTAAGTGAACTGACCCAGAATATTTTGTACGTTTTCTATTGATCTATAATTTGAATTGGAGAAAATCTTTATGTAATTGAACCATTATTTCTATGTTCATTAATTTGACTACACTGCACATTATATATGCACTCTACAACAATACATTCACTGTACAGTAATAATGTTTTTGTACTCTACAACAATGGCATTTATGCACTCTACAATAATAAATTCACTTTACAACAATAACATTTATGCACTCTACAATGATAATTTATGCACTCTACAACAATGGCATTTATGCACTGTAAAAAAATGATAATTTATGCACTCTACAACAATGGCATTTATGCACTGTAAAAAAATAAATGCACTATACAGCAATAACATTTATGCACTCTACAACAATAAATGCACTATACAGCAATATCATTTACGCACTCTACAACAATAACGTATGCAGTTTACCACAATAAATGCACTATACAACAATAACATTTATGCACTCTACAACAATAACATTTATGCACTCTACAACAATAAATGCACTATACAGCAATATCATTTATGCACTCTACAACAATAACATGTATGCAGTCTACCACAATAAATGCACTATACAGCAATACCATTTATGCACTCTACAACAATGACCATATCTGGTAAAAACAACGGTAATGTTTTTGCCTTTCATTAATGTTTCTGGAACTATTTGTAACTTGGCTTGAATATTGGAAAGACCATAAGGTTTGGTGGGGGGTGGAGCCATATGTGGATATGAATGATTTTCTTTATGTATAATCAGTCAAAATTAAGATAACTAGTCCAACCCATGCATTGTACGCAGATTTGCCTGTCGCTACACTGAATGCCAGAATTCAAGGGGAATTAAATTGTAGAGGCTGAAGGGTAAATCAGGCATCCAGTCTGTTGTCAATATAGGTGAGATGTTAAAATTAATAACTCTAAAGCCTTTTGTTTAGACAGGGTCTTTAAATATTAACTGGAACATAACAATTATTATAATAGTTTGTTTAGAACAAAATATTCTTTGCTAAATTTTTCTCAATAATATAAAAGTAGTTTTTAGAAAAATAATTCTTGGTTTAATTTTCCACAGTAATATCAAATAGTTTATTGAGAATAAAATATTCTTGATTTAATTGTCACCATAATATTCATAGTCGGTCATCTAGAATAAAATATTCTTAGTTTAATTTTACACAATAATATCAAAGTAGTTTATTGAGAATAAAATATTCTTAGTTTAATTTTACACAGTAATATCAAAGTAGTTTATCAAGAACAAAATATTCTTAGTTTAATTGTACACAGTAATATCAAAGTAGTTTATCAAGAACAAAATATTCTTAGTTTAATTTTACACAATAATATCAAAGTAGTTTATCAAGAACAAAATATTCTTAGTTTAATTTTACACAGTAATATCAAAGTAGTTTATCAAGAACAAAATATTCTTAGTTTAATTTTACACAATAATATCAAAGTAGTTTATCAAGAACAAAATATTCTTAGTTTAATTTTACACAATAATATCAAAGTAGTTTATCAAGAACAAAATATTCTTAGTTTAATTTTACACAGTAATATCAAAGTAGTTTATCAAGAACAAAATATTCTTAGTTTAATTTTACACAGTAATATCAAAGTAGTTTATCAAGAACAAAATATTCTTAGTTTAATTTTACACAGTAATATCAAAGTAGTTTATCAAGAACAAAATATTCTTAGTTTAATTTTACACAGTAGTATCAAAGTAGCTTCCAGAAAAAGAAACTGAAGAAAATGTATACAATTAAGTAATTATTTAAAAATCTGTTGGAAATCGGTGCTTGATATAACTTGTTTAAAGTGGTTTGGGTGTATCATTAAATTAGACTAATTCCCAGCCATTTATGGTATAGAAATTAGAAAAAAAACTAATTCCCAGTCATATTTTGTACAGAAATTAAAATAGACTAATTCCCAGTCATACATTGTACTGAAATTAGAAACTGGATCGATCGACCAGTAGATTGCAGCAGCAATCAAAATATTTTTCTTTTGTTATTTAGAATGCTGCCTTACAGCGAGTGACATTAGGAGTGAAGTTAAATGTCTTCAATTATTATTTGCAATTATCTGTAGCTATGACAGCGTGCTTCGTCACTACTTTATTACACGCCCACGTCATAACTATTTATTGCACACACAAAAAAACAAACTACTGAACCGTATTTTTTTTTTACCTCTATTACGAAAAATACAACAACAATAACAATTTTAGTATTACTTCTATTACTGGTTAAGTGAACAGTAAAGTTATCTTCTTTACCTTAAGTGTCGTGGTAATAACTCCATCTGCTTAACGCTATCTCTACTTTTACTAATTTACTAATTTAATTTACCACTACTACCGTTATTAGTACAGCTGCTATACTACTACTGATATTACTAATACTGCTACTGTCACCTCTACTACTAGTTGTATTATTATTACTGCTAGTACTACTACTACTATTCACACCAATAAGCTCCTTCCTACCTACAATATTTATGAAAAACTTATTGCTATTGATCCTAGTATTACAGTAGTACGTCTAACAGCTAATACTACAACTACATCTGCTTCTACTATGTTGTTACCACCTTCACCAGCATTGCCAGTAATTTACCTTTTAACTTATTTGAGCTATTTTACTATTATTACTATACCATATGATCTACTAATAAATACTAAAAGTCTCCCCTCGCCCTCCCCCCTACTTCAACCTCTCAACCCACCAGCAGGCTTCGTCTGTTTTTTGTTTTATACATTGTAATCAAAACGTAAGTTATAAAGTAAAAGAAAAGCGTTTATAATTTTGAGTTGCTATTTTAAACATATATTTATATTTTTGTGTGTTTTACCCTCGTTTTTCCCTGTGTTAAAAAAATTACAGTTTTAAAAGCTTCACGCCGCAAATAGTCTGCAATCAGATTACACTCTGGGTGACAAGATGCGCCTGTTTTACTGTTGAGCAAATCATCCATGACACATGCGCCCGGACGCTGAGCAGAATTTGCAGCCAATCAAAATCTTTAATTCTTCATGATCATGCGCATTAGGACTGGCAACACATTCCGGCACCTATCAACGTCCCTTCTTTTCCTTATCGCTCACATGTTGGTCCAGGCTTCAAACCCTCCCTAGATTGTCTCATCAAACTCACTTTCATTTTCATGGCTTCACCATATCTTGCAGACTCACGCGGCGGCGCATAAAAAACCCTGCAAAGTTCAAGAGTAGAGTCAATATGTCTTTCAGGAAAAGTCTTCGCCGTACAATATGGAGGACGTGTCTGCACAAGGAAGGATGGAATGTAGGCGTTGAAAGGCCAAACGTTGACAATACATTTCTTGGCAGTAAATCGAACTATCTTTTTCCTGATTTGGAATTAAAAAAATAAATACAGTACTCAACTATTCTCAACCAAACTACAGCGCAATACATTAAATAAATATATCTATTTTTATAAAGACTTTTCAATTCTGCTTCCTTTTCTTTTTATCAAATTAGATATTAATTAAAGAATTCATAACAGCTTTCTTAGCATTGTGTTCGCAATAATCTTTAAGTGATAGATTACTTGGGTCTCTGGTAGCTGTCCCTTAACTACTTCACCATCATCACCAGCACGACCGGCACCAGCAACACCATAATCGAATCCAGAATAAAATCCCAGAAAATAAGAATGCACCAATGACAAACAATCGCTGAAACATAAATCAAAATATTGTGGGAGACTTAGAAACCACAGATTGTGATATTTTCTGCACGAAGGTTTGGGCACTTGTGGCGGTCAACAAGTGTAACTGGACAGCAACAGTCATCGGTGATGCTAAATCAAACGAGAGAAAAGCAGAAACAAAATAAAAGGACAAGACAGAAGCAGGCCAGGGTCTCAAGTAGCAGATCCATAGACAATGGCATGCAAGAGAAGAAGTCATTAAGATTGGTGACCATAGCATCTGAGATGGAAGTTTGTGACGTGATGAGTGACTGCCCTTCTAACCCTACAAATAATTTTCTTAGAACTAAAGGACAGAGCTGGCGAAAACCAGTATAAAGACTGTATCTTCATTTTCTAACTTTCTAAATGGACGCTGCTTGCCATCTGTGTAGGAGTGCTCCACCCACATACCGACCCCTAATTGCGGCTGTACTTAATTAACGATTCCAGTGAAAGTAGATAAGTTTTTGATATTGAGTCTATTAGAAAGACCTATTAAATCACGTGTCCAGTTGACTGATGGTCGTGTTGTTGTTTTGTGTACGGTAGCATACGCAAAAGCTCTAGAATTCTCAAAGATTTCACAGAATTTTTGCTCCCCATAATTGAAACAGTAAAAACCTGCACAAGTTTCTAATGGGTTGAAACTGATCCTCAAGCATATGCTGAATATTTAAGTCAGTGAATTAATTCAATGATCTCTTGTTATTGCTCTTGATTAGTTATTATTCCTATATTAATTATCATATTATCTTTAAGTCCTCTGAAGTTTGTAAGTCCCTTGTTTATTCTCTTCCATCTGTATCTGAAAGGGGCTCGAGTGACCTTGCTAAGGGCCCGGTGTATGATTACATTTCATTTATCGGAGAGTACTGCTTTCTACAGATTCTGCTCCCTATTAGGCAGCTTGTCTGAACTTCAGTCACCAACCGGCATTCAGTTCTTTGTTCTAAGCAGCTCACCAGCCAGTAGCTACCATGACTAATCAGCTTGGCTACTAACCGAGTCGCCACTAGCTATCACGACTAATAATCGACTCACCAGTCACTACCTGCTAATCGACTCATTAATCACTAGCTGCCATGATTAATACTAATCGACTCATTAATCACTAGCTACCATGACTAATAATCGACTCACCAGTCACTAGCTGCTAATCGACTCATTAATCACTAGCTGCCATGATTAATACTAATCGACTCATTAATCACTAGCTACCATGACTAATAATCGACTCACCAGTCACTAGCTGCTAATCGACTCATTAATCACTAGCTACCATGACTAATAATCGACTCACAAGTTACTAGCTACTAAGGCTAATAGTTGCTTGGCGCTAGTTCGTCTAATGATGAACACTGATCTCCTATGTCAGCCGTCAGCCAACCTCGAGGCCGACATCTAGCGACACTACAAGAAGCCGAACCGCTTCAACACGTAATTTCACGCTTCAGTTAATTCTGCTCAATGCATGCATTATTTTGAATTGATAAGAACCTATTTAACGAAGGCAACGATGGTTAGAGTGTTGGGAATCAACTAGAGTCAATGGCCTCAAATACCTCCTAGCAGCCCCGCTCATTACTTCCATAAATACATTCTTCGAACGTGTTTCCATAGAGTTCAGTGTGGAAGGTACACTTGTCATTGTATACGGGTGTTGTGTTAATTATCAGAAAGTAATTGCCAGTTGATGCTGTTGAAGGATTTCTTCAGTCACCCGTAAACCACCAAATTTGCGGTGTGAGACGTGCGGACTGCCAAGCTGGTATTGATTGATTTAATAATTAATTAATAATGTAACATCTCCAGCATCAAGCAACAAATACACCCTCTCACTCATGTAAGCAAGACTCTTCAGAAGTACCTACGTTTTACGAAAACCCTTAAATTTCTCAGACCAAGAATTTCGTGTCCATCGTTCTCACAACCAACTAATCGAGAAATAACAATAGTAAATAGCAACAATAATATGTTAAAAATAAACATTATAATAATTAAATTATGGATGACATATAACGATGACGTATTAGATTACACCTCAAATTGAATATTCAAAGAAAAAATTACACGAATGTTGATATTTAATAACAAACAGTATTCGGAAGTACATTAAACATGGAAAAGAAATTCATACAGATACACGTACACACTGACAATCACACTCATAGGCAAGAACACACACAAATAAACAGTGTGAATTATTATCAGATTCTTTCATTTAATGGGAAATATAGACATTACTGTTTCTAATGGTTCCTAATATTTTTACAAGATGCTAAATGTGAATATAATTTAAGTCTTTCTTATGAAGGTGAGGAAAATAATAATAATAATAATAATATGAAGAAGAAGAAGAAGAAAGAAGGTTTTAAACTTATTAAAATAATCAACACTCTGTACAATTATTATATTTAAATTACTTATAATTTTAATAAAATCTGCTTAAACATGTAAAATGAATTTGCATATGTGAGGTTCGAAACAAACAATGACAGAAGAAAAGATCTACCCTTGCTGATGAGACAAAAGATGTGTCTTGAGAGTATTCTTTAAAATAATATGAAGTCTTTGAGTCTCAGTTCCAAATTTCATCGGGTATTTATCAGGATGGTAAGAGATGATCGGACAGCAGGATGCTATCAAGTTATCTCCGACAGTTGTTATCAGTCAATACGAAACAGTTCAAGAATTGAAGACTGGAAGACTTGAAGACTGCGAGAGTCTGGAAGTGGCGAAAATGTATTTCTTGCTATTACTTTATTTGGGATGCCGGACAACTGTTTACTGATGGTGCTTTTATTGATTTTTGTAGTGTACAGACGAATTTTGTTGAAAGAACACGCTTTGTAACACATTCTTCATAGATGCTTGATAATTTTGTTATGGATGGTCACTGTCCCAGCGATATCCACTGCCTGTAAGTTTTACAACGTTCTTGTAAAATACTACGGATATCTACTGTCTGTAAGTTTTACAACGTTCTTGTAAAATACTATGGATATCTACTGCCTGTAAGTTTTACAATGTACTTGTAAAATACTATGGATATCTACTGCCTGTAAGTTTTACAATGTACTTGTAAAATACTACGGATATCTACTGCCTGTAAGTTTTACAATGTACTTGTAAAATACTACGGATATCTACTGCCTGTAAGTTTTACAATGTACTTGTAAAATACTGTGAATATCTACTGCCTTTAAGTTTTACAACGTACTTGTAAAATACTACGGATATCTACTGCCTGTAAGTTTTACAATGTACTTGTAAAATACTACGGATATCTACTGCCTGTAAGATTTTACATCGTTCTTGTAAAATAATGTGGATATTCACTATCTGTAAGGTTTTACATCGTTCTTGTAAAATAATGTGGATATTCACTATCTGTAAGGTTTTACATCGTTCTTGTAAAATAATATGGATATTCACTGCCCGACTGCTAATTCTTATTATCAGTTTAGCTATCAAGTTTGACTATGTTCATAGAGAAGGATTTCAGATATCTTAATTATGTTTGTCTCTGTCGTGATTGCAGAGTTCACATGCAATAATGTGACTGCATATGTTTGAGCTTATTTTCTGTTAGTGGCATCATATTCGCTGAAAGTGTTTATCTCCCATTATTGATTTTGACGCTTAATGCAAAATTCATCTCCCTTCAAACGTTAAAATTACAAGTAAATGCACATCACTGCATGCAGCAGGAAGCGTTAATACTTTACGCCAGATAAATTAATAAATGTATCGGAATGAATAATTCGTATGCAATATATTGAACACAGTCGGTCCCCATTTGGGCAATGCGCTTACTCTGCCCACTGGAGCTAATGCGCTACCCGTAATTAAATCACGCCAAGCATATTATGACGCCTTGAAGATTTCACCATCTCCTACCTCATCAGCTGGATCAATGCTCACAACATTGTGCGTAATGTATATTATTTTCCCTTACTTCGGGCAGTATTCATCGTTGTGGGAAATTAAACATTACCCCACGTGATGTAGTTACTTCAATTCCAGATTGTCGTAACCTTACTATTGCTGGATCCATTTTTTCCCCACACGTAATGATTTCATGCAGGTGGTTTGCGTGAATAATTTGTGTGCTTTAAATTAAAATATGTTGTTTATTAAATATTGGAAAGCTTAATAAACAAAACGTAAGTCTATGTAAAGAAGAATAAAACCTTTGAAACAGTTACTACCGAAAATTAACTGATGTGCTAAAAATAGATTTTACCTGTTCTCGAATTTTACAAGTAAAATAATTTCTAAGACATCTATCTATCCATCTATCTATCCATCTATCTATCTATCTATCTATCTATCTATCTATCTATCTATCTATCTATCTATCTATCTATCTATCTATCTATCTATCTATCTATCTATCTATCTGTCTGTCTGTCTGTCTGTCTATCTGTCTATTTATCTATCTGTCTGTCTATCTATCTATCTATTTATGAAATAAGAAAGTCATTTATCAGAAATATGCAGCTTTAGTGAAAAGCTTCTTGAAGTCAGACTGGAAATTAATTTTGCGATTGACAACCTCCATTTAAATGTTGATGTTATCGTTGTAAACCAAGATTTATCAGGATAAGAGACAGTTGAGAATGTTTTGTCCATATACAGCAAGAACAACTGACTTGCATTTTGTCGAGTATTCAAAATGTAGAAGAGTGTGGTGAAAGTTCAAAGGTCGATGTCTATTCAAACAGATTATGCCTGGCCTCCCTTAAATGTTCCATCATGGTTATAAAATATGGACAAGATGTAACGAAGCTTCCGGTTACTCTTACTAATTTCAAGTGTACACAGGGATTCGTCGTGACTAAATCGTGTTTGAATGCCTTTGCAATAAAGTGTTACGAATTTGTGTGAAAATGTCCACCCTATCGAAAAAGAACCCCTTGTGACTTTTGACAATTTCTTCACTAATAATGCTCTCCATGAATGTCTACATAAAATGTTTATTTGGGCAGTGGGCACTTTATTTGACCTAATTAAATAGAATAATTGTAGGACATAAAACCAAACTGCAGAAAAAGACAAAAATGGCAGAAAACTAAAGACTAAGTGTTCCATTGGGAAATTGTTGCCAGAGTGGCATTATACAATGCGTGGACAGAAAATAAATCATCATTCTGACAACTGCCTACGGTTCACCAACTATGTCAATCGTACACAAAACGATGGATCATCAAAAATAAATGTCTGCCTTGTCGTCATTGCTAATTGTACAAAGGTTAGTGAGTACGTGTGTGTGTGTGTGTGGGGGGGGGTGCGTGCGTAGGGGGGGGTTGGGGGAGGTGGTCATGGTAGACTGCTTCGATCATGAGCATTCGCATGCCATAGGACACAGTTTTGGGATGTGGTTGTTTTGTTTCAATTTTGATTTTATGATAATCACATATCCGATACACGTAAAGCATTCTCACAAAAGAAAGAATCGTTTCAGTGTACATAGTGCTAGTAACCTTATCACACACAAATATTCTTGTCTACGTCGTGCTAGTAACCTTATCACAGGAAAAACACAAATAGTCATGTCTAGGTCGTGCTAGTAACCTTATCACAGGAAAAACACAAATAGTCTTGTCTAGGTCGTGCTAGTAACCTTATCACAGGAAAAACACAAATATTCTTGTCTAGGTCGTGCTAGTAATCTTATCACAGGAAAAACAAAAATATTTTGTCTACGTCGTGCTAGTAACCTTATCACAGACAACACACGCACGCACGCACACTGAGTTTCAAGGTACGTCGTGCAAGGAACTTTATCTGCAATGTTTAGTCTCCACCCCATCCTACTCCGCAAGAAAAAGAGGGTTGAGGTAGATTTTAGTTTCTGCCCGAATTTAGGCTAATTGACAGTGGTTCATCTTTCCTCATGGAACTAAATACACATTTGTGGTGGAGTAAATTTGCTTAATTTGCTTATCCCTATTTCTAAGCGTAACTGTTATATAAACTGTTAAATTCTCGAAGTTACCCGACCTTGCGCACTCCTTATGATGTAACTTTTGTAAGTGTCAGAGTTGCAGTAAACACTCGAGTTGAGAATATGTTAGAAATTGCTGATACAATGCAAACCAGTTCTAACTGGATAAGTAGTTTTTATTATCCAATGGTTAAGATTTACGAGAACGAGACCAGCCAATGAGCTGATATGAAAAAGTTTACATGCTGTAGAAAAATCTATTATCTAATCACTTGAATTTGGTGTGGCAAGAAGTCTGGTCTGAGAGGTGGTCGTTAGCTTAATGGCGAGTTAACTGACTGATTCAGAGAGAATGGATTTAGAAATAGTTCGTGCATTTTGCTATTGATCTGTTATATGTTATACTTATGTTTATGTAGAGATTATTATGTGAGTAGACTATTATATTTTTGCAAATTGTGAATTGTGACACTTAGGCTATATGTAGTATGCTAAACACTTAACATTGTTTCTAGTGAACCCACTCATAAAACTATTACGCTGTATTTATTATGCTGTATGCATGTATCGGGTTAATAAATAGTCTTACAAGAAACTATAAGTTAGTCTTGAATGTAAGAAAGAATGGAGTTAAGAAAGGAATAAACTGAAAGTTTAGAGTTGTTTCCTGATTATATTTTTTTTTACATTAACAAATCAACCTTTTCTTGGGTTATTTGAATCTCCTGGTTTATTGATTGTAAACCGCTGCGATCGCTGTATACGTAGGAATCATTTACTGCAACGTGTTAAGTGTAAGAAATACACTACATTCCATTGATGTATAGTGGCAAGGAATGCTGACTACATCGGGCAATTTCCGGTACAAGGAATTTACTGGAAATTGCGACAATTATTGTTCTGCTTGAGCAAGCCGGTACTGCGAATGAACGCCCGGGTTAGCTTGAGAGAATAAGCCGCAAATCAGCGTTTTTAGGATATATTGCAGTGTAGTATAAAAATTATTCGAGTGTGGTTTCATGGAATTATTGATGACAAGTAATCTTTTTTCATTGTATTCATTATATGTATATTTGATTGTTGATTTAATAAATTATTTTTAAATATATTGACCCTCTTACATATATTGATAACCTTCTGTTAGAGAAGAAAGTGGGGGATGGGAGCACACTAAATACAGATTAAAATATGGATTTATTATTGTAGTAAGAAATTTTCCACCTATGGAAATATTGTGTGACGCTAAATGTTTGTCTTTAATATTGTGGAAGAGAGAAAGTGTTTACAGCGCCCGTATAATCGCCAATTGAAAGAGACGAGTGGTCTGCTGGAGAATTATTAATTACATGAATTAAGATTCTCATCACTTGTAATTAGTTATGAATTATTAATTAATTATTAATAATAATAATAACCATTAACTAAGTGTCGTTGGCGCCACATCTAAACGATAACGTTGCAGTATCATGACAGCGCAAGAAGACACGCGTAAAACACTGCAATGCGCAGCACAGGACAACACAACAAGACACACGTAAAACACTGCAATGTGCGGCATGACAGAACAACGCAACAAGACACACGTAAAACACTGTAATGTGCGGCACGACAGGACAATGCAACAAAACACACGTAAAACACTCTAATGTGCGGCACGACAGGACAATGCAGCAAAACACACAAAACTGCAATATGCAGCACGACAAAATTCAAGTTTATGTCTCTCTCTCTTACACACACGCACACATACTGTTTCGTTGTTTTTTTTTTGAGCCTCAGAATGTCTAAGACGTTTTTTCAGTGTAGTTGACTAGTTTAATCTGAAGCGAAATAAATATTTCAAATTTCTTTCTGTTCTTGTTTCTATTGTCGTATATCTATGTGCATAAATAAGTTTGTAAAGATGTAAAGGATGCAATTTATTGAGTACATGATACATGTTTATATGACTTATGTATGTTTCTATCTTTGTAAAATTTCAAATTAAAGCGAAAATTCAGATGTATATAGACAGAAGGCGGAAAACCATTTCTCACGCCTCTTTCATAAATATTCTTCTGAAACGTTCGTCTTCTAATTGTTTATGAGATCTATACATTTTGGACATCTGGCACTTTCTGGTTTTCCTTTGTCTTATCAAGGAACTGAGAATTTGTGTCAAATCCTGCAATGAATAGTAGGCTAGCTGCAAAGAGGCGATTTATAACTAATAAGAAATAGGTAGGTTCTTCGCATATGTTGACTGGTTTCATAGTCAGGTCAACCATTAAAGATTACTTGCAGTTCCTCGTAAGGATTAGTATTTCCTAGAGCAAACTTGCTCAGTCGGCTATAAGATTAAGTGTTGCACGCCGGGGATGGTAGCTGTGATCATCGTCATACAATAAGTAATGGACTAAGTAATGGACTTTAGATTAAGTAATGGACTTTGGACTAAGTAATGGACACCCGCTCCAGAAACGAAACGTAAACAGCTGCTTCAGAAATGGAAACGGAAACCAACAGCAATAAATCTTCTTCGTTAATGTGTGAATGTGTAAAATTGTTGGTCAGAAGGAGAGATGGAGTTCCTTTTTTGTGGGGGAACAATTAGATCCCCTTTAATAATGCATGCATGTGTCTTTTCTTGCGTTTCTAATTGTAAACTGTCGAGTGTCGAAGACATTTAATTGAGTGACGGCTTGAAGACAAGCGCCAAACCTGCTAATGGCACAGTCATTTGCACGTGTAATTCAATTGCTTGCGAGTGGCAATGCCGTGTGCACGTGAAAGTCTGAAGCATTGGTTTGGGCGTTGAGACACTGTGTAAAGCAGATCTGCGTCCAACCTTTTGTAAAATGTAAATGACCCGGATTTGGTAAATCCTGACTGACCATAACAACCGACAAATCAGTAGGCCTAGTGGTTCACCTTTCTCTTGTGATATGACTAAAACAATAACTGAAGACATTCTCTATATGACTAAAACAGTACTGAAGACATTCTCTATATGACTAAAACAGTACTGAAGACATTCTCTATATGACTAAAACAATACTGAAAACATTCTCTATATGACCAAAGTGACAGCAAGAGAGAATTAAAAAAAAGATTAACGTTATATTGAACGAGAATTATTGATTAAAGAAAAATATTTCAGTACAATTAGACAATACAGTATGGGCATAATGATATTCCATTCATAAATGTTTCGTCTGAGTATCGCGTGTGTTTATGTGCGTACAATAATGGACACTTCACGCCCAACCAATAACTTAATAACCTGTCTTCCCATGATGATTGCTGTATTAATTTAATTTTAGGTTGAGATACTTTTACTTGAAGATATGAGTAAAATAATACATTGAGTACTAAGAGTGGAAATGTGACGTTTATAGTGGTGTATTGTCTCGTATCTGTGTTTTGCCCTGTAACAGGATACATGACAAATACGTTCTCATGGAAATGTGACGTTTATAGGGCTACTTTATCTCTTATCTGTGTCTTGCCCTGTAACAGGATACATGATAAATACGTTCTCATGGAAATGTGACGTTTATAGGACTGCTTTGTCTCTGCGATTTGCCCTGTAACAGGTTATGTGATAAATACGTTCTCATGGAAATGTGACGCTTATAGGACTGCTTTGTCTCTGCGATTTGCCCTGTAACAGGATATGTGACAAATACGTTCTCGTGGAAATGTTTTGACTATAACATACCTTGCTCACTTCTTTCCACGATTGTCCAGTGTTACGAGGTGGCTCAACTAAGACGACTGCCTTTCTCTCTTTCTTTACCTCTGCCAGTATCTATTTCTGTATATCTCTACCTATACCCGATTCTAGATATCTCTGTCAATTTTGCTATCTGCATTTTATTTCATTCCATCTCCATCCATCCATCCATCCATCCATCCATCCATCCATCCATCCATTCACCCACCCATCCATCCACCCGTTCGTCCGTCCGCCAGCCCGCCCGTCTGTCCGTCCGTCTGTGTGTGTGTCTGTCTGTCTATCTTCTATCTATCTTATGTATATATATGCCTATTTGCAGTCATGCATACATATCTTACCCAAATCCAGCCAATTACATATAGGTTTTCCATTGAAATATTCAGTCACATGTACATACTCAGATATATGCGTACTCACATACAAGTAAGCACACACACAAACACACACACACACACACACACACACACACACACACACACACACACACACACACACACACACACACACACACACACACATATTGTACAAGAACACGAATACAAACATATAGTACGCTTGTAAATGACATAGTTAAACTGACGCATTCAGATAACACGACATTCATTCTGACAACTAACCAGATCACCCTGGCATTGTGGAACGCGTCATAGAATAAAATACGACAGAGAGAGTCAAGCCATTGTATGCTCTTTTCACTTTATTTCTTGAAACAATATGTGCTGTTCTCAGTCAGGTATGATCTTACCAGTTTTTCAGATATATTGAAATTACAATTACAGCCATATTATTATTCCTTATTATATTATTTGAATATTATACACTAGATTTCAATTATAACGTGTTTTACACATTGAGATTAAAATATTAAATGCATTTAGAACTTCAAAACTTACGTATAGACATAGCAGTCTTCTTAGACTATTTGAACATTTTTTCTTATAAAATGCAGAAATCTGTTTATACTAAATATGTTTGTTTGTAATTCTGTGTTTATGTGTATTTTGGGATCACATTTTGTTCACTGAAAACCATTTCATTATACCCCCATCCCCTTCCCTAGCTCAAACACGCCGTTGAAATCAGTTTCAGTTTGAGTGGATGCAGCAAGATATTATGATGTAAGTTCTCTATTAATAACTTTCCCTCGGTCTGTTTACCATCCTGTTGGATTGAACTCCAGATGCTTTCGCTTCGGTTTGAACTCGTCCGGAACTCGCCTTTGTTCGGCTGTGCGCTTTTCGTTCTGCCACCCAGTACCATCCAGATACGTGACGTCATCAGCAATCTCTGTGTTTTGAAGAGCCAATGATTTACTAGGTTTCCCCATGCTGACAGACAACTTTTGATTAGGGTAAAAGAGTCCCTGGAGAAGGCGACCGAACGACGATTCGCCGGATGGCATCTCGCGCTTTCTTCTCCAGCCAGTAGGATTAAACTTCGGAGAACCTCTCTTTGCTGCAAGGGAAGCTGCGTTGTGGTCATAAACCCGAGATTCGCCTGGCAGGAATATTCTCGGGCGCCTGAAATCGCTGGAGTAGAATCGATCGATATCAGTCATCGTGGGCCAATTAGCACGATCATTCTCAAGCAAAAGTTTCCTGACAGTGGGAGGAAAGCCTTCAGCCTCGTTCCCAAAAGGGCCCGAAAACAGGTTGGAGAATTTTCCCACAAACTCTAACGAGCAGTCGTCTTGGCCACCGCTCTCATCGACACAGCCCGACTCTGGGTTTGTTATCGAGCGAGATGGTCTGTGATTGGATTGTGAAGTGATAGCGGAAGTGACGTGAGACAATGATGGCGCTGCACCCACCACAACCTCTGAAGACAGTGCTGTGAAGACAAGGACGAAACAAGGGACCCACTTTCGCTTTGAAACTGAACTTGGCGTCATAACTGAAGACAGGGTTGATTTAAAATTCTGCAATAGAAAATAGAAAGCCAAATAAAATAAGTTTGATTCATTAAGTGATAAACAAAATTTAGAACTTGTTTCATTTTTGAATTAATGAATATTAAAGAGTTATTCTTTAAAATAAATAAACAGGAACGGTATAAAACATTGCTTTCTATAATAGAAACTTCATGTACAGAGAAACATGAAAGTGGCATCATTAGCAATATTAAAAGACGGTTTGTTATTCCAAGTTATAAAGTGACACATATTTGAACTTAGATGTAAAGTAATTTAATTTTCTATACTACTACTACTACTAGCAACAACAGTAGAGAACATAGTTCGAAATTTTCCGAGTGCTTAACATTACTAAATAAACAAACAGAAATACACAACAGAAAGTAAACATGTATATGGATTATAGCATTATATACAATATGCTCACATATAATAATATGTACAATATATATATAATAAATAACACAAAAAGCAACACATAATGCAAAATAAAAATGTAATACGCATGTTGCATATTTACAAATATTATGAAATTAAAACAATGTAAATGACAAATGTAAAGCTGTTTAAAGCAGACATTACAATTATTGGTTTTTCTGGCACGAGACTCTGCAAGTTACTTTTTTACAGACAGACAGATAGATTAGATAGATAGACAGACAGATAGATTATATAGATAGATAGACAGACAGACAGATAGATTAGATAGATAGATAGACAGACAGACAGACATATTGATAAATAGTTGGATTGGTAATTAGACAGATAAATAAGTAAATAAATAGACATATGGCTGGTTGATTAGGCAAATAGAACACAAGCCGGCCAGATAAACAGATAGGCATATAGCCAGCCAAACAGATAGATAGATTGTTATCTATCGAACATAATGTTATCTGTCAGAAATCATGGAATGTTTTGGGGTTTTGTTTATTTGTTATATAAATGATGTTTTGGTATCTTTGATAGGAGTTAATTTATGTGGCATAATGCATGTTGTTTTAACAACTTTGATAGGGTTCAATTTATGTAGAAATACACTTGTTGTTTTATTATCTTTCATAAGGAGTTAGTTTATATAGAATTGTGCTTGTAGTTTTATTATTTTCATAAGGAGTTAGTTTATATAGAATTGTGCTTGTAGTTTTATTATTTTCATAAGGAGTTAGTTTATATAGAATTGTGCTTGTTGTTTTAACAGTTTTGATAGGAGCTAATTTTGATTGATAATAACTGATATGTTGTTTGAAAATCCCTAATAGGAACTAGGTACAGAATAATGATTGTTATTTTAATATCTTTGATAATAGTTAGTTCATGTGGTAAAATGCTTTTCGCTAATATAGAAAGAAAAAGAGAGCTTGACATTCTAGCAAGCTGAAAATACTTATAGAATGACATTTTTCTCCAAACATTCATAGATGAAGCTAATTCGATATTATGGCGAAGTAAATTATATTCAGAAGAATATTTTCACAAGACTATATTTTATAGACTATATTCAGGGGATTATATTCAGGTGACTATATTAACTATAATATTTTCAGGAGACTATATTGACGACACTATTTTCAGGAGACTATATTCAAGACACTATTTTCAGGAGACTATATTCAGAAGTCTACATAGCTTTCAAACAGCAAAATTAAAAAGAATAGTTACCTATTTAAATTTGTCACTTGACTACATATTTAATATAAATACTAACGCAGCAACCATTTATATTCATTAAAAATAATAGTTCACAATAAACTTGTATTTGTAATTGTGATCTTTAAATAGTGTAACAGGATTGGTTTCACGAAAGATGTTTTTATTTGCAGGAAACATAAGTATAATTATATTCAGTATAAAAACAACCACAATGATTTATGATGCATTTATACATGCAACGAGAGCCTAGTGCCCTAGTACTATCGGACAACTTAAGTCTTGCAATCAGGTTGTGTTGATTGTACTCTTGCCGTTTCTCGACCACCTTCAAATACTTTGGATTAGCGCAATAAATCAGACAATAAACATTTATTGAATTTTCGTGACCTGGGTCCACGGACCGTAGCACAAGTAATCAGTGAATCAGACTTTGGCATGCAGTCAGATTATTTCCTTCACTGTGTGACTTTAGTTGCATGGAGGTATTTTTGTTTTATGAAAAAAGAATATCTTTCGGGTATTAAGAAATATTCACCCACCATGTTATTACTTTTTCTTGCACTCTTTCAGGTATTCGAATTTGGCGCACGATCAGCAATGTGTACGTGTGTGAATGGGTGCGCATGTTCGTTTGATTTGGTGTTCAAATGTGCAAAATGTTAATTGCACCCTATGAAAGAATGGACTGCTACGTTGTGATGTATTTAGACTGCGAGACAGAATCCTCTCCCTTTAGCAATAGAAAGATTTTTATTGAGAAAATTTGCACTAACAATGGCAACCAACCATCTTAGGAAAAGCAAGCATGTATGTAGGGTGCATTTCCACTAATAAAAGCAAGCTGTTATATAGACTGCATTATCCTAAACAATAGAATGAGGCATTTAGGCTACATTCCGATGTAAAAGAACATAGCATGCAGCTGTGTAAATTGCACTTCCCTTAGCAATTGAAAGCGGATTCTCAGAAGGCATTCAACATTTGCTAAAGCAAACAAACACCCAATCAACCAAAAACAGCAGGAATGCATAGAGAGTGCTTTCCCTTGACTCTTAAAAAAGTGAAGAAGTCATCCAAGCTATGCAAATGAGAAAACATCTCTTAGTCGATCCATGAGTTACTTACTTAATGCTACTTATTATATTCAGTTATTTATGTTGCTGAACAGCAGCAGGAAATTGAATGAATTATAATGCATTGTGTTGTAGCTGGAATTTGGAAGAATTCTACTGTAGGTGAACAGTGCAAGTTTTCATTAGTTTTCATTTATTTATCCATTTTAAATGGAATTTGCAATTGTAACTCCTTCCCCATCTCATCCTTTCCAGTGAAATCATATGATTTCAAATAACACTATCACTCTGACCAAATGTTTAATCGTCTGGTAAAGATAAATTCTGTAGTTTTTGTGATTGCTAAAATCAATCGATTCATTAATTAGATACATTTGATTGAAAAATTGAAAATACTCAGCTTTATATTCGGCTGGTAAATGCTCTATTGGTAGATCAATAATATTCAATGATGAATGTTTCTGTTGCCTAATGTAAAAGGCCAACTCTTCGAAAAATTAGAAACTTCAGTCAGTGTTTTATAAATTGAACTCTTTTCCTTGCAAAAAACTCTTAGAACCTTTAATAGGTATACAAAAATTGCTAGTAAAATGTTACTGCATTACCACACTACACCCAAAAGTAAAACCAATCAGCACAACGCAATGCAAACTGAAACAAACAACTTGACAATACAAAGAAAACAATGCTCTAAGCAGCATAACACACTATGGACAAAGTATCTTGACACAACATACCACAATACACTTTATTACAACATACCATAATACAAAGTATTTTGACATAACATACCACAATACACTTTATTATAACATACCCATAATACAATGTATCCTGACATAGCATTCCACAATACACTGTATTACAACATACCCATAATACAATGTATCCTGACAGCATACCACAAAACACTTTATTACAACATACCCATAATACAATGTATCCTGATATACCTTACCACAATACTATGTATTTCAACACAACAGCACAGTTAGTATAATCTGATTTAACATCACAGTGGCATAACAGCATTACAACACAATCCAACAAAATAAAAGAACACTAACAACAACAAATTCAATACACTGAAAACAAAGTGAAATTTAAAGAACTTGCCGTACTAATCGACAGAAGCTCACAGAATTCCAGAACTAATTAAGCAAGTAAACTCAATTTAGAATGTTTCCCTACATTCCAGGCATAAGAAATATTCCCACCCTTATCAAACTCCCGAAACAATCGTTCAACCAAGATTGCTCCCCCCTCGCTCGTTTGTCTAGTGTTTGCTAACAATGCTAAATGTATGGATAATTATGACCTCCTTGAGAAATTTCAGTCATTAGAAAATTACATAAAAATAAATAAAGAAAGAAAAAAAATCAGTGAAAACATACTTCTCCTTCCTAGTAAATATTTCTTTATTTATAAACTGAGGCGACTTATCTCCTCCTTAATAACTTCTCTATTTATAAACCAAGGTGACCTATCTCCTCCCTATTAAACACTTTTTTTTGTTTATAAACTGAGGCGACATACCTCCTCCTTACTAAATACTTTTTTATTTATAAACTGAGGCGACTTACCTCCTCCTTACTAAATACTTTTTTATTTATAAACTGAGGCGACTTACCTCCTCCTTACTAAACACTTTTTTATTTATAAACTGAGGCGACTTACCTCCTCCTTACTAAATACTTTTTATTTATAAACTGAGGCGACTTACCTCCTCCTTACTAAATACTTTTTTATTTATAAACTGAGGCGACTTATCTCACTTTTCTCGGCCTTGAAAACGCCCCACTCATCCATGCATGGATGGGTGCAATGTAGGTACCTACAGGAAGGATGAGTTTGGATTATGCAGTTCGCTTCTCTGACATTCTTGTCTCTCCCCCGCTTCCGAGTTGAATTCCCTCTCCACCCCCACACCACCCCATTTCAAGGGCGCTAAAATTTCTCAACAGGATTCATTAACTTTAACAAAGATACAGAGAAGATGATCTGTTAGAACATTTATAGTTGCAGTGCATTTGTATAGGCAATTTAAGACATGAAAGTGAGCGTTGTACTTGTATAATTACTTTTCTATTGGCATTGGCCGCGTTCTTCATGTAAAGGCATGCCTCTCTCTTTAGAAAATGCCTGAAATCTGTTAAATAATAGATAAGATAATCTAGCGGTGTGTTTCCCTTCAGGCACGAACTTAATACCTTGATGAATGAGTGAAGGTATTCCCGTGAGTTGCGACCTGCTTTAGAAACGAAAGAAAACACAATGCTTTTTTTTAAAGCAGTAGTAGGTCGAGTTTATATGGGACAAACTCTGTAATAAAAAATGTCGGTGTGTAGCTTACAAGCTCTGTCACGAAAAGTTGGTGTGTAGCTTACAAGCTCTGTAATAAAAAAAGTTGGTGTGTAGCTTACAAGCTCTGTAATAAAAAATGTCGGTGTGTAGCTTACAAGCTCTGTCACGAAAAGTTGGTGTGTAGCTTACAAGCTCTGTAATAAAAAAAAGTTGGTGTGTAGCTTACAAGCTCTGTAATAAAAAAGTTGGTATGTAGCTTACAAGTTCTGTAATAAAAAAGTTGGTGTGTAGCTTACAAGCTCTGTCATGAAAAGTTGGTGTGTAGTTTACAAGCTCTGTCATGAAAAGATGGTGTGTAGCTTACAAGCTATGTCATGAAAAGATGGTGTGTAGCTTACAAGCTCTGTCATGAAAAGATGGTGTGCAACTTACAAGCTCTGTAATGAAAAGATGGTGTGTAGCTTACAAGCTCTGTCATGAAAAGATGGTGTGCAACTTACAAGCTCTGTAATGAAAAGATCATTTTACTTGATAACAAAAGTAATAGCTACTATCACTTTCTATTTTTGGCCTGATTATTTTAAGTCTGTTTCGTCTTCCTTATATCCTTAGTTAAAGGACACCTTAAAATTTGAATGGTAGTAGTAATATGCCATAATCACGTAAACTCCAAACCTTGCATTATGGGTGTGGTCTGGAACTACCATTCCGCACGACTAGTTCTTAGCAACGAGACAGACAAGCGTAGTGAACAACACGAAGGCGTTATGTATGCTCCAGCAGAAGCAGCACACCCACTAGGCGACGCAAAAATAATACAACAAAAATAAAATAAACCAATTACGAGAGGGATATTCTTCGGAGTTCTATAATTGCAATTCACTCCCCACCCACCCACCCCACCCCACCTCCCGGGCAGAAAACATACAAGTTCGATAAATAAACACGAAATCTCACAACGTCAAGCGCCCGTCAAATAATTGTCTGGCACTGGATGAAGAACGCTAAAAAATGTGTCAAAGAGCATGCCCCAAATCCCTGGTCTAACCATACAATACTGAAGTTATAAACAGATGGAGAACCTAACAAAATATCATTTACCTGGTCTGACTCTACAACGTGAAGTCATAAATAGATGGAGATTAACGGGTAGCTTACAACATTTGCAAATCCCTGATAAAATCTCGATAGGTCAAGTTATAAACGGGTGGAGATTAAAGGGTATACATAAAAGAATATTTAAATCTCTGGTTTAACAATATCCGATTTAAAATTATAAACGAGTGAAGATATAGTTACACCTATCAGCATGCCCAAATCCTTGTCTTAACTGACCATAGTTAAGTAATAAACGAGTGAAGATATAGTTACACCTATCAGCATGTCCAAATCCTTGTCTTAACTGACCATAGTTAAGTAATGAACGAGTGAAGATTAATGCTGACATAATAGCATGCCCAAATCCTTGGCTTAATTGACCATGGGATAAGTAATAAACGAATGAAGATTAAATCATTCCATAACTGCATGTATAATTCTTGGTATATATATTTGGCTATAGATACATTATAAATGGGTGAAGATAAAATAGTATACATAACCGCCTATTCAAATTCGTTGTTAAATTTGACACAGATGAAATTATAAAGGGTGAAGATAATCAATTTTATCTAGTGCATGCTCATTTTATATAACAACACGCTCATTTTATATAACAGCATGCTCATTTTATATAACATGATGCTCATTTTATATAACAGCGTGCTCAAATCTCTAACTGACTAGGGTTGAAATGAAACGGAAAGAAATTGAGGGTAACTACAATAGTAATCTCAAATATCTTTGCCATACTTCGACCATAGATAGAAGGTTACAAATCGGCGGAGACTAAGTGCAAAAGCAACAGCAACACCCAAAATGATATAACTGGCCGTATGTGAACTTATAAACAACAGGTGGAGATAAAGGGCATGATAACACCTCGCCCAAATATGTGATCTAACACTGACACTTGGTGAAGACACCTCGCCCCTAATATGTGTTATAACACTGACACTTGAAGACATCTCGCCCCTAATATAAAACTGACACTTGGTGAAGACACCTCGCCTCTAATATAAAACTGACACTTGGTGAAGACACCTTGCCCAAGTATGTGTTATAACACTGCCACTTGGTGAGGACATCACCCTAATACACGATCTAACGCCGACAGTGAAGTCACAACAGTTTGAGGGCGACCAAAGATTAACAACAAGCTCAAATACATATCTGACGCTGACATTAAAGGGAGTCATAAACGGCTGGAAACAAAGGTTAAAAGATCGAATACATCAAAGTCAATTATAAACTGCTGGAAACAAAGGCTAATAGATCGAATACACCAAAGTCAATTATATATAACTGGTGTATAACAAATATATAACAAATTTTCAAAGAACGAATACACCAAAGTCCCAGATGATTATCTGAAAAGTTTTGAAAATGTCGCTCAAGTGTGCGTGGTACATTAATTGCTTGAATGTAGATTTCAAACATAAATAAAACATTACAGGCCTGTCGTTAAATTTATATATTATCTTCACTTAAATATATGTTTACATCACGCATATCGGTGCACTTGTACACTTGTTTGGAAAATCAATTGCCAATTTCTATATATTTTTTTTCCCAAAATTTGGATTTCACATTCAGAACAAGAGACACTAGCAGATGAAGACGTTAAGTGATGCCAATGTTCTTGAAAATGTCAACGAGAATAAAAACTGACTCGATGTCTGACGTTTTGCAAACAGGTTGACTAAAATTGTAACATGGGTAAGGAGCTGCCATTCAACGAATCATGCTTTGCAAAGAGGTTGATTAAAATTATTGCATGGTTAAGGAGCCGTCATTTGACGTATGACGCTTTTTAAATAGGTTGATTAAAATGGTTCCATGGGTAAAGAGCTGTCATTCGACGAATGACGCTTTGCAAAGAGGTTGACTAAAATATTTCCATGGAGCTTTAAAGGAGCTTTAGGTAAAGGAGCTTTCTTTCGATCTTGCTAATGAAATGATGAGCGATAATGATGTGTCATGAATATCACTTTAACGAGAAAAATGCACGTTTATCTCATCTTTCTGTATCCAAAGCTCATTAAGAAAAGATGGTAAGAGTGAATGTCCCATGAAATTGTAATGTTTAATCAATATGTATAGACTATAGCAGGCTTTGTTAAGAAAAATAGCGAGACCTTTAATAGTGTTACCTTACAAAGTAAACTTTTATCTTTCTTCGAGAAATTTCTTTAAATTGTGCTTTCTTGGTAGAGAATATTTTATTTATTATGTTTAAAAGTGCATTAAAGTCTTTGTACAAAGAAATTAATCATACTTTAAGTAGCTATTATTTTTCACAAATACTCTTTCTTTATTTTAAAATGCTAAATAAAATTTAACTCTTCACAGAGCATTTGACAAATATGCATTCACATACCTAAATACAGATCTATCTATCTATCTATCTATCTATCTATCTATCTATCTATCTATCTATCTATCTATCTATCTATCTATCTATCTATCTATCTATCTATCTATCTATCTATCTGTCTGTCTGTCTGTCTGTTTGTCTATCTATCTGTCTATCTATCTGTCTATCTATCTATCTATCTATCTGAATATTTGTAATGTACTCCTGCCCTTGATAGTTTTTTTTTTGCAATTAGATGTTGTATAACTGCTTTAATGGATGCCAAAATTGAAAGAGCGCAAGCATATTTTCAAGTGCCCCATTTTATAAATGAATATCATACATACAAAAAATTTAATTTCCGTAGCTTGTTATCTATATTATGTTTGAGGTATAAAGACAAGTGTTGAATCAGTGAAAACTGAAATGTGAAATGTAGTTTCTGTTTTTAGAAAAAGAAATGATATACCCTTCAGTGAAAGAGTTAACCACCTTTTAAGTATGCATGTCTGCACCAGAGCTAAATCTGTCAATCGAATCCTCAATGAGTCAGATACGTTAATATGACGTCATTTTAGTTCATCTAAAATTCTCCATAAATTTGGGACGATGAATAATAAGAAATCAAAGACAGTCTGGACTTTACGTGACTCAACCCAAACCAAGCATCAAAGCACCTTTGAGGTTTGAATTTTTCTAATTTTAAATTAAGAAAAAAAGTAAGACATTTACTGGGAGGAAATGTTAAACGCCTCTGCTTAAGAGGAAATGTGATCACTTGTTTGATAAACATTTTCCTGTTTCAAACCAAAGTCTGCCAGAAACCGAACGGCTTTCTGCTCCGCGCAGCAATTAGGTGCATTTTGGAAGAGTTTGCAATTGTCCATAAATAGAACTTCTTTCTGTTTTTATTTCCTTGTTTTTGTAAACTTTCACCAAAAAAAAAATGGCCTTTAAACTTAAATAATATTTAGAAATTGTTTTGCTTCAAGACATACGGAACACACGACACTGAGAGTAATCTCCCTTTGATGTCGAAATGTCAGAGAGGAAAAAAATGCCAAGAGCAACAGGAACGCCACTTAATTCACATTATTTGTCGCTTTCCTATTCAAAGTAATGTGACGATACTTGTACTTTCTACAGTTTGTTACCACTAGACACAAATAGTACGATTAGTAACGTATGCAGTTACGTAACATATTATATTTTCTAAAGGGCTTATATACTGCATGAACTGAAATTGTAAATAGCAGTTTATAAATGGCGAGTAATTTGTTTGCCAACTTTCAATAAATAGAAATATTTCACAATAAGTTTATTATATATATAAGGTTTTTAAATGACTTGCACTATCTCTATATATCGATTTATATGGCCTATGCCAGTGGTGGAACTTGGAATATTCCCTCCTCCCAGAACAACTTAGAATAACCGTCCCCATTTTTTACACCCACGTACGCAATCACACACACACACACACACACACACACACACACACAAACACGCGCGGTATTGTGTTAATAAATTAGGTCCAGTAACATTTAGTGTTAACCTTTGCATATACGATCAAATATCTTTATTAATTTTAATCAAAATTTAGAGTTAATAATAGTTTGAAATTTAAAATCTACACACATTAAACCTGCTTTCGTCTTGACGTTCGTTTACCATATCCATTTCTGTGCCTCTTTAGCTTTCCAATTTAATAAGGTCAGACCTTAATTGATCCTGTCACATACTATTTTTGGATAGTTCTTGGTGATTTTCATGTTTTGAAAAAGATCGTTCTACACGTGCTACATGTGAGAGACAATGTTACGAAGAGCAAAAGAGCCGTGACTACATCAGCAAATCCCGAAGATATGACAGAGTAGCCCTCAGTCAGTAGATGGGTAAGCACTGTCGCTGCTTTCGCCGTGAAGATCACTTGCGTAGTTGTTGTTCTGAAGGAAATCAGCCGTAAGAGAAATGCATCGTGCAGGTCGTCAAGGTATTCATCTTTGAGAGCTTGGCAGATTTTAGTTCTTAATCGTCGAGTTTATTATGCTGACGTCTGCAAAATGCTTTATGCCTTTAGATCCATTGTTTAGTTGTGAAATAATCATTTCAAATGTCGCTAGATGACAGTAATTTGAGAACGACCATCTTATCAATATTTCTTCATTTAGTTCATCAGAATGTCGTTTATGCCTCCTAAATCTTCTTTTTCTTGAACATCTGCATTATCACACCTTACTCTGTGTACTGTCATTACCTTTTCTTTAGCTTCACACGCGCGCGCACGCACATACAAACATACAAAACACGCACAGTGGATGGAACGAATAGTCTGAATCGCAATCTTATGACGTCACATATTAAATTCGTTAATCATTTACCAAATACAGTATATTTAATTTAGTAAATAATTATTTCAGTTAATCAAATCCAATAATTTTTTAAATTAAATTAATTATTTATTTAGTTCACTATTTTCAACTTTTCATGATTAGTGATAATTATTTCTTTTATTTCCTTATAATTACTTTTATAAAACTTTTATTAGATGATGTTCGACATAAAGACATGTAATGTTCACACAAGTCTTAGTTTTACAGGAAACATTCACCGTGAAACAAGATCTCTACGGAATATGTGTGGTCAGAGTGGAAGACATCTATGCTGTAAACGTTTCACAAATGATATTCGATTTGCTGTAAAGCTTTTACCAATTGCTTTTAGTAGAGAACTTTGGTTACAACACACATTTTTCCTTCAAACTCTCTAGTAGAGATGTTTGGTTACCTCACAATTTCCATCAAACTCTTTAGGAGAGATGTTTGGTTACCTCACAATTTCCATCAAACTCTTTAGGAGAGATGTTTGGTTACCTCACAATTTCCATCAAACTCTTTAGGAGAGATGTTTGGTTACCATAAACTTTTCATGAAGTTTCTAAGCTTTTATGAATGTTTCTGCAGAAGGCTTTGTTTACTGTGAACTTTACATTTGCGCATTATAGGTGATCTGAGATACTTTTAACGTTTCAGTAAAAATTTCTGATGAAAGTCTTTGATTCTACTAAAATGTCACCCAAGTTTCTCTTTAAGATCTTTGGTCACTATTTAGATTTTATCAAAACTTCTAATGATATTTGTTTACCTTTATCTTTTTCTGCAGATATTAGACTGCTATTAGGATTTCATGAAATGTTACATAGATTATTTCTAATTACCTACTTAGATTTTATCAAAACTACTAAAGAAGATCTTTGGTTACTATTTAGATTTTATCAAGCCGACCACAGAAGATCTTTGGTTCTATTTATATTTTATCAAACCTACAACAGACGATCTTTGGTTACTATTTAGATTTTATCAAGCCTACTACAGAAGATCTTTGGTTACTATTTATATTTTATCAAGCCGACCACAGAAGATTTTTGGTTCTATTAAAATCTTTGGTTATTATTTATATTTTATCAAACCTACTATAGAAGATCTTTGGTTACTATTTATATTTTATCAAGCATACTACAGAAGATCTTTGGTTCCTATTTAGATTTCAAACCTACAACAGAAGATCTTTAGTTGCTATTTAGATTTTATCAAGCCTACTATAAAAGATCTTTGGCTGCTATTTAGATTTTATCAAGCCAACTATAAAAGATCTTTGGTTGCTATTTAGATTTTATCAAGCCTACTTATAAACATCTTTGAATACTATTTAGATTTTATCAAGCCTACTATAGAAGATCTTTGGTTACTCTTATCTATATGCGAATTTTGAGTTGCACTTAAGATCGTGTCACAGTTTCTATTTGCGAGTGTGTATCACTATTATAAAGTACACCCAAACTAATATGTTCAATCTTTGATTATATTAACATATCGTCACAGCTTCTAGAGAAGACCTATTGGCTGCTTTTGAAGTCTTCATCAAAGTTTCTACAGGGGCGATCGTTTTCTTCTTAGTTTCTTTGCATGAACATTGATTGCTACTAAGGTATCAAACTTCCAGAGCAGATCTTGGCTACTATTAAGATTTCATCAAAAGATCATTTGACTGCTCTTCATCAAAGTTCTTGATCCGATCTTCATTCTCTATTAAGATTTCGTCGAAGTTTCTTAATGCAACCTTAGATTGCGGATAATATTTCATCTACGCTTCCAGAGGAAATCGTGGCTGCTATTAAGACTTCAGCGAAGGTTCTCGAGGAAATCTGTGGTTACTGTAATTTTTGGAACAATGCTCTACACGACATAGTCGATTATGGCAAATTGCGCAGAAGTTTGGAAAATGTCTTCTACAGGTAAATTTCGATTACACAGTTTTCATTATAACTTCCATAGGAGATAACTTGAGTGCTGTACAGTTCTCAAACAAAGTCGTAGATAATGCCTAGTTCACTACGTCACAGTGCCTACTCATGAATATATTGAAATATATTACTAGTTTAACGAGAGTTTTCCTTGTTTTGACGAGCGAGTGTTTAGTACGTTTAGACGAGTGTTTAGTACGTTTAGACGAGTGTTTAGTACGTTTAGACGAGTGTTTAGCATGTTTAGAAGAGTGTTTAGCATGTTTAGAAGAGTGTTTAGCATGTTTAGAAGAGTGTTTAGTCTGTTTGGACGAGAATTTTGCCTGTTTTATGAAATTCTGGCTGATGGGTTTAGAAACGGATCATAATATATAAAGTTGTCCCCAAAGTTCACTAGATAAAGTTGCACACATATAAAACCCTTCCAATTCTCGTAATAACAAACTGATTCCACTCTCATGTACGATAACATACCCATTCCACTCTCATTCTCATATACGATAACATACCCATTCCACTCTCATGTACGATAACATACCCATTCCACTCTCATGTACGATAACATACCCATTCCACTCATATATGATAATCTATGCCTTCAACTCTTATAAATAATAATCTACTCTTTCCACTCTCATATATGATATCACACTCTTTCCATTCTCAAATATGATAACCTTTCCAGTCCATTTTCATATATGATAACCTACTAATTCCACTCTCATGTACGATAACATACCCATGCCACTCTCATGTACGATAACATACCCATCCCACTCTCATGTATGATAATTTATACCTTCCACACTGATATATGATAGCCTATCCCTTCTTCTCTCACATTTGATGAAACACTTTCCACACAGACTCGCACAAGCACTAAAGTATTCCAAGTCGTTTTATTCGTACAAATTCGAAAGGAAATTGTAATTTAGTTAATCGATTTATTAGGAAAGCACACCTAAGGAACCTAGTAAAGAGTAATATATTTGTTCCAACCCAATTATTTTATTTATAATGAGGCCTACTTCCTGAAAAGATCATTTTTTTTTAAAAGGAAGAAAATAATACTCAAAGATCCTAGCTTTCACAAATGGCTTTCCCCTGATGGTTTTATTTTAAGTAAATTACATTTTTGAGACGGGTGTTTACTGAACAAATCTGTGTTAAAAGCAATCACACTGCTACGGCTTCGTGCGTCGCAGAAAAAGGCAAAAGATCAAATTTGGAAATAATATTATAACAGCAAAGCGAGATAACTGAAATACGACTACAAGAGGTGATTTGTGAATACTAACTGATCTATATAAGATAACTTGCAAAATATAATCTTTTCTTAAATAAACATAAGGCGGGCACGGCTACTTGACACTAGCAAAATATATTTTCTTAAATAAATATAAGGCAGATAAGGCTACTTGACACTGCAAGTTACTAGACGTACCATTCTTACTTCATGTATCGTTCTCTCGCTAAAAGTGGTTCAAGTCTTGTGCTGCTATTTATAGTTTCGTAAATTAGGTCAGTTGTTTTTTTTGCACAGAATGTTCCCACCAAGCTGAATAGAACACTGTTTTCAGTATAACCTGCTAGTAAGAAACAGACGTCTGAATAACAAGAGGATGTATTAAATTTTAGTTTTTTTAAAATTTAATTACTTTAACTTCTCATCTATTTTCTTTAATTTTTTTTTTATCATTTCTAGTAACTGTGTTGTAATTTATTTTAGTTCTTTGCAGCTAATTTGTTCGGATAGGCAGACTGTGATCGCTTTGTTCAAATAAATAGAGTGTGATGGCTTTGTTAATATAAACAGCGTGATCACTTTGTTCACATAAACAGTGTGATCACTTTGTTCATTAGAATGTGATCACTTTTTACATAAACAGTTTGCAATCGCTTTGTACACATAAACAATGTGAGATCACTGTGTACACATAAACAGTGTGAGATCACTTTGTGCATATAAACAGTGTGAGATCACTTTGTTCACATAAATAGTGTGCTAATTCAATTTTGTCTCCAAATTGAGATAATTGCTTGGGTCTTGTAATAATTTGAGAGAAAGTTAAAAGTACATTACGACGAGCAACATGACTTGAGAACTCACATAATAAATGCCAGACTGGAATATGAATAGCTTCCTTGTGAGTTATCTAAGCAATGTGTACAGTGCCCGAATATAATGTAGTTCATATATAATTCATTTGTGTTCAGACTGAAAGTGGGCGATTTATAAGAGAGAGAAGGACTTTAAATCAGTAAAATTAATTCACTTATGACAGTAAACGACAGGAAAAAAGTATTCAGAAAGCAAACATTTTTGTTGCTCATGTGGTTAAGCGTACGTGTAAAGTTGTTTTTGTTTTTATCTGGCACCCCCACCCGGAAGTCCTTCAGTGATCACATGACACCATTTAGAGATCTTGAAGCTCATTCTTTGCCTTTTCGCCCTTGACAGGATACAACGGACACATCAAAGCAGTTGATTTTTATTCTTCTTATTAAGGAATCAGCCACAGCAGGGTCACAGGTCGTTACTCTAGACTGATTAGAAGCAACAAACAGGAACGCTGTTTAGTGTACCTTACGGCCTGATAACTAGTGTTAAATAGGACCATCTGTTCATTCTTAAAAGCTAAAATGACGTCACTAATTTGCATTCAACATGCGTATGAGAAATGCTAAGAGCGACGCAACTAACTTGTAAACAACATATGTATGAGAAATTCTAAGAGTGACGTCACTAACTTGTATTCAACATGCACTTAGAAAAAGAGTGACGTCTTTACTGTGAATTGGACATGTGCATGAGAAATGTTGAGTGACATCACAAACTTGTGTTAACACGCGCATGAGAAATGTTAAGAGTGACGTCACTAACTAGTATTCAATATGCACTACGTCTTAGGCTACGTATTCTTGTAATACGATTTAATCTCTCCCAAATTGTTGGCAGTTGATTATTTACGATTCCGTCTCCGAGAACCTCTATCCCTCCCCGCCACCCCTTAGGCTTTTACCATTGCTACTACTATACTACTAACTCGCAATTTGTCATTGACAACTTTGAGAACTGAATAAAGCGACTTTCTTCAATTTTTAAGTTTGCTATTTGTTATTTTAAAATCAAATTATACAACAAAAGCAAGAGAAAGATTTATTAATACTTGTGACGTTGGTTGATCCACTACCCGTGACGTTAGTTGACCCACTACTCGTGACGTTGGTTGACCCACTACTTTTGACGTTGGTTGACCCACTACTTATGACGTTGGTTGACTCACTACTTATGACGTTGGTTGACCCACTACTTATGACGTTGGTTGACTCACTACTTATGACGTTGGTTGACTCACTACTTATGACGTTGGTTGACCCACTACTTATGACGTTGGTTGACCCACTACTCGTGGCGTTGATTAACCGACTACTTGTGCGATTTTTGCACGCTGTGACACTATTTCCTTAGTCAAACAAGAATCCCAATGACATGGAATCTATAGACGTCGCACGACACTCGTGCGATAAACCATTTCATAATTCTGCATGAGAATTATTTTTTTTTGCTGAACGTGGCAGTTTTCTGAAAAACCTGGCAAACAACTGGTACCACATTTCTAAGCCATAACACGAAATGTTACATAGCTTGAAAGAATACATGGGGAAGTCACCCACAAAAAAAATATTTCACTGTAAAGACTAAGACCGCTCTGAATGTGTTGCTTCCCCTGGCGGAAGTTTAAAGATGGGACGTCGGGTGCTGAACGCTGCCTTGCAGGCGAAAGATTATGTTAACTGCAGTCAGACAATGATAGAACAGTACACATTCATTTTTCACTTTAGCAAGCACCGTACTTATCTTAAATTGAGAGAAATGGCCAACAAGAGAAAATGGAGCCGAAAGCAGAAAAAGTCGATTCATTGCTGTTTATTGTGATATTGATTAGAGTTGTGGAAAATCCTCTTTTCCTAATTCCCATTGCAAAATGGAACTAGCTTTATGGAATAGTTTGATTTCAAGATGAAATATTTCGTGCATGACTTTGGTATGTCCTGGGATGGGTGGGTAGACTAACACTAAATTTATCTTGTTCAAATATCCATTTTACAATGCTGAAATATTTCAGTCTACGATCACTATCCACTTTACCATACTAAAATATTTATTTTCAAATTTACACATAGCCATGCTGAAACAGTTTCTTTCTCAGGATCATGTATCTACTTTATCACACTGAAATATTTCATATCCAAGATCACATCCACTTTATCACACTGAAATGTTTCATTTCCAAGATCACATCCATTTTATCATACTGAAATATTTCATTTCGAATATCACATATCCACTTTATCAAACTGACAAATTTCAAGATTACATATCGACTCTTCCATACTGAAATATTCCTTTCTATGCCCACATATCCACTTTATTATGCTGAAGTAGTTTTATTTCGAGTTCAAATATTTATTTTACCATGTTAAACATTTCTTTTCTAAGATCGAAGTGCACTTCACTGAAATATTTCTTTTCCAAGTTCAAATATTCATTTTACCATTTGAAAATTCTCACTGACAATTCAAATACTTAATTAATCAATTTACCATGTTTGAATATTCCTTCGATTACGCTGCTAACATTCTGCCTTTACCTAGATCACTTATCTCCCTTTGACTATTCTTCACATCAAATGCAAATAAACAGTTTATCAGGGTAAAATTTCCTTCAATAAGTAAATTACATCTATTTAAACATATATTAAAATTTATTATGCATCTGAAATATTATGAATAAATAAATATGTTAATTGATTCCGGTGTAAAACAAAATCATATTTACTTTCACTGTTCATCTTGATGTAAAAATAACGTCTTATTTTACTGTAGATATTCACAAAGAGATATGATTTTGATGTAAAGCAAAAATACTTTTTTTACCTTAACAATTATACAGTTTTCTAACTTTAAAAAGAATCTATACAGATTTATACAGGCAGGCTTCAGTTATACTGTTTGTAAATAGTTAGTAGAATAAATCTTCCAGACACTCTTCATCCTGGTGAGTTGCAGCATTTCCTTGTAATCATGAACAATAATCACAATATTACGAACGTTCTTTTAATAACCAAGCGCGATAATTCAATGAATACAAATTTCACATACTAAAGACACTAGAGCCTTTTTCAAATGAAGTTTCTATGATTTCACCTAACAAACGTACACGAAATATTGATTTGAACGAAGTGCTGAGCTAAATAATTAAATGAATATAAAAATTTAGACAATAGATGACTTGGAGCCTGTTTCAAATTATGTGCTTGTGATTTCACATACAAACCCTACGCAAAATATTGATTTAAGCGAAAATCTGAACTAAACAATTTAATGATTACAAATTATTGACACTAGAAAGCATGTGCCTGTTTCAAATCATGTCCATGATGTCATTTGATAACGGGACTTTCGGGATATCGATTTACTACAACAAAAACAACAACAACAGCAACGAGCTAAATAATTGAATAAATAGCAATGTCTGTTATAGCTTGGCAGGTGATAACGATATCAGTGCTGACAATTCTTTCCTAATACTTACACTCTCGTATTTAGTTTCTTGTCGCCAGTCAGCCGTGTAAAGAGAGCTCTTGTATACAAGTGCTGACAATTCTTTCCTAATACTTACACTCTCGTATTTAGTTTCTTGTCGCCAGTCAGCCGTGTAAAGAGAGCTCTTGAATACAAGTGCTTAATCTAACTCGTACAAGAATACAGTAGACTCGATTAAGAAAGGGAGAGAACTTATCCAAAATTTTGTTTGAGCTACGTACTCGAATGTAATTCTATTTCTACACAAAACCAAGTCTAGATATGCTACGTAAATCGAGAAATTACCGAAATTCGAATTTCATGGTATTTTAAATAATTTCGAAAAACTGTCAAAGCCTCATAAATTGACATAAATCCATTGAAAAAAATGTCCTTTTCGATTTGAACAATGTCATCAAAGTTTATAATACCGACACAGCAGATCCAAGATGTATTCTGTTTTACCCAGAAATGATACTTATGAAAACAAAATAAATTTTAAAAAATGCACACACAAAATTAAATGCAAAATCTTACGTAGTAGTATTGTATGATGCTGCAAATAATGAACGCAAGAAACCGTAAACAAATGAATAAGCAAACAAACGAACCATGAACGTTTCCAGTCCAGAATATTTATCCATTCGAAGTCGTCACGCTAGAATATCAGTCTGCCCGGCAGCTTTGGCTTTCATTTCATATTTAACAATTTCATAATATTTTTCTCCACTCCTCATTAATTTAAATGTCGTCAGAATGTATGATTATTTTTTAAATAGTTAATTCCATTTTTGTAAATAAAAAAAATAATTGAACTGAAAAGTAAAGTCAGGTAGCGTTATATGACCCTCTCTGCAGTCTTACAAACTTACATATGCTTCGTTTAACTTAGGCCAGAATTGCCAGTACCACAAGTTGACCATAGTAGTAAACAATAAGTAATTTATTTATAAATAAATAAAAATAAATAAATGAAATAAATAAATAAAAGGAGGAGGGAGATGAAATGTACGGCCTTATGCACTTTTATTCAGTTTCTTTGAAAGTTAGTACACGCTTTAAGTGCCATTAGCTCATAGAAAGCATCATGTGTTAAGTGGTCACTGATCTTTAGTCACAAAACACTGGTCCCTGGTCTTTACAGTTTGACTTTTGTTATAATGTTTGCCTTTCGTTATTGAGTTGAACAGCCTCAATAGAATATCGCATTATACATTTAACAAATATAGTACATAGCGATTAAGTTAATGCAAATTTTATTTTGCTTCTGATATCTATGTAAAAGTGAAAAATCGTTTAGTTACGGTTAGGAGATATGTGGTGTGCAATTATGTCTAAGTTTCAAAGAAAAGGGGCGCAACTCAGAGGCAACGTTATCAACGCCAGCGATGTTCTGTAGTTTCAAAATGCGTGTTTATTGATTAATGTTTGATACAGGAGCAGTTTGTTGTTGAAATCTGGCTGTGCCTGGCACTTGTCTTTAGTTGAAAACTAGGTGTTTATGTCTGGTCTTTGTCTTTTGATTCAAAAGTAGGTAGTCATAGTCTGGCACTTTGGTTGAAAAATAGGTATTTATGTTTGGTACTGGCTGACAGGCAGGTATTCAAATTGTCTTTGTCTTTCTATCATTTACATACACTTGATTAACCAAGCACGTTCATATGCACTGACATGCTAGCGCGTTCGTACAAACTGATATGCTAGCATACTCGTACACACTGACATACTAGCACACTCGTATACACTGACATACTAACACACTCGTACACACTGACATACTAGCACACTCGTACAAGTCAACGTTACATACCTGTCTATCAAAGTCCTGAGAAGATAAGCAATGTACTTTACATGGTCACATGATAACAGTATTGTCTCAGTTCGCGTGCACTTCATATGTACACATTCACACACACACACGCACACACACACACACACACACACACACACACACACACACACACACACACACACACACACGCACACAAATTTCAATCGCATTATCTAGAAGTGGAATTTGACTTTAAGATCCTGATAAAAGATAAATTTAAAATAAAAAATTGAAAAGAACTACCACGAACTTTTGTTTCTCCTCTAAAACTACAATTAGTGCTTCACCTCCAGTATCATTGTACTTATTCGGGTTGAAAAAAACTAAGTAGGTAATTACTAAAGAGAAAACATCATCAATAAATTTAAGAAGTACCTTTATATACAGAGGTTTTACAACTTTGTTTACAAAAAAAATTAAGTAAAACCGCTGAGAGCCTCTTTCGTCCAGAAAAAAAAAAAATGTTAGGCCAACATAAAATTTGTCACAGTATATTCCGAAACTAAAATCTCAAATACGCGTGTGCAGTTTTTAGTGTATTATGTCATAATGTGAGTGTTCAAGAATGTCATAATGTGAGTGTTGAAGAATGTCATAATGTGTGTCTTTAACAATATAATATTATATGCGTTGAGGTAGAGGATCTGTTTTGATTAAAACGAGGAAGACTTTTAAAAGTTTAGATACGGGGTAAACGTGTCTATATCACGTACATTTTTATATATAATTTTAAAGTAACTTGAAATCGGAAAAATAAATACTGATCACATCGGTGTTGCGAGAAGGAAGCGGGGCTCAAGATGTTAGTACGTTATATACAACAGAATATGTACATATTGTTAGGTTGTTACAATAACAAGACAACTGCATTACTGTTACATTTTGTTAAATTCCTATAAAAACAACTGCTGTAGTGTTATATATTGTTATATTCTTACAACGACAATTGCAACTGCAGTGCCGTTACAGACTATTATATTCCTACAAAGGCACCTGCAATAGAGTTATATTCTTACAATGACAAGACAACGCTGTTGTTTTCTTATGAAGACATCTGCAGTAGCATTATAGACAGATATACTTTTCACTATGACAACTGCACCAGCGTTGTAGATTGTTGTTTTCTTATAAAGACAACTGCAGTAGCGTTAAGATTGATATATTTTCACAAATAATAACTGCAGCAGCGTTATAGATTGCTGTATTCTTATAAAGACAACTGCAGTAGCGTTATAGACGGATGTATTCTTATAAAGACAACTGCATTAGCGTTATAGATTGTTATATTTTTACAAAGGACAGACAACTGCAGCAGCGTTATAGACTGATGTATTCTTATAAAGACAACTGCAGTAGCATTATAGATTGTTATATTTTTTTACAAAGGACAGACAACTGCAGCAGCGTTATAGAATGTTATATTGCTACAGTGATGGAACAACTGCAGTAAAAAGTTTACGTTCCAAATCAGTGTTCCACCCACTGGCATTTGGTGTAATTTATTTTCTGTAGTTGTTTGTTTTCTTTGTTCATTTCCAAATAAAATAAAATTTAAAAAAAGCACACAGAAATTTACAGACCTAAAACTCGATTATGACTACAAAAGCACTTGGAAAATGCCCAACCTAGCTTTAAATGTGATAATTGTATCGAGAGCTGTTCAAGAGCCATCAAGTGTGATCGTAAAATTGTTGCACGCGTAAAATCAATTTCCACATAACTTAAAAAAATTCTTTTGTTGTTGATCAAATTTCTTATTACAGACAATGTCAGTTGATCTTGGCGGGTTTTCTTTTACTAGTTCATTCAAATTGAATTTTCTATCAAATTATTACTATTACTATTAGTATTAATAATAGCATTGTAGTAGAAGTAGTAGTGACAAAATAATACCAAGAACAAACACTACCATTACTCCTCCTCACCCTACAACAACAACAGCAACTAATACTACTACTTCTGTTACCGCTGCTGTTAGTGAAATCGAATTTCAAAAGCATGGATGAAGAAAGAAGATATATCATCATATGTGAGATCGATGGAATCAGAAATAAAAATGGATGTATCAACCAGAAGCAATCACCGAAACCGAAGAAATACTATGAGGTATTGACAAAAGACCAGACATTCCAAACGAAGATCGGACATTAGTTGCCCAGGACAACAGAACCAGCAACAATCATTAATGTTGTTTCAAATTATGAAAATTATAGAAGGAAACGACTGACAATGCCAGGATATGAAATTAGAAATCCAGAGACTATGGAACTATAAGACTAGAAGTATTACGAGTAATAACAGGGGCACTGGGAAACAAAATCTCTGATCCGAGAGGTTACCTGAATAAAACTCAAGTAAAACACAAACATGCCCTTTGGAAGAGGATCGCTAACTCCTAACAGGACCACTCACTAACTTGTAACAGGACCACTAAGTAACTTCTAACAGGACTACTAACTAACTTGTAACAGGACCACTAACTAACTCCTAACAGGACCACTAACTAACTTGTAACAGGACCACTAACTAACTTGTAACAGGACCACTCACTAACTTGTAACAGGACCACTAAATAACTTCTAACAGGACCACTAAATAACTTCTAACAGGACTACTAACTAACTTGTAACAGGACCACTAACTAACTTGTAACAGGACCACTAACTAACTTGTAACAGGACCACTAACTAACTTGTAACAGGACCACTAACTAACTTCTAACAGGACCACTAAGTAACTCCTAACAGGACCACTAACTCTTAACATGACTACTAATTAACCTCTAAAAGGACCGCTTCTCGGAAGTGTTCACATCATTTGCAAACGTTAGATCTTCCGAATCCTGTAATTTCCTACCAACCCAGGTCGTGAACAGAATGAATCATAATAATAACACTCAAGTTAATTTTGTAAATGAAGATATTTGAATTTGATACTTTTTACTTTTATAATAAAGTGTGATGTCAAATATAGCAAACGAGGATTCCGTCTTTTGAAAAGTGAACTAAAATTGGGTTTTATCGTTATCATACTTTGAAATGTAGGGCCCTGGGGCTTAAGGTCTTTAAGGTAGTAAGGTCACAAAAGTAAAATGAAAATTCTTATCTTGAGATCGTGGGTAAGTTAAAGTAAGTTTTCAATAAACAGACATTTTCTTTCACTTGTAAAGTGGAATTAAAATTGTACTTAGAAATAACATCTGCTCAGAATAACTTGACGAAATCGAGCATCAACGCTTTGTCGCTTTGTCACAAAGGAAACCAGAACACATCATAAGAAAGGCAAACAATACACAGACACATACACAAACACACACATACAGAAATACAGGTGCACACACTAAGACACAAAAACACTCACTCAGACACATACACAGATACAGAAACACACACAAACACATACACACAGAAATTTATATACAGACACATATACACAAATACACAAGCACATACATGAAAGTCAAAAACACATGCACACACAAATATATACACACAAACACGTAAACACAAACATGCAAACATACAAATACACAAATGCACAAACGCTTACACACAAACGCAGGCATAGATTTGTAAGTATACAAAAAGTACATAAACAAAATCAAACATCTATCATAAAACTAATTTTGAAATAAGGAAAAAAACACTATTTATCTACCCTTATTTGTAAATATAGAGCTGGACAATCACAGACAACAGTCAGAGCATGCACTTGATAATCCAATAGACTAGTGAACTGGTTCTCAAACTCCGGATAGAGTCCTGGGGTTACAACTCCTAAAAACGAATGACACAATTCATCCTATGGGCTGTGACACGAGAGATAACTCTTAATGATAAAATTTAATTACACGTTCATTTACAAGACAGTTCTGTAACTTCAAGTCGTTTAAAGAACAGGAGAACAAAATGCATTATTATTATTAGGATAATACTTAAATAAAGGGAATACAAGAGATTTATTTAGCCTAGCACTTTATATCTTGTAACTCTGAGGCTTTTGGTGCCTTAAAAGAATGTTTTAACATGAGCTAAACTAGGCCCCTAAAGCATGCATATTGATGTTGGATCTAAACTTCTTTGCCCTCAGACTCGTACTCAATTCTCGATCACCATGCTGGCCACTGACAAGAAATGCATCATATGGCAGAATAATCCGGGTACTAGGCACAGTTTTGCTCTGTCACGTGTGCACATCGCGTGGTTATGATTTACTGACTAAATAATGACTGATGTTACTTCCTGCTTGTGCGCTGGACAATTGTGGCTAAAATGTCTTCTGGGTCAAATGTCTTTGCTGCGCTTGTTAACTAACATCTAGGGACAAGGGAAAAAGTGGTAACTAGAAGAGAGTAGAAAAGAATTAACAAGCAAAGCTAGAATAGAGTGAAAAAAGTAACGATGGAAGCCAGAGAAAAGTGGAAATGCAGCAGCTAGCAATTGGGAGTAGAGGTACTTAAGCAACTAAATGAGAGTAGGAAAGTAGTAATTAACAACCTTAAGAGAGTGGAGAAGTAGTAACTAGCATTCTCAAGACAGCAACAAGCAACTAGCAACCAGATTGAGATGAGCATTAGTAAATAAAGAGAGAGGGAAAGTAAAGTATCATGCAATTAGAGGAGAGTGGAAAAGCAGTTACTAGTAACTAGGTAAGAGTGGAAAAGTAGTAACTGGCAATTAGTAAAGTAAAAAAAAAAATGTAAAAAGTAATAACTAGGCGAGAGCTTACAGGTCCTAACTAGCAGCTAGATGAGAATGGAATAGAAGTAACTAGCTGCTAGAGTATTGGCCCCTAACATCTAGAAAAATCAAACAACAATATGGAGAATGGAAAGGCGGAAACTATCTTCTAAAGGAAAGAAGAGTAACAAATAGTAATTAGGAGAGAGGAAAAGAAATTGTAACTAGTAATACAATCCTGTGTCAAAATTTAAATTTTAAGTAATTTTATTTAATTCATTAATAGTGTCATCCATAAAATAGACTTCTTTATGTTCCTTTAATTGAAGTTATTTCACTCAGTTTAATTCATTTAAAATTGTCTTGAGCAATATTTTGACGACAGTTCTGAATATTGTGTTCAAACGTATTTTGTAAATATGGATTTGTTTGTGAACAGCTGGGGAACATCATTCCAATTAGATCACTTTTGCTCATCAAAGAATATCCGAAATGTGTGTAGTTTGAAGGAAAATGATTGAATTCTAATCAAATTAGAAATATGCCGTTGGTGTGTCAGTCAACACTAGCGAGGTACGTCTTTAAGAACAAGCTGAAAATACGTATTTCATGGGCAGACAAGCAAGTAAAATTACTTCACAGTATTCAAACGAGAAGTCCCACGCTCTTGGTAACTCTTCATCTTTATTTACAAGTTCTCATTAAATAAAGATGACTTTAATTCGATAAAACTGATTGAATACTTTATATTGACTAGTGCTCCACTCTCCCCCTCCCTACCCGGTCACTTGAATGTTATTCAAATTGCTTTTACATAAAAGTAAAATCAACCTAGGAATGATTGCCTTTCCTAATATGGCATTGATAAAAAATGTTTACCGTTTAGTTAATGTGCAGGTAATGTACATAATTATAAGTTTTTGTTCGCACATATATATTTATAAATTAAAATGCAAATCTACAAGAATTTAAACGAGGACGCAATTATTTTCTTCAGACAAAACCTCTGCACGTGTATATTTCCGTGTCCTTAATGTTGCTTTTAATTTCTTTTGTTTACTTAGATTGTTTGTTCGATATTGCAAAAAAGATAATATGTGCAATTTAAAATTCTTACCTTTAATTAGTAGAACTGCAGTTAGTTGTTTTAGTGTCATCCAACAGATTGAAAAATGTACGCTACTAAGTGTGCCTTTACTTAGTTTTGTTTTATTGTTAGGTCTGTTGGTATGACGTTTGTAATAACTTTTTATTACTTTGTAGCTGCCAACCTTGTGTTCTTCTCTCAGCCCGACGACCGAGCCTTCAGATCAAAATCTAACCGTCAGTTCTTCGGTCGTAGACCTTGCGTGCGCTCGTGCAAAACACAATGGCTCTTTCGTCTTTCGTCGTCAGAAGGTAAAGAGTTTTTAAAGGGGATATAACTGGCATAAATTAGCATCCGTAGCGCGGGCGGGAAGAAAGGAGCCGGCTGTGGATGGCACGGAATCACTTTCATGGCGGTTTGATGACTCTAAGTCGCCATTCCTGGAAGCAATGTTGACTCATGGCATCAGACGCGTGCCAGACAAGAAACAATGGTCTTCCTTTATGTCACTGTTTTCTTTGCAGGATACATTTATCATGATCATCATGATCATCGTCATCATCATCATCGTAATCATCATTATCATCATCATCATCACCACCATCATCATCCATCATCACCATCATCACCATCATCCCATCATCGTCGTCGTTATCATCATCATCATCATTAATAGAAGATCCAATAAAATGTTGAATCTAATAAAATCTCTATATGTTTATAATAATTACACATAAACTACGCAACCCCAAACGTAAGCAAACCGAAAATAATAATAAAAAAGCGGAAATGAACCGACATGAAACAACGACAATAGAGAGCAGATGATTGCTCTTGGGAAAGAAAAACCATAAAATAAATAATTTTACAGTTTGAACATTGACACAGAAGAGAACATGTTTCTCCCTTTGATGAACATCTCTTGAGAACCCTTTGGGTGTCCAAACATTTTGCAAAGAGGGCCAAATTTGGTGAGGTGAAAATGTGTTGGGGCCGTACATTCAGCCTGACATTTCTTTCAACCATGGTCTCTGGGTCAATGGAATTTACGGGAAAACCCCATGTCTTAACTGATCATATAACAGAGGCAGAAAGTCGGTAGAAATTTGAACACGAGCTGCAATTGGCCCGCGGGCCGGACTTTGGACATGCCTGGCACTATAGTCTTCATGTCTCAGTCTCCAAAGGCAATAACTACTCGATAGGTGCACCCCGATAAGCACAAGTGAACGTTTGAACTTATGAACGTATACTTTACTGATAATATAAATTTAATACCGTTATCATCTTTATTATCACATTTTATCATCATCTTCTCTTATTCATTCTAATGTTTTATTATTATTATCATAGTCAGTTGCATCTGTCCCTCTTCTCGTCTTCCTCCTCATTATTGTTATTAATGTATTATCATTTATATTACTAACATCATCATTATCTTCACCAGCATAATGCTTATTCCTTTTTAATCTTCGCTTTCGTATTATCGCGAAAATAAATCTTAGTTTCATAAAGTGGACCCCCATGCCCCCCCCCCCAACAAATTACAAATAACAGATTTTAAATAAATGGATTGCGGTGGAAAAGAATGTTGTACAGCATAATTTTAGAAATGATTGTTAAACCCTCACCCACCCAACAACAACAAAAATTAAAAAAAAAAAAATTAAGATACAAAACTTGACACCATCACTCGGGCACACGTATCAAGTTTTGTGACGATAAATGGTCAGTGCGTGGGCACTTTTAATGTGTGAATAAGTTTGGACGCCGTGTACAAGTGTACAGGCATTGTCTCAAAGGCACACACTGCTAATGCTACACGTACACACGTACGTATGTGAAATAGGTGAAGGTGTGACTATGCACATGTGCAGCTTGCGTATAAATTATGTGTACACGTACACAGGCCTACAGGTATGGGTATCTAAGTGTTGAAATATACACGAATGGACTAGGAGAGTGTAAATGTGCCGGGGCTGAATAAATAAATAAACGAACGTTTGTCGAGTCATTCCTTGGATGAGCTTCAAGGTCACGAATATGTCAACTCTTTTTCGATTTTAAATCGTAAAGAAAGTGAATTTGTATCAAATAATAATAATTATAAAAAACTGCATAGTGATGTATACATTTTGTTTGTTTATAGGTTTTTGGCAAAACGGATTTCTTCTTGTTCCTTGCCAAATATCTTTACTTGCATGTTTCTGACTTTAATTTCGAATACTTAAACTTAAAAAAAAATTTCTAAAATTCTGTGAATTGTACTTCACTCGAAAAAATATATTTTTACATCTCCAATATGCAGTTGCCATGCTTACCGTAGAAGAAACACTAATTCAGTCTCTAGTCTCTTAGTTATTTGACGAATGATGCATAACATAATAGTAAATAATTTATAAATGTTTATTGTTAAACTAAATAATCTAAAACTGTCTTAGGACTTAGTTATGTAACTTTCATAGTAAAAATGAATTCAATCTAAAAGTATTAAACCCTTAGCACTTTACTGAACAAGAAAGACATTTACCGGGCTTAAGAATTATTAACCTTTCATCTTTGTATGCAAGAATGTAAAAGTATTTCAATCTGAATCTTTAATATCCTGCTTATTTGTATATATATATAAGTGTAAAAACATTCCAGTAGTAATACTTAATAACCTTACATCTTTGTATATAACAATATAAAATATTCAAATCTTAAGACTTAATAATCTTTTTTCTTTGAGAGTAATATTGTAAAAACATTCCTTTCTTAATATTTAATAACGTTGCATCTTTGTATGCAACAAAGTAAATAGATTCCATTCTTTATACTTAATAATCTTATATCACTGTATATAAATACATTTCAATATGAAAACGTTCAAGCCTTTGGCCTAGTAATTTATTTAATAATATTGAACTCACAGAAGTTCCATGACATTTTTGTGTATTATATAAAGTTTGCTTCGAATCTATCAAATCCAGTCTATAAGAAAAATAAGATCAGAAGAACGAAACAAAGTACAATATCTATCTATCTATCCATCTATCTATCTATCTATCTATCTATCTATCTATCTATCTATCTATCTATCTATCTATCTATCTATCTATCTATCTATCTATCTATCTATCTATCTATCTATCTATCTATCTATCTCTTTACTGTTTCGATGTTGATCATTACTTTAAAACTACTTTGTTCTTAAAGTTTTAAGTGAATCCAGCTCTCGTGTTGACATTGCCGAAAAGCTTATTTCTAACGGCGGGGCATCATCTCTGAAATCATAGACAAGAACGGTAAGACACAAAGAATACGTTCGAAGGTGAGAACAAACTAAAATCTTGGTGTGTGTGTGTTTGTGTGTGTGTGTGTGTGTGTGTGTGTGTGTGTGTGTGTGTGTGTGTGTGTGTGTGTGTGTGAAATATTTTCAAATACTCACTACTAACTTCTTGTCATTGGATTAGACGAGTCAAACGCGCAGTTTTCTAAAAGCAAGCAAGCAAATCAAGCCATCTGATAATCTATCGATAATCATTATGATAATCATTCGGTAATCCAACGGTTGTGGTTCGAGACCGTTGTCACAAAGCCACATGGAGCTAGCCTGTCCTGGCAGTTTGTGCCCATTCCGACCGATAGTCCCGGCTGTATGACATAGTACACACAAGACCACCAGAACAGCAGAAAGAGAAACAAAGTCCCAGGAAAGGAGACCGGATGTCTTGTTTCATCTAAATCGCATCTCCATCCGTAGTTCGGTTTCACATGTAGACTTTCACTCTCCAGGAGTTTGTCGTCGGAATTGCTAAATTTGAACTCTATGAAACTCTTTTAAGACGAAAAGGGTGTGACAATATAAATATAGGGGTGTCCTACTAACATCTATAAAGCCATCTCCAGCAGTGACTTGGGATGTTATGCTAATAATTGAAAATAAAATTATGAAATTCATTGGAATGACATGGACAGGACATGCGCGAAAGTATATGATAGGTAGACAGATAAAGTGACATGAAGAGTCCTATTTATTGGTTATGATTATTATTATTATAATCTTAATTTATTTTATTAATAATTCTCCAGAAGACATCACTCGTCTCTCTCACTTGGCGGATATGAGGGCGCTGTAAACGTTTTCTCTTTTCCACAACATTAAAAACAATCATGTCACACAATATTTCCGTAGATTGAAGACTTCTTACCAAAGGAGAAGATAAATCCGTCTTTAGTCTATATTTAGCGAGCCCCCCCCCCCCAATCCACTCACTATCTCTCCAACATAAGGTTATCAATATGTCTAAGACTAAGAAGCTCAATAAATTTAACAACAAATTAATTAAATCAACCCAGTACTTATAGTAAATACAATGAAAAAAGATTATTTGACATACATATTTCCATGAACCACATTCAAATAGTTTCAATTGTTATATAGTCTTACGTCCTAGCACATAATTCAACAGAGAAGTGTCAATATAAATCATAGGGTAATTTCTTATCAGAGATCAGAAGTGGAGTTATAGAGATTATAGCAATACTAATTTGTACATAACCTTGTATAGGCAATGCCACAATTGCCTTTCGCATGCTTTTGTATAAAGGACACAATTTTATTGTTCACAATAAAGTTGTCAGTTCTTCTCGTGTTTCTCTTGCATCCTGCAGAGCACTGATGAATCACTCACTGTTCTCTTGGGATTAATCTGGGCGCTACTTCAACGTATTAGTTCCCTCAAGCAGAACAACAATGTAGCAATTTCCAGTAACTTCCTTATACCAGAAATTCCATGTTGTAGTTGTGCATTCTTTGCCATTGTACAATGAACAGAGTGCAGTGTATTCTTACACTTACACACTGGGAGTAGAGACTTCTTGAATCTACCACGGTCATAGCAGTAAACCCTGTGATTCTCATAAAAACAAAATGCTGCTTCTTCCCTGTAAAATATAATCAGGGAACAAATGCTAAGTTTATTCATCTCTAATTCCATTCCTTTTACATTAAAGTCTCAACTTACAGTTTTCTGCAACAATATTTATTAGCCCGATACACTGATACACTCGTACAGCATAATAAACACGCCATAACAATTTTATAAATGTGTTCACAAGAAACAATGTCATGTGTTTAGCATACTACATACAAGCATCATAATTCACAATTTGTAGAAATAATAGTCTGTTCACATAATACATCTCTATGTAAATGCAAGTATAAAGTATCAATAGGAAAATGCACGAAATATTATTAAGTTCATTCTCTCTCAACCAGTCAGTTAAGTCTACTCACTATCTCTCTAGCGTATGGTTATCAATATGTGTAAGAATGTCAATAAATTTATCAACAAATGTATTAAATCAACAATTCAATATATATATATATATATATATATATATATATATATATATAACACCAAATACAAATGAAAAGATTAGTTGACAACATTATTTCCATGAACCACATTCAAAACAATTGCAATATTTATAGAGTCTTATATCCTAACACATAATTCAACAGATAAGTGTCAATATAAATCACAGGGTAAATTCCTATCAGAGAAAGGAAATGGAGTTATTTAGATTATAGCGATAACAGTTTGTACATAACCTTGTCTAGGCGATGCCACAATATTCTTTCATGTGGCTTTGTGAAAGATGTCACACTTCATAATGAAGTATGCAAGCATTTAGCTGTCTTGCAGTTTACTTGTGACAATCCGAAACTAAAACAAAATTTATAATTTATGTTCACAAAGAGAGAGAGAGAGAGTGAGAGAGAGAGAGAGAGAGAGTCATATCTAACGAAGGATTTGTTCTTATTATTTGATGTCAAGTAAAACATTCTGAGAAATAAACGGAAGAGTCCCCTCTTTAATCTTCACAGTGAAACAAATCTACAAGTACAGATTTACGCAGAGCGAATGCAACTTTAGCTCAACTTAGAATAATGAGAATATTCATCGACCAACTTAGAATAATGAGAATATTCATCGACCAACTTAGAATAATGAGAATATTCATCGACCAACTTAGAATAATGAGAATATTCATCGACCAACTTAGAATAATGAGAATATTCATCGACCAACAGAATAATGAGAATATTCATCGACCAACTTAGAATAATGAGAATATTCATCGACCAACTTAGAATAATGAGAATATTCATCGACCAACTTAGAATAATGAGAATATTCATCGACCAACTTAGAATAATGAGAATATTCATCGACCAACTTAGAATAATGAGAATATTTATCGACCAACAATTTTATCCTCTATCCCTCTCGCGTTCTTCAGTCAGTACAGAGCGCTAGATGTAAGTGTTAACATTAAAAATATGTTGATAAATAATGTAAAGAATGCAGAAGCAAAATAGTAAACAAATACGACAACAACTCTTAAGACGGGTTGTCACTTGTTACTTATTTTTCTAATTATCAAAGATGTAACCTACTTAATGGTCTGGAAGTAATGGTACAATAATTTAAACAAAACTAGGTCACCCTCTGGTGACAAAAACTGTTACTGAAACTATATTGCGTTTTAAAAAAGAGATGGAAAAAACCCGCCACCCTAGTTCCAATTTACTGGCAAAAGTGCACGTAATGTGTAACGCGCACATTTCACTACGTCCATTTTTATTTTGTGAACTTTTAGTAAAAGAACAGTGGTAGTCATTGGATAAGGGGAACCTACTCTTTCTGCTTCTCAAGTTATCTTCTCACGAGGCATTTTATTGCTGACACGACAGTTCAGAGCAAGGCGGAATGGACTTAATTTACCATATGCGCGGCGATTCACAAGGCACCGCAAGACGTCTCGCAATGTCGTGCGCGAACGGATATGAAGTTTTTCAATGCCACCGTTAACAGTTGCCTGTCTCCGTCTCACTGGGGCATAAAAATATTGATAGTCAAATTTTCGCATCAAGCAATTTAAACTATTTATTTTGCTCATTCGTATAATTTGTTGTAAAGCTTCTAGCCTATCAAATATAGGTCTTTTCCTCTCCCCTTTTCTCACCCCCCCTCCAATTACTCTCCTCCACCCTTGAATAATCCCAGTTTTGAAATCGAGGGCAACCTTAAGAGTATTATGAAAGCCTGAGCCTGAAGCCTATATCCCAAGGCCTGATGCGCAAAGCTCGAAGCTTGAAGCCTGAACAAACAAGCCAGCGTAATGAGTACACAAGTATAAAGTCATGAATTCCTTAACGTAATACTGACTACTTATTGACTTCTGCTTAATGTACAACACTTCAAGACCACATTATATCAATTCTCTGTGAACTGTTGACGTCCAATGATAATCATGAGGGTCATTTTAGAAGGGTATGCAATTTTTATTTTTATTTTTTGTGTGGATCGTCTGCGAGTATTCCATACAAATGTTGTGAGCTCGAAAGCAACGTTCACATAAATGCCGCCCACTTTGCTTTGTTAGTCAGTTTTAATGTGAGAAGGAATGTTTCGCTTGTACATTTTAATAGTTTTGAAACGCGTGATGCACTTAGTGACCCCGGCAGGCGATACCGAAACACACTATGGATCATATACATTCGCTTGTATTTTTTTTTTAAGTGCGCAACAGTCTTCAGTTTGTTACATATATCACTGAACTGTCAATTAGAGTTTAGTATTGTTAACACAGACCTGGAGATTCTGACCGAAGAATACAACCAATGCATGCTTGAATAGTCTCTTTGGAGTTCTACTTTCTAAACCAACACATTGACAACACTAGACACTGCTCCGTCCACGGTTTGATAAGAGAAATCTTAGCTAGTATATTACGGTACTATGTTATTAATCTTTATTAGGGCAGTGTTACGAGTCTTTATTTGGGCAGTGTTACGAGTCTTTATTTGGGCAGTGTTACGAGTCTTTATTAGGGAGTGTTACGAGTCTTTATTAGGGCAGTGTTACGAGACTTTACTATGGCAGTTTGTTAATCCTATGTTGAATGAAAGGGCTTAGATGCAGCTCTGCCTTAGGTCAACTGAATATCCTTTAAATTGAGGAAAAACCCAAGCCAGTGCTTTTTCCCACAGTAAAGACACATGTCATGTGTATAGCAGAAACCCAGAGCATATGAGATTTTAAAGGAAATCCATAGGCTATCATTACATATGACTTTGATCCTTGGTTTTGCTGAACAAAGGTAGAGTTGCATTATATAACATTTTGTGATTAATACTTTTTGGTGTAAAATGTAATCATGATAATTTGCCATGTATAATTAATTCATGTTTATTTCAGGGTAGTGAAATTGTGCTCAGAAAAATGTTTAGCCTTTAAAGAGCACTATGTAGTTAATATTAGCAGTCTTTGATTGCTTTGATTGCTGTACTTATAAATTGCAGGATTTCACCGTATGTTGGTAACTTTGCATCTTGGTAGCATTGCTTCGTGTTGGTGACCTCAGTTTGCTGAAGTGTATCAGCTGTTAATTCATATGAACGCCATATTACGTTGCTTAGGAGGGGAAGTCTACATAGCCAGTGATAATGCTAGGCTCCACCAGTGTAACTAAGATAAGTGAAAATAGTACATTTGGCAAGGAGTGTGAGAATGGTTAGTGTCATAGTATATTTGTATCGCCTGTAAACTGACTAGTGACACAGTAGGCAGGTGGTTAAGAAGTGATAGAAGGCAGGTAGCTGGGTAGACTGATCTTTAAGCAAACACAGTTGTACAGCAATTAATGAGCAGAGTGCCGAAAATTTTCAGAAAATGGTTTTCACTCCATTTCTGGAAAACAGTTGTCTCTATTATAATCTTCCCAAGTTTCCGTCAACTTCAGAAAGACAGTTAAAGTGGAAATGACAAGACTGAGGCATTCTATGTAAAGTACAATAAATAAAATAAGAATAACAAAGTGATAACAATTCACACCCGATACTAATTTAAAACAAGACTGACTGACATTTCCGGCAAAGATTTCAGGACAGTTTCTGTCTTTAGAAGAGTGAGCGGGCTTGACCAGTCAGAGTCTGAGAAAAGCAGGTTTCATGGGATGAAGTTGTAGGCATTCTTGTTTCAGGTGCAGTTGTTCATCTGCAAACTGGCATCTTTTGATCAGCCACTCCATTGATTGAATAGGTCAGTGTATTAAGTTAAATATTGAGACCTGCAGTCTGTGATTGAATTGAACAGACTGATTTAATTATGGGCGGGTGGCTGGCGCAGACATGGACAGAGGGGTGTATGTGTAGGGATGGGATGGGGTAGGAGTATTGTCTCTTTGAGCTTAGAAATAAAGGGGAAACAATCTTTTATTCCTGGTGTTTAGCAGCATGGTCGTTTAGTTCGAAAGGAATTAATTTATGCATGAAGAAGAAATAAGTAATGAGAACGAGTTGTTGTGGAGTTCCAAAGATGGCGCACAATTAGATAACTAGAAAACCACACCGGCAAAAGGGATGCTAATATCTTTCATCTTGTATTGAAGTGGTCAGTCGACACTGGTTTGAACCTGACAGGATGGCGTAGTTGGGACACCAAAGTTAGAGTAAATTTAGGCAATAGGAAAACTACACTGGTTTGAATGGAAGCCAATCTCTTAGGTGATTTAACTGAGCACGTTATTCTTTAACAGTCTCAACCTGGTAAGAAGGCATAGGGCGTGGATTTGCTGGAACAAAAATAGGGGCTGGTCTCGATACAGTAGTAACCTAAGTTTGGTCCTTTGGGACGGGAAATTGATTTCTTCCCACCTTGAGTGTGACTGAAAGATTGTTTAGAAAATAACTTTGGACTCAGATGTGTGGTATAAGCATATTTGTTTTTAATTGTATTTTGATGACATTTATCGAAGTAAACATTTTATTTTGCGATGTTAATGTATGTTGGCTTTCATGCACATTTTTATATATTGATAGGAATGGGTGAATCAGAGAGAGAGAAGAAGAGAGAAAGAAAGAGAGAGAGAAAGAGAGAAAGAAAGAGAGAGGAAGAGAGAAAGAGAGAGAATGAGAGAAAGAGAATGAGAGAAAGAGAAAGAGAAAGAAAGAGAGAGAGAATGAGAGAAAAAGAAAGAGAAAGAAAGAGAGAGAAAGAGGGAGAGAGAAAAAGAGAGAAAGAGAGAGAGAAAAAAAAAGGAAGAGAGAGAAAGAGAAAGAAAGAAAGAAAAATAGAATTGGGTCGCTGAGCTGCTGAACGGTTGACCAGCTCCCTCCACTTGTCTGTAGCTCAAGGCAACATCAATTAACTGAGTGAGACTGATTGTAGCTCAAGGCAACATTAACTGACTAACTGACTGATTGAAACACTGATAGTAGCTCAAGGCAACATCAACTAACTAACGGATTGTAACACTAACTGAAGCTCAATACAATATTAACTGACTAACTCACTGACTGAGACACTGATAATAGCTCAAGGCAACATAACTAACTGACTGACTGAGATACGGATAGTAGCTAGTAGTAGCAATAACTGAGTGAGATACTGATAATGTCAGGTAGCAACATTAACTATCTAACTGACTAAACAACTAACTAACTGACTGAGATACTAGTAGCAACATTAAGCAGTTAAATGACTGAGATACTGACAGTAGTTCATAGCAACATTAACTACCAGTTTGAAACATTGCTAGTAGTTAGACGCAGAATTAACTAAGTAATTGACTAACTGTGATATTAATAATATAATTGTTAGTAGAAACAATAACTAGCTAACTGGCTGAGTCACTGATAACAGCTAGAGGCAACACTAACTAACTAATTAACTAACTAACTAATAAATAACTGAATGATTGACTGAAAGACTAACTGAGACTGATAGTAGCTCGTAGGAACATTAACTAACTAATTATCTGACTGAGAAACTGATAATAACTAGCAGTAACATTAACTTACTAACTGACACAGACACTGATAGTAGCTAGTAGCGCATTAACTAACTAATTAACTGACTGAGACACTGATAGTAGCATCATTAACTAACTAACTAATTAAGTGACTGAGACACTGATAGAAGCTAGTTGTGGCATTAACTATTTGATTGAGACACTGATAGTAAGTAGCTAGTAGTGGCATTAAATAGCTAATTAAGTGACCGAGCCACTGATAATAGCTAGTAGCAGCATTAAATAGCTTACTAATTAACTGACACCATCATTATCTAGTATCAGTACAAAAGCCAACAAAATAATACGGACTCAGTTTTAATCCCCCAAATAGAAATGTCCTCTATTTAAAATGACTCCTGTTTCCCTTAAAATAAATTCACATAATTTTAATACAAAATGACATCATTTAACAAACTTTCCACTTAAACACACACACACACACACACACACACACACACACACACACACACACACACACACACACACACACACGCACACACACATACACATTCTTTAAAACGAGCTCATATTCTTTAATACAAACACGTCTGATAAGACAAACATAAGTTCTTTAATCAAGCACTCTTTCCATTAATACAAACGCATTTTCTTTAACATATACTCACATCCTTTATTTTAAAAAAGCAAAAGTACAAAGCTCTCTTTTACTTAAACAAAATTTCACGTCCTGTAATCTAACGCGCACGTCCTTGAACACAAAACACACCTCCAGTAATAAGAGATGGCGTCCCTAACAACCATTGAACACAAAACACACCTCCAGTAATAAGAGATGGCGTCCCTAACAACCATTGAACACAAAACACACCTCCAGTAATAAGAGATGGCGTCCCTAACAACCAATACCCATAACTATAAAACAAAAGCGCTTTAAGTAAATAACACAGTCCAATAACTCCAAATCCTCACGTCCTAATATCAAAGACGTAAATATTCTTGAAAACACGTGCTCTTTTAAGAATAAAAATGAAAGTATGTGGCTTTTGCCAAACATATATCCGTCGGCGAACTAGCCAATATACTAAAATCAGACCGCATGGGTTCGTGACGATATATGCACTTTCACTAAACCAAACAAATAACACTTTAAGCAGAAACAGACAGACACACATATACACACACGCGTACGCGTGCATACTTCTTTGGACAAGTATAGAAGTAGAAACAGCCATCAATGACAATTTAAAATTAAGTACCACCAAGCCATAGGTTCATGCGGACTACGAAACAACACTGTGAGCCAACAACAACAAATTTCTAATAAAAGAAACAAGTTAAATCTTTTAAAGTTGTCTATTCATTTAATGACACACAGACAGACACACACACACACAAAGAGCAAGCTGCCAATAGAGGTAAACGCCCAAACACAAGCACAGTGGATGATTTCAAAACACCAGTGCTGATAACTGAAAGATAAAAAAAGGAAAAATATCATAAGAAACCAAAATGATAACTTTTAAAGTGAATTTATGTTAAATTCTTATTCAAATGGATATTTTCATATCACGTGCATTTATGACATGCTAAGTTTAGAGAATAGGTTTACCATTTCGTTCAAAGACAACAAAGGTTGTGATCATTGTCTTTGGTTTGTCAAGCACAGGGCTAACGCAAGGTTCAAAGGAGTGAAGCTTGCTTATCACCAGCCAAAATCTCTAGGCGTGCTTTACGGTTCTGTTTGTCATAACTATTTCACAAACAACCATGCACTTTAGAGATATCTGTTTGTCATAACTATTTCACAAACAACCATGCACTTTAGAGATATCTGTTTGTCATAATTATTTCACAAACAACCCTGCACATAAGAGATATCTGTTTGCAACCACATATACATCCTTAACTTCCAAAATATTGGAAATGTTACCACCAATTGCAACAATAACTACAACGACCATCTCAGCGCTTCAAATCGCGCAGCAACATCCATAGCAATACGAAAAATATTCTGTCATAATAAAAGCAAAGAACATTTCACAATCATAATAATAGCAAAGAACAATTCACTATCATAATAATAGCAAAGAACATTCATTATCATAACCATAGCAAGGCAACAAGGATTATGGTAGCTATTATCATAGTATCCAAAGCAAGGCAATCACAGGACTATAGTCTCTACCATAACAACCATAGCAATAAAAAGGACTCTATCTACTACCATAACGAGGTTAGTAATCACAAGACCTATAGCCGCTATTATAACAATTATAGCAATAATGAGGACCCATAGCCAAAACTATAACAAGCAGAGCAATCACAAGGACTATAGCCACTACCAGAACACCCCACAGCAATCATAAGCACTATAACAACTACAATAACACAGCAATCATAAACACTGTATCCAACTAGCATAACAATTATAGTAATCAGAAAGACTATAGCCACTATTATAACAATTATAGCAGTTACAAGCACTATTGCTTTTATTATAACAATTATAGCAATCATAAGGACCATAGCCACTACTATAACATTCACAGCAATCACAAATTATATAGCCACTATCATAACAACCATAGCAATCACAAACACTATAGCCACTGCCATAATAAACCATAGCAATCACAAACACTTAGCCCCTACAATAACAACCATAGTCATCACAAAGAAAATAGCCACTACCATAACAACCATAGCAATCACAAACTATATAACCACTACCATAACAACCATAACTCATTCACAAATACTATAGCCACTACAATAACAACCATAGCAATTACAAACACTGTAGCCACTACAATAACAATCATAGCAATCACAAACACTATAACCACTACAATAACAACCATAGCAATCACAAACACTGTAGCCACTACAATAACAACCATAGTCATCACAAAGAAAATATCCACTACCATAACAACCATAGCAATCACAAACACTGTAGCCACTACAATAACAACCATAGTCATCACAAAGAAAATATCCACTACCATAACAACCATAGCAATCACAAACACTGTAGCCACTACTATAACAACAATAGCACGAGCAATCACAGAATTACTGCACTAACAGCGACAGTGTCCACAAAGTTGTTCTATCATTACCCGATATTACCCGAAAATTCACAATATGATAAGAAATTGCCCCACCTCTTCCAACTGCCTGATGATGTCATCCACGAGTTGTAGCATTTCCTGCACCGTCATTTCTCGAGAAAAGGTTTGCACAGCTGGTTCCAGGATCTCCATGAAACCTTTGGTGTAATCTCCTATGATGTCGAGAATGTCGTTGAAATCTAGATCGTGCCGGTTGACTCCATACGGCAGGATTAGGTCTTCAGAACTTTCCAGCTGAACTCGTTTTAACAATAGATAGCTAGTGTCTGTTTACAGAAAAGATACGTTTAACAATAGGTAGCTAGTGTCTGTTTACAGAAAAGATACGTTTAACAAGAGGTAGCTAGTGTCTGTTTACAGAAAAGATACGTTTAACAAGAGGTAGCTAGTGTCTGTTTACAGAAAAGATACGTTTAACAATATGTAGCTAGTGTCTGTTTACAGGAAGAATGTATTTTAACACTACGTTGCTAGTGTCTATTTACAGGAAGGATATGTTTTGACAATAAGTGGTTAATTTCTGTTTTATTGGATTGATGTGCTGTAGCAATAGGTGGCTAGTATCTATTTTCAGGAAGTATACGTTTTAAAATAGGCATCTGGTTAGGAAATATATTAAGAGTACGTGAATACCATTTCTTTTCAGGAAGAATATTTGTAAATATTAGGGCAACTTATAAGGTGCTTAACGCAAGATGGCTAGTTCAATCAGTGACATTTAAAACAAACAAGATGGCTAGTTCAATCAGTGACATTTAAAACAAGATGGCTAGTTCAATCAGTGACATTTAAAACAAACAAGATGGCTAGTTCAATCAGTGACATTTAAAACAAGATGGCTAGTTAGAAGACGCTTAACACAAGATGGCTAGTTTGAAAACTCTTAACACAAGATGGCTAGTTCAAAGATTCTTAACACAAGATTTCTAGTTTGGAGATGCCAAAAGAATGAATTTCTTTGAATCCAATATTAACCCCCCCACTCCAAAAAATGGAGAATGTAAAGTGATTAAGTTCTAATTATTAATCCATTCTTGTAAGGTGATTACATTTTAATTATTAATAAAATAAGGCTGAGTAATTCATTGATTAATTAATTAATTTAATTGACTCATTGCCGCATTCATATAGTTAAGAAATAATTAAATTTTTTAAAATGCAATTCAAACTTTGAATTTGAATATATTAAAAAAACTACATTTGCATCGTTACGTTGCTTTAGTTTCACAGACAGAATTGAAAGCTCGTGTTTGATCAGTATCTTGAAAGTGAGTGCACAAAAACTGACGATCTTTCTAAAGAGAGAAACGGAAGAAAATAAAGCGGACATCGGTTAGCCAATAATCTACACCATATATACGCATGCATATGTACTTCTTTCTGTAATTGTGTGTGTGTGTGTGTGTGTGTGTGTGTGTGTGTGTGTGTGTGTTTGCGTCTATATGAGAACGAGAGAGAGAGAGAGAGAGAGAGAGAGAGAGAGAGAAAGAGAGAGAGTTTATATTTCCTATTAATAGTTACCAGAGGCTAATTCCGCTAGACTGGTAACTTCGTTGTGCAAATGTTGCACATACACCATTAAGTCATTCATAATCGCTGCGTCATAACTGAAATGAAAAATCAGCACAATGAGCGTAATGAATATGAGGATCATAGTCCAACAGTTATGGATACAATGTTAACAGCTACCATAGAGATATTGATCCCTTTACGTCAAGACATACGAGATAGTCTATTTCTGCACCGATTTACATACGCACAAACACTCATGCGTGAATATCCATATACTATCTATCTATCTATCTATCTATCTATCTATCTATCTATCTATCTATCTATCTATCTTTCAGCGTCCATCCATCCAACCATCTCTCTGCCTGTCTGCCTGTCTATCTATCTGTCTAATGCATTCTGTATTATTATTATTACTATTATTATTATTATTATTATTATTATTATTATTATGCCTCTTTCTACGACTTCTGTTTGACTGTCGGTTGTGATCCAAGGTCTCGGAATCGTACCAAAATGATTGCTTGTAATTTTCGCTCTTTCTCGTAAATTTGTGTATAATTTTCCACCCACCCTTTTCCCAACTCTTAATATGTGCAGCTGCTGAGTTTGAGTCTAATTCTACAGAACAATGAGTTCATGCATGACTGGCTCCATTACACCGATAGAAAACCAATCATTCTAATCGTCCGCTTTGGTCTTTCATTATTTCTTGAGAGAGTAGGTCATTTCAAATCCTTTATAAGTCAAAGAGAAACACAAATTGGATACATTCTGGAGAAGACGTGTCATTTGACAACCAGACTACGATGAAAAGTATGTTTATAATACATAATTATCAAAAAAGAAAAGTTTGCTCTATGTCTGGTTAGTGTGTTCATCTGAGGTTAAATGAGTACTTTCACCATTTGATTCGGTACAAATATGTGATGTGATATATATATATATATAATATTATTATAATAATAATAAAATAATAATATATTATATATATATAATGTTTGTATTTAATAGAAAATATTTCTTTCACATACATCACACACGATATTATTATTATTATTATTATTATTCAGTCTCTTTCCACGACTTCTGTTTGACTGTCGGCTGAGATCCTAGGTCTCGGAATCTTACCAAGATTCTGGGAGATCCAAAGTTTTACGGAGGATGTGGGCACTTCCGAGGAGCGCTGCTTTGAGTAGTGGAGCGATTCTGTGGTTTCCAGGGAGTTTATTCAGGTAGCCTTCCAATTCTGATGTTATGTTCCCCAAGGCTCCTATCACTATTGGTATCACTTCTGCTTTTACATTCCACAGTCTCTGGATTTCTAATCTGAGGTCTTGGTATTTTTCTATTTTTTCTCTTTCTTTTGTTTTTATGTTTCTATCACTTGGAACAGCGACATCAATAATTGTTACTGTTCTGTTGGTCTTATTGAGAACTACAATGTCTGGTCGTCTTGCAGGAATCACCCGGTCTGTTCTTATCTCGAAGTCCCACAGTATTTTGACTTCTTCTGTTTCGATGACTGCTTCTGGTTGATGCATCCATGTTCTTTCTGGGGTTTTTATGCCATAGTTCTCACACAGATTTCTATGTATGTGTTTTGCCACTTCATTGTGTCGTTTGGTGTATTCTGTTCCAGCCAGAACCTGACATCCAGATAGTATGTGTTCTGTTGTCTCATCCATGGATTTGCAAAGTCTACATTTGGAATCATTTGAAATTTTCATGATTTTCGTTTTGTGTGCTTTGGTGTTGAGTGCTTGATCTTGTGCAGCTGTTATGAGTGCTTCTGTTTCTGCTTTCAATCCTGCCTCTTTCAACCATTTGTACGTTGATTGCTTTGTTGATATTTCGTCTGCTTGTCGTACATATTGGCCATGTAGAGGTTTCTGTCTCCAGGTATGTGCTAGTTCTTGCTTCGTTGTTTTCTTCCATGTTTCTTTGTCTGTTTCTGGTGGTTGGAATAGTCCACTCCTTTTTACTAATTCTATCAGTGGATCATCTTTATTGTTATTCCAGATGTAGTCCACAAGGCCAATGACTTCTCCTTCAATGACATGTTTAATTTTCTTGAGACCTCGGCCTCCCATTTTTCGAGATACATAGAGTCTGTCTACGTCTGCTTTTGGGTGTAAGGCTTTATGTATTGTGAGTAGTTTTCTTGTTTTCCTGTCCAGTTCATTTATTTCATTTGCTGTCCAATCTATGATACCTCCAGTGTAGCTTACTACAGGTATTGCGTATGCATTAAGGGCTTGTATTTTGTTCGCCCCATTTAGCTTGGATTTCAGGACTTCTCTAACACGTTTTTCATATTCTCTCTTAACTTTGGACTTCACTTCTCTCTGCATATTTTCTTGATGTTGTAGTATCCCAAGATACTTATATCCATTTTCTATTGAAACATCATTGATTTTTCCGATGTCGAATTGCAGGCCCTTTGTTGTTTTGACCTTGCCTTTCTGGATGACAATTCGTCCACATTTCTCAAGGCCGAATTTCATGTTGATGTCTTCACTGCAGATCTTGACAGTATTGATCAGTGATGTGATGTCACTTTCATTTTTACCGTACAGCTTGAGATCATCCATGTACAGTAGATGGCTGATAACCTGTCCTGCTTTCATTTTGTATCCTAACCCTGTTTTCTGGATCACGTGACTGAGAGGGTTCAGGGCAATGCAGAACAGCAGTGGCGATAGTGAATCACCTTGAAAGATTCCACAATTTATTGCTATGTCTGCAATATTTGTGTTGTTGCATGTGAGTGTGGTTTTCCAGTTTTTCATTGACTCCTGAATTAGGTTCTGTATTGATGGCGCTACTTTGTACAATTTTAATGTTTCAATTATCCATGAATGTGGGACTGAGTCATAGGCCTTTTGATAGTCAATCCATGCCATTGCAAGATTTGTTCTTCGTTTCTTGCTGTCAGTCACTATTGCCTTATCAATTGCCAATTGGTCCTTCGTTCCTCTGCTGCCTGGTCTAGCACCCTTTTGTTCATAGTTTAGAATTTTGTTTGTTTCAAGATGAGTCATGATTTTGTTAGCTATAATTCCTGATAGTAACTTCCAGGTGGTTGATAGGCATGTGATTGGTCGATAGTTGTTTGGTGTTGCGCCTTTCTGTGTATCTTTCATAATCAGACTTGTTTTTCCCTTTACCATCCATGCTGGTAAGGTTCCTGGTTTGATTAGTATGTCTTGCAGTTGTTCACCAAGTCTGCCATGTAAGGAGGTAAACTTTTTCAGCCAGAATATTTGTATTTGATCTGGTCCTGGGGCTTTCCAGTTTGCCATATTTCGAACCTTCTTCTTAATGTCTTTCTCACTAATTGTTACGGTGCATTGTTCAGGTGTTTCTTTATGATCAACTTTCAGTTCTTGAATCCATTTGGCGGAAGTGTTATGCGTATTTGTATTGCTCCAAATGTTTTCCCAGAAGGTCTTAGTATCATGAATGTTTGGTATTTGTTGTTCTGTTCTGAAATTTCCTTTAAATTCTTGGTATAGTCTTCCAGGGTCAGTTCGGAATATTTTGTTCTGTTGGAATTGCTGACCTCTTGCAATGTATCTCTTCAGACGGTGACTGAGTCCTTGAAGTCTTTGCTTTGCATCTTCTATTGCAGTCTTAGTGTTTCTGCAGTTGAGATGGTATTTGGCGACCAATCTTGCCTTCATTTTCCCCTTATTTTGTTCTGCTGCTGTCATTTGGCTTATTTCTCTTCTAGTACACTCTATTTTCTTTTCTATTCTTTTCTTCCATGGTGGTATTGATGGTTTCTGTGTTTGTACTGTGTCTGGCCTTATATATCTTTCAATTACCTTTGCGGTGGTGTATATTAGACAGTTGGTTTCTGTAATATCTTTTGTGGGGATATGTTTTAATACTTCATTTGCATTCTCAATTGCTATCCATAGATCTTTGCTGTTTTGCAGCCTTCTTGTTGGTGTTCTGTCTTCATATGACTTATTTTTGTCCATGAAGCATTTTATGTCTTCAAACAAGCGTTGCTGTTCTCCAGTGAAGTGGCATGGGATTTCCCCAACGAAGTTATCAACTAGAATTGACTGTTGTGATATTGTGAAATTTTCAATGACTTCAGTGTCATTGTATCGGGTTGTAGTGTTCTCTTGTTGTTGTTCTATCTCTTGTATTTCAAGAGCTGTAAGAAGCCTATTTTGTAATATCACTCTCTTCTGATCTAGGAGCCGTTGTTCTCTAATCATATCATCTGGATGTTTTTTTAGCCAGTGTTCATACATGCGTTTTCTATATCCTCTTGTTGTTGGCTGGCTTTGATAGTAGGAAACCATGATTTGTATGTTGTCCTCTCTGGTCCATTTCCTCCGAGTTTTTCCATGTGTTTCAGTAACCCTTTTTTCACTAGAACACCCCGAAACATCAGTGCCTAGCGCAGACCTTGTTAGCCCGGGCGAAGTCTGATCCGGTATGGAATCAAAGTTTGTTTTCTCCATCATGAATGGGATGGGCAAGCGTGTATTTTGGAGGGATCCGCTTTTCCCTCCCACGATATTCCAGCGTTGGACTCTGGATGTTATCCCTATTACCACTTTTACTATTGTTATTATTATTATGGTATTCAGTTACGTGATTATGTTTGCCTAATTAATATTACAGTCATGTTTATCTCTTGACATTAACATTATTTTATATTCTTCTTCTTCTTTACTTATCTTGTTTTGTATGTTTATCTTTTCCTTATATTGGTTAATTTAGCAAATTTGTCCTGAAGTGTTGAGTTTTCAAGGCAAAAGATACCACGCAAGCCAACTTGACGTAAATCCTCCTCTGACGTAACCCAAACAATTACATCACACCGATATCTTTATGACTTTTCGTCAATACCTCTCTTGCCGTCCTACCCATCAATTTCACTGTACCAAATTTTAACCAAATTAAAATTTTAATTATTATTATTATTATTATTATTATTATTATTATTATTATTATTATTATTATGTCTCTTTCCACGACTGTCCGTTGTGATCCAAGGTCTCGGAATCTTACCAAGATTCTGGGAGATCCAAGGTTTTACGGAGGATATGGGCACTTCCGAGGAGCGCTGCTTTGAGTAGTGGAGCGAGTCAGTGGTTTCCAGGGAGTTTATTCAGGTAGCCTTCCAATTCAGATGTTATGTTCCCCAAGGCTCCTATCACTATAGGTATCACTTCTGCTTTTACATTCCACAGTCTCTGAATTTCTAATTTGCGGTGTTGTTAATTTTTTTATTTTATCTCTTTCTTTTGTTTGGAACTTGGAACAGCGACATCAATGATTGTTACTGTTCTGTTGGACTTATTGAGAACTACAATGTCTGGTCTTCGTGCAGGAATCCAGGAGCCGATGTTCCTTGATAATATCGTCTTGATGGTGTTTGATCCCGAATTCATGCACCTTTTACTATATCGTCTTGTTATGGATTGGCTTTGATAGTAAGAGACTATTATTTGTATGCTTTCCTCTCTGGTTCTTCTCCTCCGAGTTTTCACTTGCGTTTCACTAGCTCATTTTTCACGAGAACACCCCGAAACATCAATGACTAGCGGAGACCTTGTCAACCCGGGCGATATATGATCCAGTATAGAATCAAATTTTGTTTACTCCATCATGGGAGTGGGTGCAGTTTAGAGGGAGCCGCTTTTCTCTCCCTCTAATAGTCAAGAGACATGATTTGAAGCGGTCACCATCCATGTTTGTCGACACAGCTCATGTAGCTTAACTTTCTGGGTCAAGTTATTCTTCTAACCACTGGTCTATCGAGACATTATTATTTTATTATTATTAAATTTTGGTATAGTTAACGTTTTTTTGGTCTTAATTATGTCATCTCCAGTAGAAAAACAATCACCGTGAATTATTAGTAATAATAAGTAACCTGAGAAATGCAAGTACTTACAAAGTTATTCCGTTCTCATCATGTTTTCCTGTGTGAAGCAAAGAGAGAGAAGTGAATATTTAAATCTATCTATCTATCTATCTATCTATCTATCTATCTATCTATCTATCTATCTATCTATCTATCTATCTATCTATCTATCTATCTGTCTGTCTTTCTGTCTGTCTCTCTGTCCGTCCGTCCGTCCACCCGTCCGTCTGTCTGTCTGTTTATCCATCCATCCATCCATCCATCCATATTTCTGCTAGTGAACTATAAGTCTATATTACTGTTCAACAATTGTCCGACGTGTTTACTTACCAAGAATAACCTCGTTGATTATCTTTCCTCCGTCTTCTTCCGCCCACGCTAGGATGTGAATGGCGGCGTGCTTCAAGTTATTTCTGTGTGCTGTGTGGTCTGACTCCGACATCACAGTGGGGACAGCAAGGCACAGCAAACACAGACCGAAATATAACATCATTGTTGTTATTTGATGGTACAGATGGTACCAAAAACCTGAAACATAACAAAAAAGCAAATTAACTGTAATTTAGTTAACATTAAAAAAGTTAAAATATTGCAAAATTCAAACTTAATATTTTGCACTATGACTGGAGCATTTAAATATGTTTGACTATAAGTACTGCATGCATTTTGGGCTTAAATCATGAACTTTGTGTTAATGTCTCATCTTTAAATTCTTTAGCAATGTGTTTCGATATACGTTAGAGGAAGGAGAAGATGAAATTTACAATACATAAATCGATCTATGCACATCATTCGACAGCTAGGAACCAAAGACGGTTTGCAATTGAAGCTACAGATGTTGAATGACGCCTCTTATGGGTGCTTGAATAAAGTATAGTGTGTGTGTGTGTGTGTGTGTGTGTGTGTGTGTGTGTGTGTGTGTGTGTGTGTGTGTGTGTGTGTGTGTGTGTAAGAGAGAGAGAGAGGTTGTAACTAGAGAAGGATGAGAATAGATAGATTAGATAGATAGATAGGTAGGTAGGTAGATAGGTAGGTAGGTAGGTGGATGGGTGGATATATCAATATCAATTAATATCATGAAAAAATTAAAATTAAATTAAAATCAAACTCCGATTGCATTTAACTACAATAAACAAACAGAAGTTTAAACAAAACTCAAGCACAAATATTATTTGCCTTTAAAATAATAACAAGAGTAACAAAAAGTATTATATTAACTTAAAGCAATGAAGTTACTTTAAAACCAAACACATATTACTTTAAGATCATACTTAAAATACTAAAGAAAAACTGAAAAGAGATTTAGGAAAATCAAACTCAAAATAAAGAAAGCTGAACAGAGAGTTACGAAAATCAAACTTAAAATAATAAAGATGAACAGAGTTACGAAATCCCTAAAACTAAAAGTGAAATTTTCCCCCAAAATTAAAATATCAGAAACAAAACAGATGGAACAAATCTTGTTGACATTATCAACAACAGCGACATTAAATCGACAAGACAGCATCAGTAACAACAGATGACGATTTCAACACATTAGATACACCAATCAAACAAACGACTATTCGCAAAACAAATTCATGTAACTTCATTACAATATAAATCATAAAGATTTAAAACAAAAACAGAATGCTGCAATGAAAATTAAATCACTGTAACTTTACATAGAAGCAACATTTGATACCTGAAAAAGTCAGAGCAGTTCATAAAGGAGAAAAAATCTTATGTGTGGAAAAAAAACGTCTAAGTTTGAAAAGTGCAACAAGACTGGAGCATCTAGGGGACGTTATTCGAAATTCTTCCTGTTGTCCCAACCTTCCCATCCTTGCTTTTCTGTACTTCTCCCTGTTTATCAGCACACCGAATTGATCTCTGGGTATATCAGTATTTCCTCCTGCTTATCGTTACTTTGGTTCTTTGATTCGTGATTATCCAGCCTTCTCTGCTTATCAGTGACCCCGTCCCCGTCTACTCTTACATCTATGTTTATATTAATGTCCTCATGTCTCTCCCTACGTCTGTATTTAGCAGTGCCCCTGGCTCTCCCTATGTCTGTATTTAGCAGTGCCCCTGTCTCTCCCAACATCTGTCTAGCTGTGCCTTACACCCATCTATCTCTACATCTCTGTCTAGCTGTGCCCTACACCCATCTATCTCTACATCTCTGTCTAGTAGTGCCCTACACCCATCTCTCCCAACATCTCTGTCTAGCTGTGCCCTACACCCATCTATCTCTCTACATCTCTGTCTAGCTGTGCCCTACACCCATCTATCTCTACATCTCTGTCTAGCTGTGCCCTACACCCATCTATCTTTACATCTCTGTCTAGCAGTGCCCTACACCCATCTATCTCTACATCTCTGTCTAGTAGTGCCCTACACCCATCTATCTCTACATCTCTGTCTAGCAGTGCCCTCTACATCTCTGTCTAGTAGTGCCCTACACCCATCTATCTCTACATCTTGATCTACTAGTGCCCTACACCCGTCTATCTCTACATCTCTTAGTAGTGCTTCCCACATTCGCCTACGTTTATTCGACATTTCAGTTTATCCGGTGTTGAGTGAGTAAGGGGAGATAATTAATAATAGACAATCAAAGGTGACTGGTAGAAGTGGAAGGAAAGAGTCCTCTGCTGAGCACGAGTGTTTGTAATATATTACGTCACATTCTGAGGTAGACAATTAAGGTGTCATGGATATTTTATGTCACATTTCTGACCGAGACAGAGGGTGGCATGTACTCTGACTGAGGCAAAGAATATCTCCTGTATACTGCATTTGTAGGACACATTTCTGACCGATGCAAAGATCTTGTATGCGAAAATGACACATTTCTGACCGATGCAAAGATCTTGTATGTGAAAATGACACATTTCTGACCGATGCAAAGATCTTATATGCGACAAATGACACATTTCGTAAAGATGCATGGATTTTGTATGCGACAAATGACACATTTTTTACCGAGGCAAAGATCTTGAATATACATATGATACATTTCTGACCTCGGCAAAGATCTTGATTGCGACACACCACACGTGTCTGACCGACAATAAATGTTCTAATCTACCCAGCACGTGTGAACATGTACCTATAAATTGTGATATTTAGGAAAAGCATACCGCGATCACCAACCAGTGTGATTTCATCACGAGGCTTATCAGTCAACCTAGTTTTGCTGGCATAAACGTGCATAAATACAAGATAAGATTTCTTTCTTTAAAAACAACAAAAAAGGAAAAACAATTAGAATGTCTGTTATCTGAATATACAGACATGAATTTTGAAAGTCATTCTTGAGACAAATGTCAACAATGAATAATAGGTTACATTAAATATTTCACATTTTCTACAGCTGAATTATTCCAGCCTAGTTTCAGAAAGTGCCATTTGAATTTCAGAACTCTATTTCAAGATAATGCAAGAAACCGTCTTTAATAACCAGAAACTACTTCGTTTCAAGTTAATGCAAGAAACTTTCTATAATAACCAGAAACCACTCCATTTCAAGATAATGCAAGAAACTGTCTAGAATAACCAGAAAATACTCAGTCTTAGTTGTCAGTAGTGTGTCTCGGCAATCCTGCAAAACTTGAAATTGAGGCTCAATAACCACAAATGTACGCTCTGCTTCAGACATAATTCTTATTTCTCAACAATCCTATATACCAGGCATGTGTAAGCTGAACACTGACTAATGTGTTATGTTCACTTACGCACGCAAAACGGAACAAATGCCATTATTTTAATGACACATGTAATCCCACATTGCTACATACAAACACTTGAGTGTTGTCATGCATCACAAAGGTACATAATCTTACATTGCTATGCAAACTTGAGTATTGTCACACAAGGAAAATGTTCAAAACAATATTGATTTTATGTACGTACACTCACTGCACAATGCGTTTCAGTGCATTTATTGATGGTTTATTGCTTTAAAAAATATTAAATGCAATTGATTCTTTGTACGATTATAACGCAATCAATGAAATCCGGAGGCTGACCACAAAAATCTATTTAAAAAAACAACAGATATGGCAGCACACATACTATTTGATTTAAATGTTCAGGAAAGTCATACAGTTCTGTAAGAGTTATTTCCCTTTTCAGTTAGCGAAATCATTGTTTTGATTATCATGAAAATGCTCTCGTAATCAAAGTAAAATAAAAACCACAACAAAATTGTATATTTAAATACAAATATCGATAAATATTGTTAACTAAGTAACACAAACACAACAATCTGCTACAACAAAGTAAATACAGTGATTACAAAAATTGTAATCGAAGTAACATAAGTACAAAAAGGTTATTCTCGTCAACAAACATATTTGCGAATATGTGTTTATCTTAACCATAAACGCAGATGTTTACAAGCGTTTAATCAGAGTAAAACACAAGAAAGTTGCGATGACAGAGTAAACACAGATGTTTACAAGCGTTTAATCAGAGTAAAACACAAGAAAGTTGCGATGACAGAGTAAACACAGATGTTCCAATGTGAAGGCAAATTAGGTTAAACCTATTCTTAGTGCAAATTCGTTTGTCCAACTCGAAAAGATAAGCCGCATGACTTAGCATGACTTACTTTCGAGAGCCTTTCCAAGGTCAGCTTGAATTCGATATTACATGACACAAGCAGTGTCTCAATGTGTCTTCTATAGTTCATCCAGCTTGGTGAACTGGACAGAAACGAGTAGCCATTTTGTGTGCAGTGTAGAAATAACAGTTAAAGCTTCGGTGATCAAGACATTAGAGATAATATACTCACCGTTGATCCTTGCCATATTAAAGACAGAATGCTTGAGAACGCATGCGCAGTGTTAAATAAAAGTGTTCAACAGCAATATATTGCCAGTTCTGAAGGAGTTATCACTTGGTGGCTTACATTTACATTTGTAACACTAGAAGAACTAACTTCTGTTGCAATCGAATTTTCTTAAATGTTACTTCATTAAACAACAACAACAACAAAAAAAATAGAAAGAAAGCATTGATAAACAACTTGATTCCTAAAGAATTAAATATTCATTATCTTGCACAAGAATGATTACACTTTTTAAGCCAGAAAGCAATTACTTATCAACGGTTTCCGAATTTGAATTTATCTTAATAAACAGAATAGGAATACTTTCAATTTGGATTTCATGTCCATTTTAAAATATAAAACAGAAAACAAAGCGTTATATTAAATCGATCTCGAAGACGTGAATGGATTTTTATAGTAACTGTAATACTCATAATTCCTTTTGTCAGCACAACGCTTTCAGCAGGCATATTTGACATTTTAAAGTAGTTTAAATTAAACAACATGCTTTCAACAGGCATATTGACATTCTAAAGTAGTGTAAATTAAACAATATGCTTTCAACAGGCATATTGACATTCTAAAGTAGTGTAAATTAAATAACAATATGCTTTCAACAGGCATATTGACATTCTAAAGAAGTGTAAATTAAACAACAATGTGCTTTCAACAGGCATATTGACATTCTAAAGTAGTGTAAATTAAACAACAATATGCTTTCAACAGGCATATTGACATTCTAAAGAAGTGTAAATTAAAGAACAATGTGCTTTCAACAGGCATATTGATATACATAAAATGACATGTTGCACTTAACATATATTCGAAAGATTCATACATAAAATGACAGAGTTGTTTTTTTTTTTTTTTACAAGCATATTGACATTCTAAATAGAATAACTTAAATGGCATAACTCTTGCAACAGTTATATTGGTATTCCAAAAGGAACACAAATATAATGACAATGCTCTCCACAGGCCCAGTGATACCCACTATATTTATGCTTCTTTTCCGTAGTAGTGTATTAGTATGCCTGTTGTAGGTAGTGTTTAATTATATTCCTTTTCAATATTGATATACGTGTTAAAGAACTGTCACTTTATTTTTACTCCTTTGAGTATTCATAGGCCTAATTAAAGAACTGACATCTCATTTACACTCTTTTTTAGTATAGATATGCCTGTTAAATTCACCGTTTCATTAGCGTTATTTTGATATTAATATGCCTGTTTCACTTCACTTACTATCGGTGACTATGTTAATATGTTTGCTACACGTACTGTTTCTTAATTTAAGTTTACATGTAACAGGCATATTCACATGGACAACGATTGTAAGTAAAGTGAAAAAGGAATATTAATATTCAATGAAACTCTTATGAAACGTTGATTTTAACAACCGTCCAAAGTTTTCAGATAACGAATAAATAAAGGCATTTATATGTACTGTTTTACCAGATGATTCAGTATGATAGAGTGATGTGTATGAGTGTATTATGTATGTGTATGTATGTAGGTTGTGTGTGTGTGTGTGTGTGTGTGTGTGTGTGTGTGTGTGTGTGTGTGTGTGTGTGTGTGTGTGTGTGTGTGCGTGCGTGCGTTTGTTGTGCATATGATTTCCCCAAACAACAATTCTTATTAAATGAATAATTGTGCTACGAAACATTACTTAATTCAATGTCTGATAGACTCCAACAGCAAATAATAGAAAGAATTGCAATGAACAAATAATGCCACTGTTGGACGACATCACACCGAGACACCAGTGTCGCAAACGTTTATATTGCGAAAATACGTCAGTGTTTCTGTTGTATGACGTCTAGTGAAAACAACAAGTACGTCAATCACATTTGTTGCTTGGCAATGGCAAACACTGACTTTAGTATGACGTGGAAAAGACAGTAAATCAGTGTTGTTGTTGTTACATGGCATGATTACGTTCGTAAGAGTAGGAAAAGATCGCTTGCACTTCTTACCTGAAAAGCAGCTGGAATGGCAAATCAGCTGCAGGTTTTCTTTAAATCTTGGTCAGCCAGACGTCACGTGATGACGCACGACAACAACAGCGGAAGTGTCTTTTTGCCCCGAGATAATATTAGTTCACGAGAGGAGGTTTCTGTGAGAATCTAAAGGCAGGTCCACGAGTTCGTGATGTCCAGTGGCTCACAGGCTTACCTCAGTGACGTCACACTTGATAGAACAAATTCTATGAATATCTACGGAAAGACCGGTCTACAAGGTCCTGGTTGTCAGTGACAATTAGGGCAGATATCAGGGCACACATGTTTGAATGACACACTTCCTCAGACAACAAAAACAGTTCGTAGTCGACGTTATGAGGATACCACTCACAAAGTATCTCACTCCTCTTACTTTTACGACATTTCACTTACGGCACATCATTTACACACACTTGCGGCATATCGTTTACGATAAAAATTCTTGCATTATTATCGTTATTTCAGGATGTCCAGACAACTGTATTTTAGTCTGATATTCTCACTGACGGGTGCAAGTGTTTACTGAGAGGTTTAAGTTCTAGAAAGAAGAGGTATAGAGCTATAAATAGAAAAAGTTAAACGTAACGGCTAAAATCATTGGACTTAGTGGATGTTAAATTAACCCCGTATAACTGTGCACGATCTGCTCTTTCACAATTTAAATTAATTTGTAGCGTAAACAACTTCATGCACATTTTATGCGTTGACTCGAGAGAATGAGGTGTACCTGAACTCCAAACCACGTTATAAGAAGCTTTTTATCCCTCTTTAATATTCCGATATAGTTTTCATTATATTCAAAGCAGAAAATAACGTTTACTAAACACAATTCATGACATATCTCACATCTATTCTAATTTGAAATATTGTTTTTTTCACGGCTTTGCAAGCAACATTGCATTTGCTCCTTTAGGAAATGCATCACATAGACAAGAAACAGAAATATAACAGTGTCGTAAAATTATAGCTAAAACAGCAACTATAGAAAAAAAAGTAGGCGATAGTCATTATTTGTGAAATGCTATTTCCTTTGCTATTTTGATGATGATGGTGGTGGTGGTAGTCTGTTATTGTTGTTGATCTCCAGTGATACAGACGATGGCGAAAGAGTGAAGAACATATTTTAGTTATTTGTACTTTGCAAAAATAAACTTACAAAACTTCATTTCTGAATTCCACAGCATGAGGAAATTTATTAATAATTAAATGACAATAATTATTGGAAAATGTGCGATTCTTGTTATTTATGTTTTTCTATTTTTGGTTAGAAAGATGTGCATTTTAGGATGCTTTCCTTGGAAACCCTGATGCCATTTAATCATGAAATCTAATTTCCACGTGATATTTTCTTTTTATTCAGTACATAGAAGCATGCAAATATAATATTATCACACAAATTGAGGACAGACTATGTTTTCAAAAACAAAAGTGTCAATTGTGATGAGAGACATGAAAAACCAAAATATCCTCTCTTTGTGTGATACTCCCAATAAAAACATTAGAATTGGAAAAATACTCTCATGTGTCCAGTGTAAGGTAAGGCGTTGAATTGGAGCACAAATCGAGCTGTGGATAAGCCGCTCGGCTTATTTCCTGGTTTGTTGACTTTAAATGCTGTCCCCAAATGTTCGAAGCCCCGAGTCTAGGCATTCAGTTTGACATGTTCCTTGACGTCATATTTCTAGATCTGACGTATGACATATTCCATTAATAATACGTATCTTTAACTACGACACATGACACATTTTCATGACTTTAAATGAGTATTTCAGTTTGAAATGTTGAAATACGTTTTTAATCTAGACATGCCTCGAAATGTCGAAATACGTTTAAATTAGATATGACTAGAAATGTTGAAATACGTTTTGTATCTAGATATGACTAGAAATGTTGAAATACGTTTAAATTAGATATGACTAGAAATGTTGAAATACGTTTTGTATCTAGATATGACTAGAAATGTTGAAATACGTTTTGTATCTAGATATGACTTGAAATGTTGAAATATGTTTTGTATCTAGATATGACTTGAAATGTCGAAATACGTTTTAAATTAGATATGACTCGGAATGTTGAAATACGTTTTAAATTAGATATGAATCGGAACATTGAAATACGATTTGAATAAAGATTTGACTCGAAATGTTTAGTGATGTCGTAACTTCTTGCATCAGACATCCGTTGTATTTATCCATACGTTTCCCTGACGAATCGACAGAAGACGCAGAGATCAAACTGACGAATCGACTGAAGACACAAAGATCGAACTGACGACGCAGAGATCAAACTGAAGTAAGTTTTAGCAGTCTCTAGGCAAAGTCTCTGCATGCTATTATAGCATGAACATTCGGTTATAACTACAAAGCGATAGGTTCATGGACTATTATTTTATCTTCATATGAGGTCAAGGTTTTGTCATAGGACCACGTTATCTGTAGAATACACATATAAAAGTATTAAATTTATTTTTTTAAAAAACGAACTTATAAATGTTTAGCTAATAGTAAGAAAAAGACAAACAATTTTCTTACTGAAAACATTAAACTATTTTTGGGACAGAGTTGCATACTATTAATTTCCCGGTAGACATTTAAATATTTATTTGAATTGATTTGTTTGTAATTGAATTAATTTTTTAAATTGAAGTGTAATTTTTTTCTAAGTTCTGTTCATGACGCCATAGAGGGCGAGCGTTTTGATACTTTGCGTCGGTTATTTATTATTTATGTAAGGGGTCGTCCTGTTCTAATTCCAGGATTGTAGTTTACATGTTTCGCTTGAGAAATTAAATATTATTGTTTTTTAAATAAAAGGTTTGCTGGACTGTAAAGACACAGATACCTAGAGAGAAAATAAACACTAAATAAAGTCGACAAGAGAAGAAATGGCGGTGTTTTCTGCATGATTTCACGGTACAGTTTAGAACTGTAACTAACTAGATATTACGTTAAATCGAATTGCCCACAGCGTAGACTAGACTGATAATACGTCATTGCCGGTAGCACAACTCTGTTGAATGTTGATGAAAATCTGTCGTGTTATTGTTATCTGTCTGAGACTACAGAGATGACATGTTTCTGCTTATATGACACGCCTAACGCATTTGTTTCACAAGCGTACGAATTACACAAATAATAACTACGTCCATATATTGGTTCTTATAAATAGGACAATTTTTCTAAAACCAGAACCCAAGAACCCACTAATAGTTTGAATAAACGCAGAAAGAGGATACGTTAACTTACCTCACGTCGTATACCACACTAGCTTGCTAATAATACTTATTATACCTGTGAAAAAAATCAAACTTAGTCCTCTACCGACAAATTAGCAGCACACAGAACCACTAAAAATTTATAACAACGTAACAGGCTCACTTAACAGAACGGAAAAACACACATATTAGTTTGTGTATATATGACAGTATGAACCATCATATAACACATCTTATAAGCGTTCTTATAATTTTGTCTCAGTTCGAAGGCTGAGTTTGCAAGTAGGTACCTAGAAAACCTTTAAGAAATATTTCTAAATGTGTTGAAAAACAATGTTCATCTGGACTGATTTACAGGGAATATTAGACATACGTTATAAAATGCTGCATTCTTAAAGTTAATATAGGATGATACATGCTGTAGCGTATTAGTTGCCTGTAAAATGCTCTCTTTATCTGGTGAAACCTCTCTCTGTATGTCGCACTCGTCACTCCGAAGTATGCTAACAGTTCGGTCTTATATGTCTGATATGTCGTGGCTTCCTCTGGGAGTCTATCAAAGACCATATGTCATTTTCTTTCATTCCTGCTACCTGCTACTAAATAATTAAGCCATAGTTTTGCTGGTAGTCATAATCTCACAGCTTATTGCTCAAAGCATAACATATAATCTTCGACATTTTCCTCCTTTTTGTTAAAAGAATGAAAATGAAATTTTGCACTGGCTTCCTGAACTAGTTGCATTCTCGCTCATTTTTAACTGGTTTAGGTTAAGTTCCTTGTGTCTCTTTTGTTTTGCATCCGTCCAGGCAAATGTCACTTCTCATTCAATCTTCAATCTTTTATCACTTTCTTCTTTTTCAATCTGTATTTTTTCCTTTCCATGTTTACTCCACCTCAAAGAAATAATAATCATAACGAATGAAGGGTGCCCAGAGGTGTCACTATCTATCTGTCTATCTATCTATCTATCTATCTATCTATCTATCTATCTATCTATCTATCTATCTATCTATCTATCTATCTATCTATCTATCTATCTATCTATCTATCTATCTATCTATCTATCTATCTATCTATCTATCTATCTATCTATCTATCTATCTATCTATCTATCTATCTATCTATCTATCTATCTATCCATCCATCCATTCATCCATCTTTCCGTCCATTCGTCCGTTCGTCCATCCATCCATCTATCTGCCTTCAATTGATAACATTTACATTGCCTATTTTGCTATTTATAGCATTACCTACATTGTTTGGATGGGTTATCTGAAATACTCAAAGTGCCTACTTATAGTAGGTTTTACCAGCATTGATTGGGCCCTCTGACTCCCCTCAAAACGTCTACATGACTATATATGTATTACCTACTTTGTTTGGATGGGCTATCTGACAACACCCTAAGTGTGTGCTCCTTTGAACCCGACGGCACTCAATGCGGTTTGAAGGTGTCTTCACCATTTGTCTATTTGAAGGTGTGTACACCATTTGTCTATTTGAAGGTGTGTACACTATTTGTCTATGTGAAGATGTCTACACCATTTGTCTATTTGAAGGTGTGTACACTATTTGTCTATGTGAAGATGTCTACACCATTTGTCTATTTGAAGATCTAAAAGTAAATCGCTTTGGTGATCCGATAGTATGATATGCAACGTCCTCAGACCTTACACAATAAATGAACTATTGACATAGGTAAACCAAGATTATTTATAACTTCTGACTTGAGCAGCCTACAACTTTTTCACGTTTAAAACCTGACTGCAGCCTCCATCCTTAGTAATTCAACGGCAAGCGGTGATTTAATTTTGAAAATTAAAACTCTAATAACAGCACTCGCGAATTAGTTTTATTAGCGTTACATAGTACAGTCTTTACCAAAAAAAAGTTAATGTCATTTATTAATAACTTGTAGCTCCACTATTTGCTACAGGATTTGTGAAATCGAAGATAAAGTGTCTAACAGTTATCATGTCTCTCTTTCTCTCTCTCTCGCATGCACAAGCACGCACACAAACATACTCACATGCAAACACATATGAACAGAGAAAGAAAGATAGAGAAAGAGGGGGAGAGAAGAAAAAAAGAAAGATGGGGGAAGAGAAAGAGAGAGAGATAAAGAAAGAGAAACAAAGAGAAAAGAAAAAAGAGAGAGGGAGAAAGAGAGTGAGAACGAGGGGGGGGGAAGAAAGAAAGAGAGAAGGAGGGAGAGAGAATAACGAGAAATATTGTCCCAGTGCGAAGAGCGAAGAATCGTTTCATTTCATGTACTAATTTCTGATTCTCCTGACAAACCGGAAGTCGATGCGTGATCACTTGAAAGTGTTTATGACAGGACTATAGAATATGCCCTGTGGTGTCTTAGAACGAAGAGATATGTGTCTGACAATGACTCGGACTTAATTATGCTGCCAAGCTCGTGGGACAGTTAACAAATAAGCCAATCATAAGAGAATTTATAGACTAGGCAGACTTTCAAACCGCACTATTTCAATTCAAGTCTAGCAGCAAGGTCATTACTTTGCAGTATTCCGGTTGGATTTAGAAATAAATGAACAAATGCTGTCACTATTTATGTAATTATAATCTTATGATAAATAAAGTTTACGTGTGACAAGCTTACTGTCGGCTTGCTTTACATTGAGGTGAGGTAGATTGTTTAATGTACTTTGAACTAAAATTCAGTCATTTATTGATCTCTGAGACGGTGCCTATGATAATCTTTTATTACTCTAACTGTGATATTTAAAAACAATTATTGCTCTGTGTAAGAATACGAATCAATTATTACTCTGTGTGACAATAAGAATCAATTATTACTCTGTGACAATAAGAATCAATTATTACTGTGTGACAATAAGAATCAATTATTACTCTGTGTGACAATAAGAATCAATTATTACTGTGTGACAATAAGAATCAATTATTACTGTGTGACAATAAGAATCAATTATTACTCTGTGTGACAATAAGAATCAATTATTACTCTGTGTGACAATAAGAATCAATTATTACTCTGTGTGACAATAAGAATCAATTATTACTCTGTGTGACAATAAGAATCAATTATTACTCTGTGTGACAATAAGAATCAATTATTACTCTGTGTGACAATAAGAATCAATTATTACTCTGTGTGACAATAAGAATCAATTATTACTCTGTGTGACAATAAGAATCAATTATTACTCTGTGTGACAATAAGAATCAATTATTACTCTGTGTGACAATAAGAATCAATTATTACTCTGTGTGACAATAAGAATCAATTATTACTCTGTGTGACAATAAGAATCAATTATTACTCTGTGTGACAATAAGAATCAATTATTACTCTGTGTGACAATAAGAATCAATTATTACTCTGTGTGACAATAAGAATCAATTATTACTCTGTGTGACAATAAGAATCAATTATTACTCTGTGTGTGACATCGTATTGTCTGTTTGGGGTTTTTTGCTTGTTTGGTGGGAGGTGGAAATAACTGTATTCTAAGACTGATTTTGTCTAATCACAGTGTGTTATTTTCGTGCAAGTTGTAATTATCGATTTAAATCAAAACACTTTGATCGATGACCTTAGATGACACCAGATTTATTTTTGACAAACAGGCACGAAGAACGTCGTTCCGGTCATTATCTCTTTAATACCAGTTAGCGTGACGTCATGTTCACATATTAACGTGCTCCGTGCAATTAAGATTGATTTAAAGGATTCGTGCCTGTAGTGTGACATTTTCCTATAATTTTTGAACAAACCGATAAAATTTAATTTGAAAAGAATTATAATATATCGCAGCCGATTAAAACACTAGTTTAATATTAAAACAACATAATAATGAAAAGGATTTGAATGGCGTGCGTGCGTACGCTCATGATTTAAAAAAGCTCTTTCTTTTGTAAATACACTTATTTACTATACAGTGTCATTTTGCATGCATATTCATTATGGTTTTGTTTTACTACTTTTAGTTTTCTTACATGCTTCAGTAAAATCTTATGTATTCTGAGTAGCTATTTTAACCGGTATGTGATTAAACACTTTATACTCAGATGCACAAATTTACACATACGTCTCTCTCTCTCTCTCTCTCTCTCTCTCTCTCTCTCTGTGTGTGTGTGTGTGTTCTTGTGATATATGTATATGTTCCTGTTTTTTAATATATGTGTATGTTCTTATGTTTTGATATGTGTGTGCTCCTGTGTGTTTTCATAAGTGTGAGTTCTTGTGGTCTGATATGTGTGAGTTCGTGTGCTTTTGCGTTTTAATATGTGTGTCTTATTGTGGTGTAATAAGTGTGTGTTCTTGTGCCTTGATATGTGTGTTTTCATGTGTTTCAATAAGTGTGTGTTCTTGTGTTTTAATATGTGTGTTTTTGTGTTGTAATATGTATATTCTTGTGATGTAATAAGTGTGTGTTCTTGTGTTTTAATATGTGTGTTTTTGTGTTGTAATATGTATATTCTTGTGATGTAATAAGTGTGTGTTCTCGAGTTTTGATAACTGTGTGTGTGAAACCAAAAATGTAATCCAACTATATTATAATTATTTTCTTATATATTTTAATTATAAGTCATAATTCTACCTCTGACCAAAATTTAAGAAGGTCAACCTGAGTGGCGAAAGTTACATAATAAGACTGCTATTTGGAGGGGGGGACCGCATTGTGAACAGAATGGCATGCTAATGAACCGGTCCATTAAGATTTGCATAAGACAGCTCACCTTAGAGGCGCTATTACGTAACTGCACGCGTAGCAAGACAGGAGAGATGAAGCCGCACACCACCTAAGTGAAATTCTCTATAGACCGAACTTACCTTAGAAAGGCACCAGCCTGTAGAACACAGCAACTCAACCATGCAGACAAAAAGGGAGACTAGGAACTAATTATGTCCCAAAGGTGAACGCTAAGTTTTCCAACGCATTTTTCAGTGCGACCACCAGCAAAAACCCTAACTTGCATAAATAGCCGTACCCGATTAAATTAATTAACTTCTACAAGGGAAGACCCATGTTGCTGACAAATTCCGCGGTCAAAGAAGTGTCAGGTATGTCTGGTCTAGTTAAATCTCTGACTGTAAATAATGATTTTCTTTAAACAGATATTATTGTATTTTTATTGTATTCTATTTTATTCTTGTCATAATTTCTTGTTAACTTTTTGAATGATTGAAACTTATAATTTTATTCTCGATGTAAAAGAATTAAATGAACAAGTTTTAATAGAAATTTAATATGATGAACAAGAATAAGATTACAGACTTTAGAGTTTAGAACTTTGTAAACTGAGCACTGATGCACGTAACCATCCTTGCATTTGTTACAGCTTTGAAAGTCAGTCTTGACGTCCAAAGATAATTCAACGTTCGAGGATATCTCAAGGTTCGACCGATATTGGGTACAACCTTGAACTTCGGTAGAAAATTAATTTTACACACAAAGTTTAATCACGTGGAATACTGGCACCCTTCCATCATCGACAGTTCACCTCTTCTGAGTTTATTCCTGGATCCGCCTTGCTTTGGTTTAGCTTCATGAAAAATGCTAGATGTTTGACATCTCACAATATCAGATTCCTAAACTGCTCACCTAAACCATTAATCAGTCCGGTTGAATAAGCTTCCCCTAGGTTTCTGCCTAACTTAGGTGGACAGTGGCTAACTAACGGACAACGCAGGGGTGCTCACCTGACTCATCTCTTTATCTCAAGTTAGATTATTGCTTTATAGTCACTCTTAATTGCTCTTCCGGTTCTACTGCCGATAGATGTCACTGTTAGACAAAGCTGATTAACACTACTTATGCTCACGCTTGACATACCCATTCTTGCAAACCGTAAGTTCATACTTTCATATCTTCCTAACTACAGAATTACTTCTCGTAATGTCAACGTAGGCAGCAGAGTATTAAATAAGTTCAAAACTTTCATACAAATCTCATGTTTCCATCATATATAAATAATTATGATTTATATTAATTGTGCGAAAGTTTCGATAACAATTTTACGTCACCACTGGAGCTTGCGTTGGTAATTTAGTCAGTCATCAGACGTTATCTGATCTGGACTGCCCCAGTGGGACTCACAGCCTCACACTTATGTTCGAGATGGAGGGCGGGAAGGCTGGCGAAAGGGGTGAAGGTCGCACCAGTTTGGCGCACACCGCCCTCTGTTGGTGGATGATTATATATTAACATTTATAATTTAATGCAATGTTTCCGTGTCGTGACAATTTTGGGCGTAATATTGTGATTCAATCATTCACATCTATAAGGTGTTATCTTTTCTTTAAATATTTATTTATTTAGTCGTCAAATCTGAAGACCTTAGCGAAATGTTACATATCCGAAAGATTCCCAGTACATTTCGATAGCAACTAATAAGAGATAACTGCTAAAAGTACGCTTGATCTGTCGTATCCTCAGTTAGCGCCCTTGTGTGTAAACCATTGTTGTAAATCTCTCTGATGTGTTTGCTTGCTGTTATTTTTTGTTGTTTTTGTTTGTTTGTTTGTTTCCATAATTAATTCTAAAGATCCATTAAACTCTGTCTGCCGTCTGCTAATAATGTTATCGTCGATGTATCTGACTAAGATATCAGTGTTGATACTTCTGTAATTTTTCTATACTGCTTCTGTCACGTCAATAATGTATTTGAGTTAAATCATTTTACTGACAGTTTGTATAGAATTTTATATATATAAGTATATGTTTTGTCCATAAATGATGCCACGCAAGAAGAGGGTGGGGATGGCAGTTAGAAAAAGTGAAACTTTTGACAAAAGAGAGGAAGGGGGGTCCAGAAATGAAGAAACTGCTTTTAGGTTTTTTCTTTATGCTTTGTTTTGTGACCAACCATTCAGAAAAAAATATGCTTGTGTTACAGAATTATATTATAACGTTTTCATCATATTTGACACAATTATAAAAAAAAAGTTAAGAAATAAAAATAATTAAGATATTTATTGGCTACAAAATATGTGTCAAGAAATATTTTGTAAATATGATTATTAAAGAATCGTTTCACATGTATAATCGACTACAACGCCCTTACAGCAATATGGTGTATGCGTGTGAAATGCAGTAGGAGCGAAAGACATAAGAATAAAAACTTAGTTTAATTAATTTTTCCTTTACAGGCTGAAATCTTAAAGTCACACGCATCCTCCTTCTGTAAACACGGGTACAGAGATGCAGAGTGAAATGACACGTCATAGACATCTAGCTCTATGCCAGAATGTATAATAATTATACTAGCTCCTCGAGCTCCAATAATTCCCTCCCCTTAGAATGACGTCCCTTTGACATGTATAAACATAGATGGAACAAGAGAAAAAGTCAGTATTCAAATTTAACAAGGAATTTAATTCTAATAAAACAATGGGCTAAAATAAAAAGTAAATAGAAATTATGTCTAGGTGAACAGATTATGTGAAATTCATATTAATAAAGATTTTATCACTGAAAAGCAAAGTAATATCCTTGAGAGTTTTGTTTTTTTAATTAAACTATCTCTCCAGTTGAAGGGAGAATTTTCCCGTCGTTATGGCAGGTTGGTGGCCTTTGGTCAGTAAGGGGTAGGCTGTGGTTGCTCTTTTCATGCTTCTTCTTCTTTATGTAGGGGGCGCTTTCGGCTTCCGCCGCTTTCGCGCTTTTTCATGCTGGCGGCACAGGCAGTTTATATGGCGCGGCTGGCATTGAGTCTAAAGTGACCACAATTATTGCTCGCTGGCACGGAAAGCCAGGTTGGAGAAAGTAAAGTTTTCCTTTTTAGGCATTGTTTGATATCCTACTGGTAAGAGACATCACGTAGGCCCTACATTCATTCAGAGATTGAGTTTACAGATGAGAATAAATATAGAACACATTTTCTTACTCGCCCTCGTTCTGAAAATAACTAAGTATTGCACATGTGAATATATATAATAGATACAGAAGACCAAAGGTTCAGAAATAAAGAAAGATTGGCTCCTAGTGAATGAGACTGACCTTTTGCTGGTAAAAAGCTGTATTATAAAATCCAGGTTCCCTGACTGAATCAACAGGCCACAGTTTTGTAGATTCTTGAGACTTTACTATAGGCGGCTTGTCACCGTAGAAGACATGGATAATACCCGCCCAAACAGTCTCACTATATTTTCTCTAACTTCCAATATTTAAACTTCCTAAGGAATGCACCAGTCTCGCTCTATATATTACCGCAATCACAACTGGCCGATTCTGTATCAGTACTAACTTTCATAGACAAGAGAACCTTGTCCGCTGTTACCGATGACTGGGTCTCAGGTTTCTCTGTAGCGGCCAATGCCATACAAGTTAGAATGGAGATTGAATAACTGAATGACTTAAAGTGTTACAAGTTCGAAATATCACTATTTTTACCATGAATTAAACGACTTTATTGCTAATTAAATTATTGTTCTTAAGGTTTAATATAATATTATGAGTTCAGAGATATCATATTTATTATTATTTATTTAAATAAAATCTTGAGAGGGTGGACGCAGAACTTCGCAAGCAATATTTGTAGAATGTTTAAGAACATGTGGCGGTGTACTTTTATTTGATTACTATAAGATAAATTAATTTCTTGCCCGTTCTAAATAAAGTACTAAAATACAAAGTTACGCTATCAGAGAATGACACAATTTGATACCGTTAGTTTGTACACATTGTAACGTTTGCTCATTTGCCATGATTATGCATGCACATTTAACTCAGATACAACTCATTTTGTTCACACCATGTGTAATAATTTTATATCCAGTATTACGAGATAATAAAGTTTGAAAATGCATCGTGTGGGGAAGTGTCTGCCAATTGTTGATATACATTTTAGATGCACTTCTAAGTCAGTGTAACCGTTATGACAATGGTGATGGGGCAAAAGTTCCCCTACCTCACCCCCTAAAAAAAAAAAAAGAAGAAAAAAAAACAGTAAAGAAAGTCGCTTTAGGAGAGATCGTTGTAAACATAATTTGGACAAAAGGAATAAATATAAAATAATTAAATAAAATAATTAATAATTAAATTTAATAATTAAATCTGTCTAGTAGGTTTTAAGTGCTGTAATGATAAAAATGTAACAGCACTATCAATATACGTCATTTTCCTGATTAAGAAGAAAAGAGAAGAGTGTGAACACCTCACTCCCATATGATGTTTAAATATATCTACTCTAAATCAGGTTTGCACTTACTCTATGGCCAGGTACCTATGATTTATTCCACCGCTTTCATACGCCTATTGCATACTAATTCCAAATATTTCATTCATCTGGACTGTAATTAAAATTTTCTATATATATTAAAATTATTTAATGTACAACAACACTCCCATTTGTTTGTGCCGCAACAATTGATGACAGAAACAGTTAACTAAATCTTAGTAAAGGAACGCCCTTTGTCCAAACAATAAGTACGGATTTTGTTAGATATGAAAGAAAGTGCACATAAATAAATCCCACGGTTTTTACAGTCAATAATATGCACAGATAAAGAGACAAGGGACGCAATTCAAATTTAATTCAAAAATCTGCTGAAGAATAATATATAATTATCTCCCTTTCTTTGCATGTTTGCATTTAAAAACTGGCACATGCCTACAACGACAGAAGAATATATGAATGCCACACAAACCAAACTTACACACAAGTTACAGTTCGAAATTACAACATCAGTGAAACTGTACGGATTTACTCAGCATCCCCCCCTCCCCAACAATGATGCCAATACACTTTTGTCATTTTTTTCCAAAGAAACCATTTATATGTAAATTATATGCAAATAGCAATGTTATTCTTCAAACATGTTCCTGAGACAACAAGGGAAGTAAGCTAATTAATTAAGCTATCCAAATCAATTACGTCATCTGTCGTGGGGCTCGGAACTGGATTTTAAAATGATGCGAAGGCTCAAGACATCGCTTTAACAATTAATATTTCCATTTATTGACAGAAATCATTTCAAACAATAAAAACGATTATCCTTTAGTTCAGTCAGATGCTGTATTCTCGCATAATTAAAATAAATAAACGATTAATACGTTTCACACACTAACAACCGGCAACAAAACAGAAAATTCTAAATAACTCCTATTGATCAAGCGGGTAATTAAAGTGGCCATTAGCACACTCAGAGCCCTTTAAGAAAAGTATATAAACAATACCTCAGTTAAGCAAATAATTACATAACCCACTTTCACTAAATCCTTTTAAAAGGCTTTATCAATTAAAACATTAATTAGGGCTGAAGATTAATACCTTAAAAGCACATACAGTTTACGTTTTTTTTTGAAAAATTATATTTTCTTTTTCTGTTCTTCAGTAATTAATCATTATTATAAAAAGACTGTTGACTCTTGTGTGAAGTAGATGTTGAGAGCTAAAGATCTAGTTTGAAAGCCATTTAGATTTGATGAGTGGTTGTTCAGGGAAGGGAACTGTGTATGGACAGAAGGGGTGGGGGTATCAACCATATATGGGTAACTTTTCCGATGCATGACGAGGCAAAACGAACACTAGTCATGAAGTAAATAACTGTTAGAAGTGTTCTTTCAGAACTACGCCTCCTCACGGAAGAGGCTGAATCAGAGGATCGTGGAAACCATTTTCGACGACCCTGTACTATACAGGTAATAGTATGTATATATATTGCCATAGTGAGAGTGAATAGAACTGTTTTACTATTTAGAATATTGAGAGTATTTACTATTCTAAAAAAAAAAAATTCTTTGTATGTGTGAATACTAATGTGTGCTTTCTTTTACAGAGATGCGTTATGTGGCACTAGCGAGTGTTCTCTTGGTAAATTTATTATGTGGCACTAGCGAGTGTTCTTTTGGTAAATTTATTATGTGCCACTAGCGAGTGTTCTTTTGGTAAATTTATTATGTGGCACTAGCGAGTGTTCTCTTGGTAAATTTATTATGTGGCACTAGCGAGTGTTCTCTTGGTAAATTTATTATGATGCAGTTTGTAAAGCACAAGTATTGTAGAGCTACATGTTTTCGTTTGTAAATTGTGACAAGTTTGAGATTTAACATATATCTTTATTCATACATGACTGAAGTGTGTAAAGTAGAAGACAATAATGTGTAAGTTAAAATGATTCATTGTTCTTTCAGTTATTTGGAAATAATTGCTGTATTTGTTGTGCTTCTGTGGCAACTGCTGGAGTGTAATCAATAATAAATAGATAATTCCTTGATTGAGAAGTTATCTAAAATGCCAACACTTATTGATTTAACATGACAATATCATGGAAATTAAATTGAAGTTCTTATTAATTTTGGGATAGTGATATTGTAAGAACCGCATTATAAATCCTCGTTGCTGCTATTATATTGGATATTAGAATATGTTTACGCTAGACTACTAAAAGGGATGATATATTTTGTCCAGTTGTTGTTTTTTTGTTGTTTTTTTTATATTGGAAAAGAGAGAAAACGTTTACAGCGCCCGTATATCCGACAAGTAAGAGAGACGAGTTGTCTGCTGGAGGATCATTAATAAAATAAATTAAGATTCTCATCACTTGTAATTTGTTTTGGATGGTTAATTAATTAATTATAATAATATCAATTACCTAAGTGGCGTTAGTTTCACAGCATTAATAGGAGACATCTCAAACACTTCTATCTATAGCATACACTAAATGACCTACCTGTTGGTTTATAAATAAAATTATCTTTCATTTCTCTCATTAAAGTTCTAATCTCTTTATTCCGTGTGCAGAGAGAGTGTCCGCATGACTACTCTGTAAAATATGAGGCTCCTTGTGAGAGGCAGAAATGTCAGTAAAAGTCAATAAACATATAGAAAACTTTAGTGAAATGTTTTCATGTTACGATTACTAGTTAAACAATTGCGTAGACATAATGTGTAGAGGATTTGCACACATTAGGATGTCGATATAATCAAGCTGCTCATAGATTTCAGTACAGAGGGTGATAACTATTATATTGTTCAATAAGTGGGGCACTTGAGGTCGTACAGTCTGACAATAACATAGTGAAGTGTCATGTCATGTAACATGTCAAGATGGTGACGACCATAACACACACACACACACACACACACACACACACACACACTACACCTTCTATTACTCATCTATAGTTTTCCTAAATTTGTTAGCTTCTTATATTCTGTCATTAAACTGTTAGTTAAAATAGGGCACATCAGTACCATGTGTTTAAACTCAGCAAGTGAAGAATGCTCTCCCTTACAAGTGAGCTTTGGATTCATTCTTTATGAGATACCGTATGTTCAGGCTAGACATGCAGATAACCAATTACAGACACATACCACCAGTCATGTACAGTTTTCTTCACTGGTGGGAAAATATTGTAGAAGTCAGCAAAAGACATGGGAAAAATCCACAATTTCAAGGATGGTTAGTGTCGTTCAAGTACGGATGACATACCTGTGAAGAAGATAAATTTTCGTGACATTAGTAAGTGATCTATCACTCTGAGAAACAGAGTCGGCTTTTTGCGGGGTATTTCAGGTTGTTCTTCAGTCAACAACGTTCCACACGCACTTCAAAATGAAACAACAACATCATTTGCTGTTTGTGTCTGTGGTGTGTTATTTTCTGTCGAATAACCTATCAAGATTCTCTACTTTGGCAAACCCTACACTATATCTAGGTTCAGTAAATTAAAAAAAGAAAAGAAGAAACCTATTTTTTTCTCAGTCATTATATTATTGACGGTATTTACTTTTATTGTTGTTGTAGTAGTGTGGTTTAAATATATATATATAATCTGATTTGATTCATCTCTGTTAGAAGCTTGTTGTCTTATCTGTTTTAATGGCACCAATTCTGAGTATTCCAAAGTAAAAGGTAAGTTTTTACAGTCAGAATTCGTAAGTATGTCATTCAACTGCTTGGCTTGAACTGCTCAATGAATTCGTTTATGAAGAGACCATGTTTGGGTGACTTCAGTATTATTAAGTAGCCCATTTCAGTTGATCGATTCCCCAAATTCCAGTGTGGAGAACCACATCCCACAAACCCATAACTGACAACGTCAAATCGGTGAAAAATTCTTGCGGGCCTCACCTTCCAGCCTGCTCATAAAACTTATCTTTCCCTGCAGCAAAAATAGCTCTGTTGCTCATTTTGAACATTTTAATTAAAAATCTGTACGCATGTGGTACAAAAGAACTTTCATAATTTTATTTGATTCCGTATGTTTAACTTAATGTTACTTAGCAAAATGTGTATGATGCAACATAGCTTGCACTGACGTCACATAATCCAGGGCCTGTGTTTGCGTGGGTGTAAGAAATCCCGCCTCAAAACATGGGCATGCTGGGCAGTTGCCCGGGGACCCATACTAATCTATGTATGTTGTGACTTGCTGTGAATTTTTATTCCTGTGAGTGGTTGAGTAGGCTTTGCCCGTGGGCCTATTAATGCTGTTAAGACAGCCCTGGGTGTAAGTATCGTTGCACTGACGTCACATAATCCAGGGCCGCATGTTTGCAAGGGTGTACACGTAGTTTCACTGACGTCATATAATCCAGGGCCGCATGTTTGCATGGGTGTACACGTAGTTTCACTGACGTCACATAGTTCAGGGCCGTGTGTTTACGTCGTTGCACTGATCTGGCATAGCTTAAAGTCACGTGCACTTGGTGTACGCATTATAAACGTTTATTTCCAACAGAAACTCTCGCTTATTAAGCATTTTGCCGTTGTCGTTGGAAAATCCCAATAATTTAATTTTCAGCAGGTTATTTAAAGTTTTAGGTAGGTTCTTGACTAAACCATGACGTTGTTTCTAACGAACATTACAATTTAATTTAACCTTGAAGTAACGACAAGCAGTTTGAAGGAGGTGAATTAGTTAAAAATAAACAAAAAGCCTCTTGCGTCTGCACCGTACTGATGAGATTAATTGAATATTATGAAATGGTCAAAAATTTACTTCTTCATTGTACTTTGAAGTATACTGTACAAAGGATTAAATAAATGATAATGTAGAATTACACACACACACACACACACACACACACACACACACACACACACACACACATACACACACACACACACATACACACACACACACACACGAGACATGGAGATATGTTTTTCCTATTTTATAAATAAGGAGACGAATTTGTATTTTGTGTTCCACAAAAATCTACAGAGCAGTCGTTTTGATCTTTTTGAAGTTTTAGTGTGATGCTTGTTCCATGATTTAATGTCAACACCAAAGATAAATAAGGGCCATAGCGCTAATGTTAATTTCCGCCTGTATTACCTCTGTGGGTCAACACTGTCCACTTCTTGCTGAGGAAATTAGAGAAATCATGCTTGAAGGAAACGTAAAAAAAACTGTTTATTCAAATGGAACGGACTGTGACGATTCTCAATTTCAATCCATTACAAATCGGTGATATTTTGAGTCTGAATAGGCATTTCTTTTTTCATTCTGAACATGCATTTAAAACAAACTTGATTGAGTACACTTTTTCATTTTAAAAACACCTCCTTTGACACTTGCTGAAATGTTATGAAATTAAGACATTTTTGTGCCTTGCACTGAGCAGTAATTTAGACCTTCAAATTTGTTTACACACGACCATTTTCAGGCCAGAAATAGACTTGAGCAGTGTATTCTTACAATTGTATATTTACCCTGTCATTGTATTCTTACAATTGTATATTTACCCTGTCATTGTATTTTTATTCTCATTTTGCTTAGATAGAAATGTGTTATAATTAGTATTTCATACATGTAACTTCATCGTAAATATAGACACGACTCAGTACTAACAAATGTTGGAACGCATTTAATTTTAAATACTTTGTGCGTGTCGTGTTACGTCACATAGTCTACGCTATTTCTTTTGTCTTTTCAGGACAGTCATGTTAAATCACAATATCCACTCCCTTTCTGTCGGTTTATCAAAATGACAGTCGTTGCTCACTGGACCCAAGCTTTACACACATACATATGATAGTAGTTTACTTACTTTTCCAGTTTCTGTTTGCTTTTTAATTGTTTTGATGAAGGATAACATGCTTTATGTTGTCATTTTGCATATAAAGTTTAATTATTTTATATTATTTCTTAGATATGTTTCATAATTCCTTCATTGCTGATATACAAAGGACATGGAGCAATAATTCATTATATATATGTGTGTATTTAAAACAGTGGACAGAAGAGACGCACAATGATAGTTAATTATCAGCTTCCACAAGAAAAATACTTTAATTACATAGAATTTTTCTGTGACAGAGTAAATTTGCCTCTCCATTTTAAAATTTAAATTGTTATATAAATTGCTAAATTGTCAGAGTAACCCGACCTCAGGCACTCCTTATGGTATTTTTGAAAGTGTCTGAGTTGAAGTAAATAGCTCGAGGCAAGAATATTCTAGATGGCTGATGTAATGCAAACTGAGTGAGTAGTTTTTATTATCCAATGATTATTATTTATGAGAACGAGACTGGCCAATGGGCTGAGATTAAAGAATTACTTGCTGTAGAAAATTCTACCCTCTGATAACTTTTGAATTTGAAGTAGAAGAAAGTCTGGCTTTAAAAGACAGTCATTAGCTTGATGGAGAGTTAAAACTGACTGATTGAGAAAAAATGGACTTAGTAATATTTTGTGCATTTTCGCTATTGATATGTTATATTTGTGTAGAGGTGTACTATGTTATACATGTGTAGAGATGTACTATGTTATACTTGTGTAGAGGTGTACTATGTGAGTTGACTTTTATTTCTACAAATGTTTGAACTAAGCTCCACACATGTAGTGTGCAAACACTTGACATTGTTTAATATGCTGTATTCATTTTACCATATGTGTATTGGGCTAATAAATACTGTTGCAGGAAATTGTAAGTTGAAGATAGAATGGAGTTATATTGTGATAAACAGGAAACTTAGGTTTGATCTTTAATCATACGTTGCAGTGATCAAGTGACTTTTCAGTGTCAAGTTTAAACTTTTGAGTTTTGAGTTTCAAAGCTTCAAGTCCACATGTTCACATATGAGTACTCATATAATTAAACACACGAACATTCGTGTGCATACTCTAAGTAAAAACACGAACATCCATCTGCATACTCTTAACTAAACACACGAACATCCATGTGCATACTCTAAAAACAAGAACATCCATGTGCATACTCTAAGTAAAAACAAGAACATCCATGTGCATACTCTAACAAAACATACGAACACCTATTTGCATACTCTAACACACGAACATCAGTGTATATACTCTAACAAACAGGTAAATACATGAACATCCGAGTGCATATAGCAATGCACATTATCTACTCACACACAGGAATAGACCATAAAAATGTCCATTCATTTGATCAGCGTCATACATTTTTAATTTCCAATTTTAGAAAAGTTCACCATTATTTACATTCATAGTTCATTGTTCATCGAGAACAAAACAGAAAAGTTTAAATCTCCATTCACTTCAAAGCAAAGAAAATTTTATAATAAAACAGACGCAGATGTAGCATCTAAAACCCATTCATACACTTCACATAGTGAAATTGTCATCATAATATATTTTTTAAAATGTACACTTATCTTTAAAGTGTTATGCTTAATACTTAAAGCAATAAATTTGTTTTCATTGCAAAATATAATGGTGAAAGAATGAAACTTAAGAATTTTTTTTTTTTTTAAATTTACAAATGAAACAAGAGATTTCTGCCAGAATCCAAATCTTAACAGATTATACATATATGAAAACCTAATTGTGTCAAAAATTAGAAAGCGAGAAAAGGGGAAAACAGCAACTGTACGATCAAACAGTGATGCAATGGAATGTTAGAAACAGAAACATAGACATTGGGTAGTGATAGTTCTGAAGAAAAAAAAAATGCTATTGCATAAAATTTATAAACTATTTTCAGAAACTGTTTGTTTCATTATTTATCAATATTTTAAGCTTTTAACATTCTTTGCTTGAAAAAATAACGTAATACTGTAACTTAGTGAGAATAATGAACATAATCAAAATAAACACTGATATCTGTTTCTTAAAATCAACTCATGAAATTTGATAAAAGCCAAGAGTATTGCATCAAGGTATACATTAAGAGTTATAACTTGCACAGTTTATTTTTTAAAATAGTATTTATTTTAAAAGTTGACAAAAATAAAACTGTAAGTTTTATAACAGGACTTTTAAAATTGGATCTGAAATTAAAAGCAAAACAAATTGTTCTAATTTAAAAAGCAATATTCAGACATTTTCTTCCCTGCTATCAAGAATTAATCTTTCCACTGAAGTCATTATGGTATGTATAACAAAATTAATACGATGTATGTACAAAAGGAATTGCATTCCATTGCCAAAGATTTCTCGTCTTGTAATCTTAAAGTGCTGTGACGGAACGCTAGCAAAATGCATGTACCAGGTGCCAAGGCAATTACTTACTTACTTAATCTTTACTTACATGAATGAAAAGGCAAATGGGGAGACAAATGGACTCTCAAGGGAAATAAGTTTTAACAAATTGGTAGAGAACGAGATATTCAGAAGCTAAGACAAATAAGTATTTAAGAAGATAATCGGGTTGTCATGAAGTCGGCTGGACATACCATTTCCCCAGACATATCCACCATGTCTTCAAACAGGCAGAATTCTGATAAGTAAAGAAAGCAATCAGCATCCACACGAACAGCATCTATAGTCACCATCTTATATTGGCGATATTTCTTTCAAAACTTCAATAAAAACAATAAGACGGTAAATAATAATGATCATCAAGATGATAATAGTTCTTATTCCTTTCAATTAATGACAATGAAGAAAGTAATATATAATTTTAAAACTGCAATAAAAACAAAACTGGTAAATAATAATGATCATAAAGATAATAATAGTTCTTATTACACTTTCAATTAATGATAACAAAGAAAGTAATGTATAATTTTAAAATGAACACATGCAGTTTATGACCAGACAAATTAAAACGTGAAAGTTAAATGCGAAAAATATTAAATGCAACAAGAACCTGAGGAAACATCAGCTATAAGCCATAAAATGCAAAACATGAAATTAGTTTCACAAGTTAAAAATAAAGAAGCAAAGAAACCAACCAATCAATAAAACAGTTAAAACAAACACAAACCCTCCTCTACCCCCCAAAAAAAACAAAAAACAAACAAAAAAAATCCATGCTACTACTAAAGTAATTTGTCTGCTTTTCAACACTGGAATGCAGGAAATTGTAAAACAACATATTTTATTTGAAATTTATTGTGAAATAGATACACCTGTTGCAATATGTGTCCTTTAAGAAATTATGGTCCTCGTACGGTAAGTGATATGCACTAATTTCTTCATAATTATCTGTAGCTCATACACCATACTGGTTTTTATGCCATACGAGAGAATATAATAATTTTCATAGTTTTCAGGCATTTCATATCGACATGGGTATCCTTAAATCATACCATGCAAGATATCTTTACAGTTTACACGATACCATGTAATATGTCTTTACACTTTACACGATGCCATGTAATATGTCTTTACACTTTACACGATGCCATGTAATATGTCTTTACATTTTACACGATACCATGTAATATGTCTTTACAGTTTACACGATACCATGTAATGTCTTTACAGTTTACACGATACCATGTAATATGTCTTTACAGTTTACACGATACCATGTAATATGTCTTTACAGTTTACAAGATACCATGCAAGATGTGTCCTTATCTCAAATATATGGATGCTTTTTGTACCATGATTCTGAACTCTTGTCAGTACAATGTAATCTGAATTTTGGCTTTCAGTTACAATAAAGACACATTTGAACTCAACCGTTTCTAAGAGTAATTAGACAAACTAAAAACAATGAGGTTACAGTTAACAAAAAAAAAGCAAAAACAGGTTTTAGTGAAATGTCTTGATACAAGTCAAAAATGTAAGTGGGTAACACACAATATCAACAAAATGGATTTTTAAAAATATACCTCCCCCCCCCCCAAACAAAAACAAAAAAAATCCCCAACAACTTAACATAAACAAAAGCATTATAAATTGTAATGAAAAATAAAGGCTGTAAGACAAATTCTTCTAACAAGTGACTATTTGCATATTAAACAACAACAACAAAATAAAACATCAACAATAGCAGTTTCCGGATTTGGCGCACTTGACTTGATAAATCGAATGAACAGTGGAAATTTTTTTCGAAAGTCTGAAATTTTAAATAAATCCAGAATAATTATTTTGCCAGAATATATTATTTTGCTTGTACCCTAATATCCCAATGGCATTATATCTTTGGACTATTCATATGTATTGTTTTAATGCACTGAAAAGGTTTGTCCTTCTATGATTTCAAGTAAACTGACAGCGTGGAATCAAACTGTTTTAAATGAAAGTATTTCTGAATGCACAAAAAGTATGCATTTAATTCTATTTCCAGATAACGTCTCGTAGCATGGCAGTGAAAGAAACACGCAATTGGACTGGGAAAGAATGATGACTGACTGACTGACTAGTGTTACTGGATAAATACCGATAATCCGTGAACTAAAAAAAATAATAAATGCAATCGATCTATTACGGCATAATGATTAGATTTGTTTTTGTGAAAAGCAACGTGAAGTAGTTATAACATATATGAGTCTAAGAAAATAATGAAAATGCTAGTACACATTAATAACAAAAAACAAATAATATAATTTTCCCTTACATATCATCACGAAGGAGAAAAAAATCATAATAAAACTAAAGCACCTAATAGATAATTAAAAATATAAACGCTTTAATGGTTAAGAAGATGAAGAAACTGTCAGCAGATGACAAGCTTTTAAAGGAAACGGATAACAACAAGAGAAAAAATGTTGGGACCCAAGACAGTGGTAAGTACATGTGCTCGTTTGGCATATCTTTATAAGAAGTAACTATTAAATCGACAATCTAGCATCAAAACGAAAAAAAAAAAGGAAAACCAAATTCAACCCTAACTAAATTATGCACATAAACAACAAAATCTCAAGGAAAGCTACAAGGAAAACAATGTATATTTTAAGGGGACGTCACTGAAGTTTAAGGGGACATAAGTAAACGAGTAGCATGTTACTGTCTGTAAATTTTACGGGTTAAAGCAATAAAGCGTTTTACACGAAAACATCACTAACGTTCGAGAAACGCGTTTCAGCGTTCAACAAGCTTGACGTCACGAAAGTTCAGTTGAGGGTGGGATGATTCAGCGTTTAACAAGCTGACGTCACGAAAGTTCAGTTGTGGGCGGGATGATTCAGCGTTTAACAAGCTGACGTCTCAAAGTTTAGTGAAAGGCAAGTAGGAAATAAAACGCTCTGTATATAAAATAACAACAACAAAAAAAAAAAAAAAACAACAACCAAGCAACAAAGAACAAAACAAACCATCAAGATCGCTTACGAAAACGTACTCCAACGTTTAACATGTTGACGTCACGAAAGGTTACAGAGGGCGAGTGAGGATTAAATATACTGAAAGCAGTAAACAGACACAAAATAATCAAATCAGGGTTTGGACCAACAAAGCGCCACAACAGCTGCAACATTAGCAGACAAACGAACACAAGCGAGAAACATGAACTTTAAAAGATACCTTTTATGTTTATAAAACAGTAAAAAAATATACAATGGTTGTAAAATAACTGATGTGAAGTAAATGATACTCTTTCTATATATCTCAGACTTCTATTTTCCCATTCACACACATTACATTGCAAGACCTGTGTTCCAACACAGGCGCACGTCTTGCATTATGTTTTATTGCAAATAATCAGCTGTTTGTCCGTGTGTGTATGCGAACTGGAGTAATCTGCGCCAGTTGAACAATGATATGAGAGCAAGCAAAGTTGTCAAAACAAAATAAAACGTGTTCTAGATCTGACAGGAACAAATTCCATAAATCCACGTTGTCCTTAAGATTCAATAACGACAAAGCTCTTAATCTTTCATTAATTGCGATGATAGGCGAGGCATCGTTTGCTCACGAAGATATAGAGATCGAGGCTGGTTATTTTCATTGTGGGTGACGTCATACAAGCGTACACTTGAGCACTGACATGAGTGATGCGATAACATAGTGCACAATCGCCTTTGTAAACTTCCAGTCGTGGTTAAAGGGGAATAACCATCAAACGCTTGCTTGCATTTTCGTACCGCGCTGTCTACGCATGTAACGTTGGCCGCCTGTGTCGTCATTAATGTGTCTGTTAAGCAAGGCACATAGAATATAAGTCTCCTTGGTCACTGAAGGCGGTTGGATCCCTAAATAAGGGCAGAGACACCACAGCACACCTGTGTCTGGAGCACGTCACAAACTCGTGAATGACAAAGACTTGTGACACGTTAGGTCCGCAACTTTGCGTGGGATAAAACAGGTCCATAAACACTCGGCACAAATCAATCCTGGGTTTTACAGAAATTCGGTACTGTATGCAACAGTTCATTATGAATGATGGCACAACAAACGGAAGGTGGAACTGTTTTGTCCTGGTCAAAGAAAGGAATATTCTTGATGTAATCCCGGTTGCAGTTTTCAATATGAAGACAAACAATGTTTGTACGTGTACATACGCCTTGTAATAAGACGGGCTAATCATAGACACTGAAATTAGCACATAAGCTGTGTCAGCGTCGTATTAGTTAAGGAAAAAGTTCCTAAAAATAATAAACCATTCGAATGTACATTGTTACGCTTCAAGAGCAGATAATTTGTGCTGACTTTCTTCATCAGTACGATAGGAAAACATTACAGTAACAAAAACGAATAAAGCTAAATATTGAGAGGTCTACAACATTTTCCACTAACATCAAGTGATGCCGTGAACTTTGGCTTTCTCCGAACTATTATCCGAAGCAGAGGACGGTTGATATTTGCAGGTAGATGAGTACGCCGCAGTTAAACAAACGGAACAGAATGCTCGAGGTTGCACAATTGAGTTTGGTAGCCTTTGTTCTCCTTGAGTCAATTTTTCTTTCGTTAAGAACAGCACTACACTCACACCATTCCTCCATCCCCACCCACACTGCAACCAACAAACGTCACATCATTCCCAACAAAACAAAACATCAGACGCTGTCTTATCAATACTGAACGCAAGTTCCAACCTCACCTGCCACCCCAACCCCAATTTACTGTTGAGGTCTGGTCCCATGTCATGGTCCTTAATACAACATAAAAACTGCAGGCATAGTAAACCCAATCACAGCTAGAGTGTAGATTGAAAGGAACAAATACAAATAAAGAACATAATGTGACTGCTATAAAATTTTCTTTTGTGCTTAAGCAATTCGTATTGACGAGAAACAAAATGTACATCCACCCGAATTCTTTTGGTTTTCTGATAATCCATGTTGAAACAAGTTTATTATTTTCAGGGTAACGTTTTATTGCGGGGTCAGACTGCATACTAGCTAAATCATGCCATTTAGGAATTTGGTCACAGATAGTTATTGCCTCTCGAAAATGTCCTCAAACCTAACACGTAGTTATACATGCACGAACGATAGATTTTGAGAAGCACTTTTGGTATTTCCGTCACTGACCACTTTACAAAAAGTATTGAACTACATCAGGCGAGTGAATATCTTGAATTAAGAGGCTAAGAGTATTAACCAACCCTATTTAAAAAATTTAGTCTTATATTTCACACACACACACAAACATCCCATATTTTGTTTGACAAGGTACACTTATCTGCTGAAATACACTAAATTTTCACCTGACCTAAATTAGTTCTGTCGAAAGAGAGAGAGAGAGAGGGAGGGAGGGAGAGGGAAAGAGAGAGAAACTTCCTATGGCCGCGCAAAGACCGAAGATGTATTTCATTTCGTCCGTGATAACATACAACTGCCAGACTATGTAATTTTCTTGATTGTATTTTTAAAATATATCACATGATAAACGCTCTGAGCGCTGTACTAAATTCCGAACTAAATGCACACGTAATGCTCTTATACGTACGACTGTGTTCCAAGCGCTGTACTAAATGCACACGTAAAGCTCTTATACGTACGACTGTGTTCCAAGCGCTGTACTAAATGCACACGTAAAGCTCTTATACGTACGACTGTGTTCCAAGCGCTGTACTAAATTCCGAACTAAATGCACACGTAAAGCTCTTATACGTACGACTGTGTTCCAAGCGCGTCAAGAGCGCACGCAGCACAAGACACCTACAGGGATATCAAAACAGTAAATGACCAATAATCCAGGTAAGCACGTGTGAGATAAATCAACTTTATACTGATGAGAGTGAGAACTGTCAGGTACACGGATACTGGTTGGTCACAGGCCAGGTGTACGTGTGAAGTCAGCTGACAGGTTAAGTGTACAATTCTACGACAGGTTAGGCGCTCATGTACAAGTACGAGACGGACAGCTGTACAAGTATGTGATAACTGGCGAATGCATACCGGACAGGTGATAATTATACAACTTAAAGCAAGTGTGTATAGGACGCTACTCGCCAGACAAGCATTCTCAAAGCGGTACATAAAATATTTCACGGATGTTATAATCATGACAGCCTATGACAAGGACAGACCTAAGAAATATTCTCAGACTGAAACTGAAAGTCATTAGTGTTTTGATTGTTCTCCAACAGATAGCAACTACACTTTCCCACATTAAAAAAACTTTATGACTAGTGATATTTCTGTTTTTTAAAATAGACTAATTACAATGCACAATTAGAAATTATTTAAAGAAACAAAACAGAACAGTATTTCTTTTCTGACAGAAATTAACTATTGTTCGTTTTCAGAAAAGCAATGTTTCCTCAATCCAAATGCATTAAATAGTTGTACACTCAAAATCCATAGAGGATGGATTGGGCCGGGCAGTACTGTTGTGTATGCGTGTGTGCGTGAGATATCTGCTGCCTTTCAGCAATTTCTAAAGCAGTTTGAATAAAAGAGTACGTATTTTCCTTTCCCTGTTATATAGTAGCATCGCTATTTAACGTACGCGAAATAACAAACGAAATTTCAGAAAACCGCACAATATTCCAGACGTTAGCACCACAAGACCAAAGCCCCTAACGCGACCAGGCCAAACGTCACTGATTAAAAAAAAATACTTAGGGTTACATTTCATGACTCAAAACCAAATGTCATTTCCTACTGCAAAAATACTTTTGTCCATACTGTCGCTACCAGGCAAAACGTCATTTCATAATATTGATACCCATGTTCCTCAAGTAACATTTGTTAGACTAGACTCGTGACTTTGACGCATGAACACCATGTTTTTGACAAACGAAAGCCCAGTCAAATATAAACAATGCCGGGAACTAACATTTAACAAAGCTACGCGTCAACATCAACAGAGCATGTGTACTAATTCAGTAGGTTGTGTAGGTGTTTAATACCCACACACATACTCTCACACTCCCCTCACCTAATCAAAATGACATATAACTTCCTTTTTGAGAAAATGATTTTCATTTCTATGTATGTTATCTACGACATACAACTGTGCTTCATCCCATTGTATTTCCTCACTGCATGGCTACAACACAGATAGGTGCTTTGTGTGCAATGACCTGGTCTTTATTAATTTTCGAGTAATTTCCGAGTGCAGGACATAGTGTATCACAACAGTTTGATTGCGTTTCCGGTGTCATGGACTTCAATAATATAATGTCGACTTCTAGCTTCCGCTGAACCACAACCGCTGTCAGCATAGAGACAAACATTTGTTTGACATTTTCTTGTTCAAACAACAAAACAAAACTAAACAACACGTCTTTCTTTACTTTCTCTTTTTCCCTCGTGGGATGGGGAATAGGGGTGTGGGGAGCTACTGGCCTATCCACTAGGGAATGTTTGCTTCGTCAAACAACCTCGGATTTCGTTGAGTGTCTTGACATGCTGTTGTCCAAAAATGGCCGAAGAGTCTTGGGTTCTGAAAACTCTTTCTCGTACTCGCTTCTATCGTCATCGAAATCATCACCGGATGCTCTGTTCCTCCAGCTCAGGTAGCCCCCGCCCCCAAAAAGAATGTACAGTCCCCCTCCGGCGCCGTTCAGATATGGCGCCCACTGCAACTCAAACTGCTCCTTGTCCAGCATGACACAGAAGATGACAACGCCGACGGCTGCGGTAAAACCTGGAGCAGAGAAACAAATGGGAAAGTTGTGATCATTGCTGGCTGCTATTTCAATACAAACGTGAATTTATTGCACAAAGTCATAAAGGTATGTACAAGAAATTAAAAAAATAAAAATAAAGCCAAGTGAAGGCACGAATGAGTTTAAAAGGGCAGGTACAAAGGTCACGTTAGTCTTAAAACTTCACCTCTGAGCTTTGTTATTTTGAGTATTAAGATAGCTGAACGGATGGAGAGCTGAATGGATAAATAAGTGGACGGATTGATTACGAAAATTTCGATTAAGGAATTGTTGAAGTAATGTTGTGGATAAATGAATGGATAAGGTTAATCTGCAAGAAGACAGATGGAATCAGTGACGGGTGAATGTGAGCAATCATACTTTCGAGCATGTCACATGTAAATACAGACAGTAATAAAGAATATACAATTCGGATTTCATTTTCAAATACGGATTAAAAGAAGCTACATAGGGGCTGCAAACAAACTAATATCTCCCCACACACTCCGATCCGTTCACACAAGCACAAGCACATACATTATATATATATAAAAAAAAACTCACGGAAACGCACGAAAACACACGAATAAAAATACACACACAAAACATATTAAACACGCACCCGAATGATCACAACACAAAGAAACATCACTAACCCATTTCACGCAGCACACGCAAAACATAAAAAAGATACTTTCAAACACACACACACACACACACACACACACACACACACACACACACACACACACACACACACACACACACACACACACACATTCACGTACAAACACTGACAAAAAAAAAAAAAACGCATTACCTGCAATGGCACCAAATGTAAGGTAGGCGGCCTTGAGGTGTAATCTTTTCACGTCTGGACACCTGACGAGAAGCACTATCTTGATGACGTAGAGCACAATAGACAGCAACGCTGAGGCGACAGCAGGCGTCTCGAAGGCCTTAGCAACGAACAGCAAAGACGGCATGGATTCAAAGTCTAGAAAGAAAAAAATACTTGTAAATTGATTACCAAAGATTCAACTATAAAAATTTGCAACCATACCTACAAATTCGTCTGCGAGGGAGAGGGTCCCTTTCAACTTTCAAAACAAACTGGAATATCAAAGTTTCACTGTTCTGAACTTAAACACAGCAACAGTAACATTAAAAACAGGTATAAGCCTGTAAATAGCAATTTTTCTTGCAGCAATGGCAGCCAATATACTGCAACGGTTATCAATTATTTTTCTTTAAAATTAACGTTTTAAAACAATAACGTTATTATTTAATTGCATGCTAAAAGAAAATGAAATAAACCTGTCCACTTTCAGTAACCATTTCTATGCTTTATTAACATAATAAAAATCTATAAAGCGTTAAGTGTTGAACGAGTTATGACTATCAGTAATGACATTATTCTCCGAAGCAGAAGACATGTATGCCAAATAAGGTTAACCAAACACAAAATAAGACTAAAAACTACACTAAACTTTATAAATACACAATGATAAACTGAGGAACATCATTTTGCGTGCAACTTACACTCAAAGTAAAAGACCGGTATAGCTCCTCCTACTGCCATTACTTATGCCACCACCGGCTCCCACTGCCCCCCCCCCCAACTATTACCTCCACCATCATGCGCGAGAAGAGCATGCTCTACAAAAACAGTCTGGAACCTATTTTTAAGAAATCAGCTTGGCTGCAACACCATAAGCCACGGACTCCTGGCTTTGATTTTTTCAAGCCGTCGACCTTTCAGACGGGGTAGGTTCGCGACTCCTAAATGACCAACTCATCGAGCGGTTTCTTCACATCGAGCGCCATAAAGTCTTTTTACCGATTGACCACGTCATCAATCCTGCAGCTAATGAGACACGCATTATGGCCTGCAGAGCTGGGCACGGATCTACAGCACGCCGTACAGCAGTTCCGATACAACGACCTGGGAGAAGTGAAATTTCCAAATTAAGCGACGACACCAAGGCAAGGAACGTCTTATGCACCAACTCCCGTTATATATTTTTAACGGCCATTCACAGAGCTACAAATCAGCCATTAGGGAAAGTGAGAATAGATTTTGTGTCGATTTACATTTTCTGCACAGCCGACTTACGGCTAGTCCGTTAAATGGATGCAACTTCCGGTCGCCATGATGGATAAAGTCTGTCATCTGTCATGCGCTGGCACTCCCAACGACCTGTCCCTTCTCGACCAAGATGGAATTCTTTTTTGATGTAAAAGAAACTCACACAATACACTGCTGCGAAGAGGGCACGGCTCCGGCTATATGATGTGAGTTAGAGTAAGAAAGCCATGATCATGATAACGAAAGACTAGCCAACGTAAGGCATTTTAAAGCCCAAATTAACTTCCTCTACTGAACTCAAGTGGAATTCAGCAGACATGTTTATGGCAGAAACGCTAATATTTTAAGGTACGATGGAGATATTTGACGTCATAATGTTGATCAAAGAAAACCGCTAATGGAAAGCGTTTTAAGCACGTGATGACTCGCATTATTTTAAAGAAACCATCATTAAAGCGAGACCCACTTCATTACAAAAATAATAATCTTGGGAAATGGAAACACATATCAGTAATATATTATTCATGTTGTACACACTATTAAAGGTTGACGTTTCAGTTAATTTTTGTATGCTGAAACAAATAACAGAGTTAGCCTATAAAACTATTAATCATAACTCCGTCAATCGAACGCGACTTTAAAAAAAAAAAGAAAAAAAAAAGGTGCATTTTCTCTGATAAACAGATTAAAGCTACATTTACGTTCAAAATGGTAAACAGCGATAATGTCATGTGTGTTTATTATGTATGAAATGTAAGAAAACATTTTGGATTATTAATAATTGCCTACAAAATTCACGTCACACAATAAATACACTGTAATCAACATGTACAACGTCTTTGAAGACTTCTATGTTATCTTTTAAAAAAAGTGGTCTCTTACATGATTTTATTGACCCAGACGCTTATTAGAGTTATCCCTGACCATTTCTCGGAGAATTATGTGCCCTTTGATAAGGTTAGGCAGAGTAAACACTGGCCTAGGGCTTCAATCGGAATCCACAGGACAGCCTGGAAAATGACGGCCTGGTTCATCTCCCTTATGCTTCCAGCCCTTTCCGCCATTGAAGGATATAATTATCTCACGTCTTCACCGTGAAATTAACTAAGCAACCTAGCACGCAGCCTACTCCCACCCACAGTGTCACATACTACACTCACGCGTAAAAGCACGCAAGCACAACAGCAAACAACGAAAGAATGAACGCTTTTGCATACATTCTTCATCTTTTGTTTCAAGTTATCAGTGTTTGGGGAAGATAAAAGAACAACAGAACACCTCCCCAAACACAACCATACCCAAGCGTTAAATCTTGCATTGTTTCTACGAGTAATATATACTTCTCTGGGTGGCAAAACTACTGACAGAAATTTGCAGGGAATTAACCCGGCAGGGGACAGAACTCATACAAACGCACGCGCGTCCTTTCACAGAACATAGATGGCAGTCAGTTACTAATAAGATTGGGAATGACTGATTGGCAATCGAAGTATGTCAAAGACGAGGACAGGGTGTGACGAGAAGGCAAGCCTTAGAGTGGAGCTGAAATACAGCTTTCAGTGGACAGTGTCTAGAAGGGTCGGTACTGATGTAGGTGGGTGGGTAGGAGCCAAGGAGCGATTAATGCATTTTAAATAAATTCAATGAAAGCCATCTCTAGTTACTTGGCTCCGGTAAATTAGTTTCTATGGTTAAGTGCACTATATATATATATATATATATATATATATATATATATATATATGTATATATGTATACGTATGTGAGTCAGTGAGTATGACTAACTAAAACATCTATCTATCTATCTACGTCCGCCTGTCTGTCTCTTTATTGTTAGAATATGAGTTTCTTGAACGAGTTTGTTTTAGTGAATTTGTCAGATTTAGTTTGTTGACGTTTATCTGAAGTTCATTGATTGGGTTGGGTTTATTTTTGATTGCGCTTGTCTGAGCGAGTTTATTTGAGTGTGTTTGATAGTGCTGTTTGAGAGTTATGTTCAGTATACATGTGTAAATGTTTTTATTTGAAAGAGTGTATCTTGAGTGAATTTGCTTTAATGAGTTTGAGTGAATTTGTGTTAGGTATTTTTAGTTTGGTATATCTGAATGAATGAGTCTAAGTTTGAAGTTTTCGGGTGAGTGTGAGGGAGCTTGTATGAGTTTACTGGAGTGTGTTTGAATACATTTTAGTATTTCTGTTGTGTGAGTTTAAATGTGTTAAATAAGTCTTGAGTGAATCAGAGTATGTTTGATTAGAATGTTTTGTGTCTATATGATTGTTTAGAATGCTTGGTGTCTGTATGATTGATTGGGGTTTTTGTTTGGGTCTGAATGGCTGACTTTGATTCAATATATTTGTGTACATGATTGCTTGATCACTTTGTGTGAGTATGACTAATTTTTCTCTCAGTGAACTGAGTGAATCTGCTTGAGAGTGTTTGTTTGGAGAAGTTTATTGGAGTGTTTGTTGGAGAAGTTTATTGGAGTGTGCTTGTTGGAGAAGTTTATTGGAGTGTTTGTTGGAGAAGTTTATTGGAGTGTGCTTGTTGGAGAAGTTTATTGGAGTGTGCTTGTTGGAGAAGTTTATTGGAGTGTGCTTGCTGGAGAAGTTTATTGGAGTGTGCTTGTTGGAGAAGTTTATTGGAGTGTGCTTGTTGGAGAAGTTTATCTGAGTGTGTTTGAATGAACTTGAGTGAATTTATTTGAGTATGTTCGTTTCAGTCACTTTCTTTCTTTCATGTAATCTGATAGTTTGCCTAGATGATCGAGTAAGAGTGTGTATGTCTGTTAATCAATTTTTACCAAAACGTTCGCGAAAATCGGCTGACTTACATGCTTCACTTGGCTTGTGATTAAACATACAGTGAACAATCTCGTAAATTACTTTATATTAATTAAATAACTCTAACCTTTATCACTCGCAATACGAATAGTGATTAATTTATGATTAATATACCTCAGTGCAGTGTGTGTGTATGTGTGAGTGTGTGTGTGTGTGTGTGTGTGTGTGTGTGTGTGTGTGTGTGTGTGTGTGTGAGTGATAGAGAGAGGCAGAGTACGTGTTTTTCTCAAGCTGAAGACGGCTCTCGCTTATCTCCCTGTAGCATGTGACCGGTATTTGAATGTTAACGTCCGATTGTGACATCGCTCGGATGTACGACACTTATAACGGCGAAACGGAATGTTCCACAATCCGTTTAAATCGGGGAAGTTCTTTCGGTCTGTGTGTGCCTATGCTTGTCTGTGTAGTGTGATAGTTTTACGTCATGTTCTAGTGCAAAGGTAGCCATATGCTTGGACCAGAAGCTAGTATATTCCAGTATTAAGCTGGCCAGTTAAAACCAGATGTTTTCTAGAGTTAAGCTGGCCAGTTACTTGTTCCAGATTTGTCCTGTAGTGTTAAACTGGGCCAAGTTATTTGGAGCAGTATTATGTGTGAAAGTGTTAAACTAGCCAACTGTTTAGACCAGAAGTGTTTGTTGTAGTGCTAAGCGGCAGGCTGTTTGGACCAGAATTGTGTATGAAAGTGATGGCCAATTGTTTAGACCATAAATGTGTGTTGTATTACTAAGCTGGTTAGCTATTTGGACTAGTATTGTGTGTGAAAATGTCAAACTGGCCCATTGTTTACACCAGAAATGTATGTTGTAATGTCAAGCTAGTCATTTGTTTAGACTAGAAATGCTAAGCTGGCCAATTGTTTATAACAGAAATGTGTTTTGTAGAGCTAAGATGGCTACTTATCTGGACCAGAAGATGTGTTGTAGTTTTAACCTGGCCACTTGTCTAGCTGAACCAGAAAAGCTATTATCTGCTCAGCTCGTATATTCACACAAATCACACTTATAAATTATTTACTAGAGATATTCACACAAATCACTTTTGCAAAATATTTACAAGAAATGTTCACACAAATCACACTTGCAAATTATTTACAAGAAATATTAACACAAATCACACTTGTAAAATATTTACTATAAATATTCACACATATCACACTTGCTAACATAATTACTAGAAACATTAAGACAAATCACATTTGCAAACATATTTACCAGAAATAATCACACAAATCACACTTGCAAACACATTTCTGGCACATTTGGACCACAATTATAACTGAAATGCATAAAGTAATGACACGTAAAGAACGTACGATCATTACCGTCAACAAAATCAAAATGTTTCAAATAAAATAATTACGAATTTAAAAAAGGTACTAGTACACACATAACATTCACATTCCTAGAGAAGACGGCAAGAATCCAATAATAAGCACAATCTTTGTCCGCTACCTAAAATGTCGAGATGGAGAAAATTACTGGGCAGAATCATAATCGCTGCCACAAATATTTTTAACCGGCGTAGTGCAATTTTGAATTACGATGTAATTAGCATCATTCCGGGAAAGAGGGTGGAAAAGACAAGAAAAAACCAACAACCCCCTCCCCCAACAAAACAACAACATTAACGAGTAAAAAAGGCTTTGAAGAAAAAACATGAACACAAAAGCAAACGAAACTCCAAGTTTGATACGAGTGAGACTGAGAACTGATTCTGGAGGAAAATAAATAGATGATAATTTATTAATGCATTTCGCGAATCGCACCTGTCAACTTCTTCACACATCTTGATAAAGAAATGTGAAAAAAAAAGTGTTGTACGGATTCTTGTTTGATGCAACTTTACTTTTTTTAAAAATTATGCAGTCATTCAAATATCTATAGATGACACAGTTCTCTAGCACTGAAGACATTCTTTAAAGCGTGTACTTAATCGAATCTAGGGGATTTATTGTCTTCTGACGTTCATTAAAACAAAAACTTAATGCAAGTTATAAAGAAAGTAGTAATAAATTCGTGAAAATCCTCATAAAGGAAAAGAAAATACATATTCTTGGATGAACATGATTTGATATTGTGGTAGAGGAAATTTGCCTTTTTAAAATTAATTGTTATATAAACTGTGAAATAGTCAGAGTAGCCTAACCTTGGGTACTCTTCATGATGATATTTTTGAAAGTGTCTTACTAACAGCTCTGCCCCTCCACCTCCCCCCAGAAACAAAAGAGCAGCAAACCGAGGTGTGAGTGTCCATGTATCAAAGTGTGTGAATATCTGCATGCATTTATGTATGGGACTCGGTGACTGCGTGTGCATGAGTACGTTTGTGTGAGTGTGTGACTCGGTGACTGTAGGTGCATGAGTGCATTTGCGTGAGTAGAAAGTCTTACAAGGTGCCTCCACAGTTTGTTCAAAAGCCTCTGAAATTTACACTAGCATAGCAGACAGCCTTAGAGTACCATGAAAAGTTTCCAGCACTTGCTCACATGGTCGCACGCATGTTCGAGAGCGGCTCACTGGGTTTGGTGCATGTATTAGTAAACACTGGAGCCACGCGAGACCTCGTTACGCTACGTTATACGCAACGTCACGACAGTGCGTTACTTAATGAAAGTGAAGTCACAGGCAAAATAATAATAGAAAATTAGACAATATATAAAAATGTAGACTGATAAACAAACAAATGGATGAATAAATTAATACGCATATAGGAAGTTAGGGAAATAGACAGAAGAAGATAGTAGTAGAGATATTTTGGGTTGATAGACCAGACCGATAGACTTAAAGATAACAGAACAGTAACCAACAGATCAACAGACATAAAGCAAACAGAAACAGAGACAGACATACTGATGGATGGCAGACAGGTAGTAGACACACCGAATGATAAATAGGACCGAAAATTATTTAAAATAAACTTCAATAAATGAAACTGTACATCCTGTACAGAAACACTAAATTCAACCACTAAAAGCACACATTCCTTTACAAATCAAGCCCTAAGCACTTCACTTTCATCTTTAAAACTGTGATTGTACAAATGTGACCGAAAGTCAACTCTTAAATATTACAACATTAGTTGACAGGACATTAAGAATAAAATTATCTCCACCCTCCATTCGAAAAGGTTACGTCAATAAGTGTTTACGGGTCAGAACATAAAGTCGCTTTCAATTAACTTCAAATTAAATGTATTATGCATCTTGTGACAATTTCACTGGATGAGAGAAAAAAATTGAAAACTATCAAAGTAAATAAATCGTATAATGTTTATTATGTTAAATATTATCTGAAATGAAAAAGTGCATTATCTTTATTACTTATATTATATTAGAAAACAATGGAGTAACCATGGAAAACGACACATGATGCTGTTGCACAATCTTTATTAACAGAACTAAACTGAAGAAAAACAACAGATGTGGTTATTAAAATGGCACTTAATGATTTTACGTCAAAATAAGAACCCAGTAATGACTTACTTACTTAGTAAGAAAACTACATGGCATGGCTGTTGTCTCAGATTTGTTGCCCGCAAACATGAAAAATCAAACGATGAGTAGTTACAAAGAAAAAATAAAAGGAATATTTTTCACTTAATGGGAAATATGCAAAAAAAAAACAAACACACACACACACACACACACACACACACACACACACACACACACACACACACACACCACAACAGAAAAGCAAACGGATATGTTATTTAGAAATCGCAACAGGCATTAGATCAGAAGTAGGGGTGGGTTGGATAATCACCAATGGCTATCTTGAGGGGTAGACACAAAAAAACAGTACGTTACGAAAGATTACTAAAAACAGCTGTAACGATGAGTGCGTAAAATATCTAACAATGCGAATAACTCTCACAGTTCTGTACAAACTGTATTTGTTGTTCACGGTTGAAGGGGTGGCTTTTCTATTACCATTGCATTGATGTCCCTTTGTTTACTGGCTTTAAACTTTAAACAGCCATTTATTTAGTTAAGAAAGTAAATACTGTTGTAAAGTTGACAGGCAGTTTTCCAGGTTACCAAAAGGTTTGAAAAGTAAAACAATGAGTACGCATGCGCAAGTTTAATCTTAACAAGTCATCTGATTAAACTGTTTGGAGACATTGTACGATTGTTCCATGGAACCTATGCTGTGCTTAATAAATCAGACTACATTTTTTTCAGAATTAACTTACTTAGAAGAATGTATGTCATTCCACTCAAATGAATGGCACTCATAGACTTGCCACTGACGTAACGTCTTGATGAATATGTCTGTAAATTAACTTTCGTGGATCCTTGCTGCAAATTAAACTGATTTTGCACATTTCGCAAATTATTCAAAGTAATTTAAATACTTTATTAAGTCAATCATAGAACAGTGACCAACCATCTTTTTGTTAGATCACAGATGTAAATAGCCTTTGCTGTAGAATGGTGGTAAAAACAAAATAAATCATAACCACCTTTCCTCCCCTCCCCTTTACACAATATCCAGAATTATATTTTTGTCAAGAATCATATAGAGTTATACACGTTAAAATATGCTACTTCGTACTTTGAAAATAAAGGCATTAAACGCGTTATGTTGGCCATTGTGACCCAAGCAAAGTCGGTCGCCAGGGCTGGTTATATTCTTTTAGACACACCTCAAACAAAAAATGGATGTACTGCCTTATAAGATAAGTACTCAAATTTTTAAAGAGTCGCACATCGTTATGCACGCTTACGCCTCAAACTATAAATGATCGCATTATGTTATACACACTTTCACCTCAAACTATAAATGATCGCATTATGTTATACACACTTTCACCTCAAACTATAAATGATCGCATTATGTTATACACACTTTCACCTCAAACTATAAATGATCGCATTATGTTATACACACTTTCACCTCAAACTATAAATGATCGCATTATGTTATACACACTTTCACCTCAAACTATAAATGATCGCATTATGTTATACACACTTTCACCTCAAACTATAAATGATCGCATTATGTTATACACACTTTCGCCTCAAACTATAAATGATCGCATTATGTTATACACACTTTCGCCTCAAACTATAAATGATCGCATTATGTTATACACACTTTCGCCTCAAACTATAAATGATCGCATTATGTTATACACACTTTCACCTCAAACTATAAATGGTTGCACTGTGCAATACACAATTACACTTCAAATTATAAATGATTTCACTGTGTTATACACGCTTTCACGTCAAACTATAAATGGTTGCACTTTGTTAGACTCGCTTACACTTTACACTATAAATGGTCACACTGTTATAAACACTTACACCTCAAAAACTAACAATGAATAAACAGTGCCTGGAGTCCCACCACGACCACCACACACTTCACTATTACAAACTGACCACGACGCCTTCAGCCCTATCATGCCGCATCTGGCGGGTCTTCCCTCCACAGGATTCAGGGATGATCTTTTTATTGACACTAAAGAGAGGGTCTTGGAAGGAGGAGTTGAGACGGGAAGGAAAAAAAATAATAATATTGACCAAGGAGATCGGGTTGGAAAGCCTAAGTGGACGCGCTGCCTTGTCATGGCGACAAGTGTGCTTGAAGGGTTCGTAACTAGGGAATCTACTAGCTGGGGATATAATGTAGTCTGGACAAGACGGCTGAAAGAATCAATTTAAAGAGAAGATGAATGTAGAGAAATGATGCATGAAATAGAACAAGAGACAATAGAGCAAGTGAGACACTCGGAATTGGAATGGTTGGTTGGAATCTTCCGTTGCAGCCAGTCCATCGGGTTTTACACTGATGAGGGGGAAATAGAGAGAAGAAAGTGGCTGCATGAGGAAAAAAAGTGATTTATTACCGTTGCTCAGACAAGAAAACAACAAAGACATGTGGGCAGGGGCAGATAATGGATGTCACCGAATGTTGAATTTTTATGCCGAGTTCGTCTCGTTTGTACAGATAATGAACTAGTTGATAAAAAGTGCCAATAGTGAATTACTAAACATTAATGGAAAAACGAAATCAAATAAAAAGAAAATCTGTCACACATAAAAAATGGACAAAGGAACCTCTGCAAGATGTTATTTGCGTAAAAATACCAACCCCTTCCCCTTCTTATTAATATATCCATCCATCCATCTATCTATGCTTGTCCGGCCATCCATTTGTCTCTCTACTCATTCATCCATGTACTTATCAGACAGAAACAAAGTACAGAGAGAGAGGGGGGGAGAGAGAGAGAGAGAGAGAGAGAGAGAGAGAGAGAGAGAGAGAGAGAGAGAGAGAGAGAGAGAGAGAGAGAAACAATTAAAGATACCAGCACTAATTACTTTGGAGAAAGTAGAGTCCTTACGGTCAGCCCATTATGCACAAGAACGCCATGCAGAAATGAATACCTTACTCAAAACTATTCTCTATCATCTTTCAATTTGTCAGATTGTCTAAACTCCTCCCCCCCCCCATAAATGTTGGGGGCGGGGGATCGTTTGAAAAGAACAACGTGCATCAGTGTAATTAGCGTCAGGCGTAGGCAAATCACAAAATAAAGAGATGAGAAAAAAATTTTGGAGGACAAGAAGGTCAGTTGCAGGAGAAGACAAGCAGATGAGTTGCTAAGTTAAACAACCATTGAGAGCTCAATGTTATCGATCAAAATACGCACGCGTGTACAAACACACACGAGCGCGCAGTCACATGCATATATACTCTTCCACTTTGCGCAAATGAATAAAACAGATGGCCTTCACCTTCAAAACATGAAACATGATCTAAGGAGGAAAAGAATAATAGTTCTGCTTGCGAAATGTGAAGAATAAATAAATAACCATCATGGGGTTATAATTAGCCGCATCGTGTAACACAGTAATTTCCCAGCATTCCCTCTCATTCTTTCTCCCTTTTAAAACACCAATGCATACACACGAACGCATGTATATTATTTATACAAATTAATCAGGAAGCCATTGTTTCTGTTTTCCCTGAGCATCACCAAGAGTCGGCAGTTAGCTACACTGAAATTTGTTTCAGTTACATACAAAAATGAAACCGAAAGTAAATAAATGATGACAATACCACACGAAACAAAGTTTCACGCGTCAGTAGCAGTAAAATTTCAAGGAATAGAGACTGCAACGAAAAATCTGTCTGGAATTCGAAAGAAAGCTCTTGTCTCGAAGAAAAAAACGAAAAGATCAGCAGGAGACAACCAGTTCCACAGAAGTCTGCAAGAGAAACAATCAAGTCGAAGAGATTTCAAGAAATTAACTTCCTTGAAGACATAAAGGTGCCTCATCTCGCCAGCACATGCGCTTAGAAAAAGAGAATTTTACTAAGTGATCACAGTATACATAAAAACCCCAAGAGCATGCGCTCACACACACACACACACACACACACACACACACACACACACACACACACACACACACACACACACACACACACACGTATGTGTCTGGTGCATTTGTCTCAGATGAACTTTTCCAGGTTTGTAGGATTTAATGCACCATAATGACTTCTCAAAATGCCAAATGGTTTCAACATTTGACAATGTCTATTTACATATTAAGAAAGCAATAAAAATAATGTGCACAACAACAGCAAGTGATGTGTTAAAGTGCACGCGCACTGATGACTTGCACAACTGTACGCCACAGACCGCACGCTGAATTCAAGAGGGCCGACTGGAAACTCTCTACAGATCACTATTACAATTCCTTTTTCTCCAAATACCCAGCACTGACAGTTTGATGATACATATGCAAGAAGAACACTTGCATTACAAGTGGAATTTCAAGCGGAATGAAAATGATGAAAGTATATTAAAAACTGACTTGTGACGTCAGAAGCGTTGTCAGCGACAACTATCTGAAATGATTTGACCTCTCAGGACTCCTATCTAACCAGACATTCGCCCCCATTACCGAACAAGCTGAGCCGTACCTGCAAAGACAATAGATATCTATTTTCTAAGATCCAACACACTTTTTTTTAAGATGGGAAAAAAAGGAAAAATCAGATATGTTCAATATTTTAACGCCCTCATTTGTTGTCGCTGCCGTAGCAGTCCCCTCTCTTGAACTGTACATCATGATGCCAAACAAAATTGCAACCAGGCAATGATCGCTGCTTCCATGGTGATAGCCATTTTGGACTTATTGGAACTGATGTCAGACATTGTGGACTGTTGCTAATTGTATTTACTCAGCTCTGGACTATTAGAAATGAATAATCACGTGATCTATTATTGTGCAGTGGTGGACTCTATGTCAGTAAGTTTCAGATGACTGATGGTGTCTGTGTCTGTCTTTAACTCTGATTGCTGGTGTCTGTCTGTCTGTCCGAAAATCTGTGTTGCACGAAAGGACTTTTAGCAAAACGTACTTGCAATATTTTATAGCCATCACAACATAATAATGAATAGTACGGACAGTCCACAGACGCAAGACATAAATTATCATAATAACGCATGTACAACAATGGAAAAACAGACACTTCACGATCTATAGCCATCATAACAGCATAGCTATAGTCTTTCATGCTACGTCCCACGTTCATTCGAGTATAGTTGGCAGATAGGGAGGACGGGGTGGATAAATATTATCAATACTGATCACGTTTATCATGGTGAGAGTGTGCATGTACGTGTGAAGAAACTCAAATCGTACCCTCTGCATGTAGCCAGTCATCAGTAAAGAGTTTTTTCTGATACACGATTGCTGAACTTGGCTTTCAAACCACTCTTCCCCAAACTCGTATTTCTTAGAAAGCGTACACCGTCTACCTCGGTTAAATTAGAAGAGAGTGCAACCTTTCCCGAATATCTTAATTACGAAATACTGCCGAACGTAATGGCGGCAACAGCGTCCTAGAACTCACGTTTCTAAGAATTCGAAGTAAGCGATTTAAAACTCCACTTAACCGGGTCGTCTTGCAAAACTGCTCTCTTAAGGCAGCAGGTTCGCCGCTTACTGAAACTGCTTCTGGGGAACATTAGGTTCTAATTGTCGAAACAGCAGAACGGCTAATCGTTTAAGACTGGCCCTAGACAAAGCTTAGAGGAAGGCGCCGACGATAATACACACTCACAGTCTCTTTAAACAAGCATCATTAAAATTATCTTAAACTGTGAGGCCTTCACTGCCCTCTTGAGTAGAGAAGAAATATCACATCACAACCATTTAGACACCTCAGTGCGTGACGGTCTTCAATTCCCCCCCCCCCCCCATTCGTACAAAATAACGATAACAAACAAACAACACACAAACGTAACGTCCTCTTTTTCTTGCCAACAGCCCAGACCTCTCTCTTTCTATTCCAGTCGCCTGCTGTGGGGGGGGGGGGGGGGCGAATGCCGCGTGCTAAAATTACCGGCGTCCAGTTTTGAAGGAATAAGACGTTGTGCGGCTCAATGATGCCCCTCTGTCAATCGCATTCACTAAAACGCTCTCATTATCTGCGTGCAAGCGACTCCGCTCTGGCAGGGGCGGATCGAATCCGGCACTTAGCGCTAAGACCGCATCCCAAAGAGTGTTAAGGCAATTTCTCCCCCACTCCTCCGTTGCGAATATTCCCCCCTTATCTCCCTTATAAGTATCTATCTACTCTAGAGAAACGAAAGCGCGAGAAAAAAAAGACACCCTCCCCCCCCCCCAACACGCGCGCGCACACTATCTTACTCAGTTACTGTCTGTTGGGGATACCGACCAGAGGGTGGATCCTGAAGGGCACAAGAGAGGTGACCCCTGATTAGCAACAAATAACAAATATGTCCGAGATGAGAACTGCTCTTAGGGTGTGTCGTTTTACCCCTGCTTTGAAATTATTTCCTTGTTTTTCTTCTAGTGTTAAAGAGGAGGAAAAACAGAAGGAAACAATATAGACGATTAAAGGACACGCGGAAAACAGAAGAAAAATTATGTCATTTTCCAAATTCATGTCACGAATGATTTAGGAAACGGACTGCAGAATCTAGCAATGACATTGCATACGAAAGTGTTTTATATATATATAAATACTTTAACACACGGCTAGATCTTTGACGCACGGCTAGATCTTATTTCATCGCCGGTCATACTGTACGAGGTCGAGACTGATTATTTTAAAATAATTTTGCAAATAAAGGGATATAATCAATAAAGAAACCCCAGAAGAATTACTTAGCAAGATCTAAAGTTCAAAACAGTAAATATTTAAGCAAGGCTGTAAATGATACCATCTCAGGAAGGGAGGGGACAATTAAGAGTCAAACGCGTGGTAAAATACTTCGATATTAAGAGTCATGACCTTTCTTATCGCCGTTGAATACAAGAATTACGAAAGCCAGACACATCCGAAATTATTTAAAAACATATTTAAATTTACCGGAAAAAGTTAAATAACTCCAAATTTAATTTGTGTGTCATTCGGCTGGGCGACTGTTACTATAATGGCTTGTGATATAAATATGTAATTGTTAGTACTCAGGTATTAAATCATGCAACACTTTAAAGGCCATTTTGATATAAATAACAGGCTTGAAGACATTCGTATTATTAAATTACTACTAGCATGATTCAATTGAGAAATGTGGAAACAAATAATTTTTGAGAGTGCGAATAAAAGAAATATTATTCAGACAAAAGATTTGTTGAACTGATTCAAACTATTGCTCTAATGAAGAAGACAAGAACACACGCTGCCTTTACACACAACACAGCAAGAAAGATACATCTAGGAATACTATTTATTGCGTACACTCCGTACTGCAAAACCAGGCTCGCAAAATCTCAATGAATGACTCAAGTCGTCAAACATCATTATGACCGACTCTAGACGTCATACATCATTATGACCGACTCTAGACGTCATACATCATTATGACCGACTCTAGACGTCATACATCATTATGACCGAATCTAGATGTCATACATTATGACCGACTTGTAAATATCAAACGTCATTAACGGCATAATAATGAAGTCCGATATAAAATCTAACTTTATTCTATAAGGATTACACGTCACTATTATGACTGACTTAAAGATCACACGCCACTACCATGACCGATTGACAAATCACAGTTACTAACCACTATAAACTTCTTGCAGATCGAGGGAATCTAGCCATTACGGCAAATTTAAAGACCACCTCCTTCTGAATTCCTCCATGTTTCACCTCACGTTCTATCGGTAAAATGATCTACAATACCCGTGAGTTTCGCCGTCTAAGGGTTAATGATAGGAACGAAAGGAACTCCCCTAATTATCTCCCTCTAACGAGCAATTTGCTCCGGCCAAGCGAAATCGAATAGTTTCCCCTTTTTGCCATTGACAAGAAAGTCAACCCGACTGGGCCGCTAAATAAGACATTTTATAGACATCTGAAAGAGTTGTCTGCGCTTGAGTTCATTGTCTGATCAGTTGTCTGCACCTTCTCGCTCAGTCGATATTGTCTATTGCCAGCAAGGCTGTGTTCGCTTGTGAACTATTTGACAGATTGCAACACGCCACACTGCCAACAGAATCAGCTGTTTGACAGACAACCAAGACTAAGCAGGCGATTGTGTATGTATATATGTTCCTGTTTGCATGTATGTTCGCGTTTGTGTGTTCATGTGCATATAGGCGTGTTCGTGTATGTATGTGTACACGCGCGCGCACGTCTGTGTTAACGTTGCAAGAATATGCGTATATGTACGCTTGTGATTGCATGTGTGTATGTGTGTGTGTGTGTGTGTGTGTGTGTGTGTGTGTGTGTGTGTGTGTGTGTGTGTGTGTGTGTGTGTGTGTGTGTGTGTGTGTGTGTAGCCTTTTGGATAGCCATCTATCAACAAGAAAAGTGAAATGAGTTATCTTTTCGACAGCCAGCTAGACTACAGGCAAAGAAAGATCACTCTCAACAAGCAAGTCTCTAAGCAAATCTAGCTCATTGTGATAAATCTTTTCAATGGAATGGACGGGCAAGGTAAGCAGGCATTTGTCTACTAAAGTTTGTAATCTATAAAGTGTTATATATTTGAGAACTAAAAACGAACCAGACTGGGATGATAACTAGCAACATAAAGACACGAAGACAACTCAGACTGTCATGCGTTTGTTAGCTAGTGTTAAAAGTTTACAGACATGTTACGTACCTTGAAACATGCGGGACGACGGCAGTCAAACATAATCAGTTTGATTCATAGATATTGAGGCAGGATTGATAACTAGCATAAACAGAAGCAAAAATGCTAAACCCGTCATCCATTTTACAGCTAGTATATCAGGCTACAGTTATGCTTTGCAACATGGAGGAGGGCAAGACAATCAAAAGTGATATCACCTAGATACCTGGCAATTGAGGCTAAACAGGAACGATAACTAGCAACATAAGGAACGGAGATAGTTCAATAAGTCATCAGCTAGCAACACACACGATTTATAACTAGTAACATAAAGACAGTCACAAAGATTAATCAGTTTGATAACTAGAAACATAAAGAATGAAGATAGCTAAGAGAACCATCAGTTTCACATCTAGCAACAAAAACTACAGATAGGTTTCTTAACATACAAGACCAGGGTAGACTCTACAAGCAACATACAGGATCAGGGCAGACACAACTAGCAACATACAAGACCATGGCAGAAACAACTAGCAACATACAAGACCAGGGCAGACACAACTAGCAACATACAAGACCAGGGCAGACACAAATAGCAACATACAAGACCAGGGCAGACACAACTAGCAACATATTCACTATGTGCTCGGTATATTTCTGCTGCATGCTAATATAAAACTTTGCATTGTATTTCAATACTTAGTGTATATCAACCTTTTTACAAGTATATATTTTTGTGGAATGTTAATATGTTCTAAAATTTGTTCAGTTTTTAACCTTTCACAAGAACTTATTTATGCTAGATGTTAATAAAACGGTGTCTATTGTATTTTAGGTTTTAGCCTGTGTCAAATTTGAAAAGAATATATTTGTGCTGTAGGTTAACAAAATGCTGTAAACTGTACTTCAACTTTTAGGCGATGTCAAGTCTGGACAGAAATAAAAATCAATCACGCCAACTAGCCAGCAAATAACCCCCGCAGCATTTAAAAATAACTTTCAACGCTAGATTGAGCATGCGCGTCTACTGTTTCCGCAAACAGGAAGGTCTTAAATCCAACGGCTATGACGTTCAGCCCTCAGCTTAGATGTAAAGATCTAATTATTGGGGAAAATGGGTGATCAGAAGAAAAAATAGGTGATCAGAAGCAAAGGTGGGTCTCGTTGACATGGGTCTGCGATTCTGCAGTCCCCTAAGGTAATTATTTAGCATTTAACTTTTTAAAGGTGAAAAAGGACGGGTCATGATGTTTAATAAGAACTGTGTGTGACGGGCATGCCACTTAGTTAATGAAAATGATGATCATTATTAATTAATCTTTCAAAACTAATTACAAGTGAGGAGAAACTTATTTATTTTATTAATCATCCGTCAACAGACACCACTTGTCTCTCACTTGGCGGATATTTGGCACTGTAAATGTTTTCTCTATTCCACAACATAAAACAACATTTACAGTCATATATTGTTTCCGTGAGTGGAAAACTTCTTATTAAAGAAGACAAATCCTACTTTTAATCCATATTTATCAAGCCCACACACACACACACACACACACACACACTCATTAAGATTATCTTATGCATAAGAAGTTCAATAAATTTAACAATAAACTTATTAAATGAACAATCCATTATGTATATGACAATTACAATGAAACAGATTACTTGACATAATATTCCACGAACTCTCGTTGGGATAATTTTATGTCCACACTTTGTCTCACTCTCTATATAAAACAATATAATTACAATAAAACAATAGAGTCAATACAAATTGCAAGTTAGTCCTATCAGAGAATAGAAATGGAATTATTAGAGGTAGGTTATTATAATCTTTACATGACCTGGATTAAGAATTTCTTTGACGGTCTTTCACTTGTTTTTGGCAACAGTGTCATAATGTCCATTAACATGTGTTTCTCGCCACACACGTAGAAACCACTGATGTGCTGTATATTCTTGAGCGAACTTCAGCATCCTCCTCACCATGTCAGATCCTTAAAGTAGAACATGATGATTACAGTAATTCTGGTAACTTAAATGTAACAGAATTCTACAGGTGTATCCAGCATATACATCAAAGTGTAGATACTTCTTACTCTTGCACACTGCAATACACGTTTCCATGCATTCCCGGTCATACAGATTTATGACCAGTGAACACATGGAAGGGTAACTAGGAACTTGAAAGTTGAAACTCAAAAGTGCAAGTAAAAAGGCTACTTGTTCACTGCAAAAATATAATTAAGAAGCAAACCTAAGTTTCCCGTTAATCACAACATAACTTCATTCTATCTTACATCCCATTCTCAACTTACAATTTCCTGCAACAGTATTTAATAGACTGATACACTCATGGTAAAATAAATACAGTATAACAAACAATGTCCAGTGTTATGTTAGCACACTAAATGTGTGCAGCTTAGTTCAAACATTTGTAGAAATAAAAGTCAACTCACATAGTACATCTCTACATAAACATATGTATATCATATCATATGCATGAAATGTTTCTAAGTCCATTCTCTCTCAACCAGTCAGTTTTAACTGAGCATCAAGCTAACGACTGCCTTTCAAAAAAGTGAGACGTCCTCTTTCTTATCCAAATTAAAAGTGATCAGAGAGTAGAAATTTCTATAGCAAGTGAACTCTTTAATCTCAGCCCATTGGCTGGTCTCATTCTCGTACATAATAATTATCATTGGATAATAGAAAACTACTCACTCAGTTTGCATTACTTCAGCAATCTAGAATTTTCTTGCCTCAAGCTGTTTACTTCAACTCAGACACTTTCAAAGATAATACCATAAGGAGTGCCCAAGCGTGGGTTACTCTGTCAACTTAGCAGTTTATATAACAACTTAAATTTAAAATAAGGAGAGGCAAATTTACTTTGTCACACTGTGTATTCTCTTGGTGACTTTCATGTGTTCGCCAATTCATCAAGCTTTTGGGTGATGACACCAGGTAGTGATCAGTTAATATGAGGGCAGTCCTAGTGAGTGTAATAAACGTAGAGTGGCAAAGAACATTTTAACCCTGAAGAACAAAAACACGTCAGCATACTAATGCTTGTCTTATGAACGAAGTTATACTCCAATAATGACGAAATATGTTTAGACGCCTATACAACAAAATATTATATATAAATGTAATTAATCATGGGAGGAAAATATAGCAATAAGACAGAAAAAGGTGGCAATATGACTGATTAATCAGTCTTACTAACCTAGACCCCCCCCCCCCCGTCTGGTATGTAGGACAGTGGGGGTAGTGCCGAGGTACGCGTCAAAGTAGCAAACGTCAAACACTGCTATTCAGGTTTACACTAAAGTCAAACGTAACAGCCCTTTGATGCCACAGAAGCAAACGTCAAACGCTGCTATTAAGAAAGGGCAGTTTGGCTGCTCTTAAATAACATGTATGAAATTTCTAAGGGCAGCAATAGGGTTAAATCCAGACCAGTTCCTGAGGCAGGGTCTGGAATCTTGGCTGCAGGTAAAACACAGCTGTTTGCCAGCTCCACGAGTCTGTGGGCAATCCATCATGGTGACGGTGGTTTGAGCCGACAGGAACTAATCCCGCACAGCGTTGACCTCGGGTCATTATCTTCATCACTGAGGACAGCTACAGCGCCATGTGCTAATGGATAACTGTCGCCTGCGCCAAATTACATGTCGTAAACTTGCCTGCTTGTAGAGCCCCCATCCATTGTGGTTCGAGAACAAAGAAATGGCAGGCAATTATGGAAATATTACGGTACTATTTTTCCATGGATATGTCTATTCACCGTCTTATGCGCGTCATAAAAGTTAAGAAGTCCACTCCTACGACACCGCGATTATACATTACGGTCAACGTGACCGCATACATTTATAAGTTCTTTACTTAAATTGAAGAGACAGGTTACAATGAGGGTCTGACAAAACCCACAATGTGAGCACTTGAACATTGACACTTAAGATACTTCAGCATACACTTCAATTTTTTTAGACTTTAGCATACTGATTGTGACACACTTAACCCTCAGACATTTGGACTTCTGGCATAAAGATTGTGACACATTTAAGACTCTCACTCTCGGCATAATGATTTTGACACTGTGACATAGCTTTCAAATATTTTCTATTTCGATATAGTGATTTGACAAAAACGACATATGGCATTGAATATTTCCACTCTCCATTTAATGACACTGCCACTAAATCCTTTGGCATTCTAACATTTCGACTCTCCACATTCACCTTGGGATCAAAAAACAGAAAAATCTTATCCCAGAATAAAGAACGCTACTTTCAATGGCTCAAACAAACAAACAAAAAAGTCAACACGCATTGTTGATCATGCTTAATGACGTTAAATTTATATTACTAGTTTCCTTGTGATGTCAGGAAGTCTGTTGCTTGGTTACCACTCAGAAAGTCTGCTTTGCAAACGTAGTCAATGAGTCACTCGCACTTTAAAACAACCACTTCTAACAGCTGAGACATTTCCCCCCACAACCTCATCACTGCATTTTATTACAGGATTTAAAGAGGAAAAGAGTTAAATGAATGCACACTTTAAAACAGAAAGAAAAAAGAACAGCTTTAACGTTAGGCATGGGACATTTTTATACTCAGTGGCCAGAAGAGTCTTATCTAAACTGCATCATCACAGTGCTGCATTCACGTACTTCGGTGACCGAGAGGTCGACGGTTTGAGTGTCCAGGTGCCTGAAGACTGAAGGGTCGGAATATCAACGCCTCTTCAGAAGAAAAAAACAAAACAAAACAGAGCCAAATATCGATGAAGTCACCGTGACACAGTGTAAGTGAATCTTGAAAAGGAAAATAAAAAAAAACAAACACAAATGCATGGAAAAAATAAAAACCAATATGCCTTCATGCGCAGCATTTGCGTCATAATTCACTGCTGCACCAGCCGGTATAATCCAGTAACATTCACCATAATATTAATGACAATGACTGCCAAATGAGCCTGCCACTTCTCTCATTTTCTAACGAATTGAAAGAAACACAACAAAGATAAACTGCTAAAATGCCCGTTCTCTAATAAATCAAAAAGAAACAAAACAAAATTAAACTATTAGTTTTCTTATCTCTTCCAGTAGGACACATTCAAGGTCAGGGCATAATTCGAATTGCAGCTAAATTATATTTTTAACTCGAGTGTCATTGAAAGGATTACGAAACTTTACACAGACGTCCCGCTCCCACTAGCCATTTTGAATTGTAATTTTCATACCGCCATGAACGACTCATTAGTTTGCCCACGAAGAATTACTTAAATTTTGGCCTTAGTGTGAATGTTTTTCGTCAGCAACTTATTTACTTGTGCCAACCACAACATCTAACATGAAAGACTACAAATGTGAGTTTAATTATTCACTTAGATCAATTGTAAAAATGTTAAGTGTTAATACATTTTTCAAAAAGATAGCTGCCAGGCGCAACCAGGTTTAACTAAAAATTATCTCCCTTTTCCCAGCGACCTGGACGTCAAGAAAAATGGTCTCAGTGAGTAAATCATTATTTTGTGGGTGGCTGGCAAAAACAGATTACTTGCCCTATTTTGTCGGACATTTATTTTTATTAGATTTATTTTAAAAGAATGGTTTGTACAATTCCCACTCAATTTCTAGGACGAGTATGGACTTTAAGACGTATTAACCGTCGACGATGCCCAAGGCCATGGCGTCACTGACGTCACACGATTTGTGAGAACCTTACATTTCCTAGAGCTTTGCCACTTGTTCTGTGGAGACCTCATTGTCAGAACTGCTGCCGGTCAACTTCCCTCTTCCTTTTTCATTTTTTATCTGCTTGTCACTGGAGACACCGTTTCAATACTCAGTGAAATATTTTTACAGCCAACACCTCAAAACTATACTCTACCACTAAGAAAGGCAAAGGAAAAGTGGCAGGAAAATAAAATAATACTCGCAGGAATTTCACTACCACCACCACCACCACCACCACCACCACCACACACACAAATAAATTATACAAAAAAAATAATGGGTTTTCAATTCGACGCCAGCGAGTGAAAAATAATAAAAAAATAATTAACCTATTGAACACATTTTCCAAGAATAACCCTGACCACCACCACCCCACAGCGACCACAGCCATATCGAATGAAACGAGTGGCCACTGAGCAAAGTATTATGCGTGTCGCCTGAAAAGAAAGAATGAAAACATCAAAGGACCAGAAATCATTTTAAAAGTGAAACGAAAATAAACTTCCATCGGGGCTGTCTTTTCAGATCAGATAAACTGCCAGCTATCTACACACTGGCCAGCAATACTATCTGTGGAGAGCCAAGTACCCGCCAAAGGATATGACGGTCAGCAAACAGATAATTTTCCTTCATTAAGCGCATTCGTCAGTGTGAATAAACAGTCTTATCGCCTTTAATGATCGCGATGCTGACATGCATTGAAAATGAAGACGGCATGAGGGGCAGAGTGAAAGTGGGGTGGGGAAAGAACCCAGAGGGGGGAAATGAAAATACAGTTGGACACATTCTGCAAACTAATCGAATCGTCTCGAAAATCGAGCTGTATAAATATGACACCAGACTATAGAAAATCCGAAGGCAGTTTGCGAGCAGGGAAAGTCGAAGAGAGGGGGGTAGTTTCGAAAGCTGGAGAGGGTTCTGCCTTTGATTAAGGAAATTTGTGATTCTGGAGTCAGTAACTTAATGAATTCTCTCCATAGCAGTCAATCAAACTTTAGTTGTAAACAATTTACAACAAAATGTCAACAGTAAAAAAACAACAATCGATATAAAATATTCTGCAACAAAATAGCAGCAGCGAAAACAAACATTTAGTAATAAACAACTTTACCCAAAACGTCATCAGTGTAAACAAACATGGAGTTTAAAATATTTTACAATAAAATGTCAATAGTGTAAACAAACATGGAGTATAAAATATTTTACAACAAAAAGTCGTAAGAACAAATCAGGGTTACTGCCAAAAGTTTAAAATGACTTTCCAGACTTTTCTAGACTTTTTCAGACCAAATTGTTAAAATTCCAGACCTGTATAGTGAACACTGATTAGCAACGCACTAAATACTGAGGAAAAAAATATAACCAAGATTCTGATGATACAATTAATATATAAATTTTAAAAGACATTTAAAAGAAATTAAAAAAAAAACTTAATTACCTGCAAAATCTGAACATGAACTTTCTTCAGAATGATAGCACCCAAATTAAAAATATTAAAAGTCACAAATTAAAGTCACACCCGATGTGTGTTTTAAAAATATGCAAATTTATAATGAAAATAAGATCACACAAAAGAACACAATGTATAAATAAAAAAGGAGATGAAAATGAATCAGTTGACAAGCACAGAAAGTTGTAATTTCTAGTAGAGTTTGAAAGATGAACTTAAACATACTGAATATTTTTTTTAAAAACTAACTTCGAAATCGTGCTCAGCGCACTCGAGTATAGTTTCTTTATCCAATGGGCAAATATATATTGCCACGATTTTAAAAAAGTTTGACTTTGTATATTTTTTCTTTTTTTTCTTTAGGGGAAGGGAAATGCGGAAATGGATTACTTTGAATAACCTCGTCTAATGCACAAAATTTTAAGACTTTAAGTTATGAACATAAGTTTGCTCTTACTGTTGGAAGATCGACAATTGATCTTGTTTTCGAAAACTTTGAAGAGAGTGACTATACAATATACAATAGTAGGCATGACGTCACTGAAAGGTCAAGGAACAGGTGCGATTTTCACGCTAATGAAACTAATTATCTTCGGAAGTAATGAAAGAATACTTATCAAATAATTCACCTTTGTAGAGGATGTGTGTGCCTGCAACAAATCCAAATTTATCTACAATCGGACCAGCGGTTCTCGAGTTATGATGATGTACAACTTTGAAAATGTTCACATCCTAATTTTGTGGTGGTGAGGTGGCTCCGATATCTCCGCAATTAACCAGGACATTTGTCTTTCGTTTCAGTTTTAGAATACATTCAGTTTGGTGCGGTGCTAAGTTTGGTTACTTTCTGATGAATAGATATTTAAATACGATTTAAATGGTAGGAAATATCAACACTTATGTGCACGCTACTTAACCCCAAGGACCGTTTCAGTACAACACTTAAGAAGACTACTTAACTTCAAGGACCGTTTAAGTACAACATTTAAGAACACGCTACTTAACCTTAAGGACTGTTTCAGTACATTTAAGAACACGCTACTTAACCACAAAGACCGTTTCAGTAATTTAAGAACACGTAACCACAAAGACCGTTTCAGACAACATTTAAGAATACGCTACTTAACCTCAAGGTCCGTTTCAGTACAACACTTAAGTAACCATAACCTACAATCCTCTACCTCTCCTCCTGTCCAAGCCCTAGCGGCAAACAATCAGCCAAAAAAGGAAGTGCCTTTAACATAAACATTCCATAAACATGACCATAAACATTCAATCAATTTAGTGGCGAATTTCAAAATAAATGAAAGGAAGGTGGAACAAATCTATACCGCTATTTACCGTTTCCACCCGACGTATTAGTGTGGAGGGTTGCGGGGATGTCGATAAATCAAAGAGGCTGATGCGACAGCGGGATTCAAACGATCTGAAAAAAACAGCTGTCTCACTCAGCTAACCTTAGGTGCACCGACATCCCCCCCCCACACACACACACACACACTAAATAAAGAGCGGGAGAAAAAAAATCGACAAAATGTTGGAAGACCTAACCGATTATGTGTTTGTTTGTGTGTTCTTGTGTGCGTGTTTGTGTACTGTCTTGTGCTTAATGTGGCTGTAAAGAGGGTGGATTTTTCAGGTGTAAGCTTATGTAAATGCCAATGAAAGTTCTACCCTGTTCAGGGGCGGATAAGGTCTGGTGTCAGTAGAAACGTAGTCACAAACTTAACTGATCGCCTTAGAAAGGGGGTCATTGAGTGAGTGAGTGTGTGTGTGTGTGTATGTGTGTGTGTGTGTGTGTGTGTGTGTGTGTGAGAGAGAGAGAGAGAGAGAGAGAGAGAGAGAGAGAGAGAGAGAGAGAGAGAATTCAGAGAGAAGGTTACTGTTTGTAAATCTGTATGTCTTATTTCGATCTCCTGACATAGTCAGCTTATTCCAAAACCGTCTTCTTACAAGTACGTGCGTACTTTAAATATTGAATAATGGACTGCTACATGTATTTACTGAGTGAGATAGAATGAGGGACAAGTAATGTATGATTGAATTGAAGTATTTCACCCTCTCACCTTAAACTTAGAGCAAAAGACAAAGACAAACAATAATTTAAAAAGGAGTGCTGGAATAGTGGTTTTGCGTTTCCTAAAATAGCTAACATTATCACTAATGCATGACTAAGGCAGCCAAACGAATTCATGTCCCTAATTGCTGGGAAAGATGTGTGTGATTAATAATGAACGATAATTATGTTCAGTCCGTTTAGTTCTTCTGACATGGGTTCTGACATGAACATTTGCGTCTGTTGCACTTGGAATATTTCGGCTGCGCTCACGTTTTCTCTTCAGGTCAGCAATGCTATATGCGTTACTCTGACAGATGTTGGCTTCAGGAGTCTCCAAAGAAAATAATCTGACGGGGAATATTTATCAAAAGAACCCGGAAAGAGGAAAGAGGGTGGACGTGAAACTTCTCAAAATGGCAGGAGATCAATCTAAAATCTGAGAAGTGGCCATTTTGCGTGGGTCGTGTATCTAACGGCGGGTGAAATTCGCATTACACGGTGAGACAAGGAAATGCGCTATTTGTTGTCTCCCCTTTCTATCTTATGTAGCAAAATCTGTTTTCAAATTCTTTCGTCCTCTGCAGTACACCCCTTTACATAACATTATTAACAGTATAGGCCTACTCTCGGCACGTATAGCCCACAGGCCTCTCGATTTGTGCCTTTGACCTATATTCAAAGTGAAGGTCAATCATTCGAGGTGCATATTACCTCCCCTAAATACCAGCGTGAATAAATATTTTCAAGGAGAAACTTGATCAATCGAGAGGACAAGCTTCACGTGACCTTTAATTAAAAGTGAAATTTCATATGCATATAATTCATAACCTATTCAACTCACGTTTAATTAGGGTGCGGCGACCGGTAACCTTCATTCAACAAAATCACATTCATCCGGGTATCAAACTTTCTATGCACCATGTACTATTATGTGGCTGGATGGGGAGTGTGTGTGTGTGTGGGGAATAATACAGATAAAAAGAAATGTTTCCACTTCCCTTATTCCGAACATACACACCACTACACTTGAAACAATCGTCTTAAAACGGGTACGAGTGCACAGTGACAAATTCTGGACGGACCTCGTTATACCACACATCCCGCCACCCCCAGTAGCAATACCTCCCCTTTAACCGCTCTCCAGTCTAATTAACCACATGGCACTCAACACTAGTCACATTTATTATCACCACTATATACTGACCTTAGAGAACTCACTGTCTCCTGAACCAGGTTAATTACAGGATAACAGTGAGCCCCCTGAGTGGCAGAAAATTCGTTTCCCAGTGTACACAAATCCTACTCCAAGATGGCAAACATAATCGAGCCGAGAGGAAAATTGATTGACTCTTAAATTCGCAAGCCTAGGCTAGATAATGATAAACTATCGAAAGATCGTGGGCACGTCCAAGCTCGCGTAAAACAAAAACAAAACAATGATTTTTAGCATAATGCACGTCGCGTGGTTAAGTGCGAAACAATAAAATAAAATAAAAAAGACATATAAATGTCAGGGCACGTTTTCGACGTAATTACCAACGACAAGCCAGAGAACACTGCATGCAAGTGGCACTTCATACAGTAAGACCGTTTCTATGCCGCGCCCCGCGATAAAACTCGTAATCAAATTGCAATAGGAACAAATGAATTCAATAAAAAGCGCAGACATCTACTCTTCATTAGCAGGCAAAATTCGATCTGATCAATCAAGCAGTGTGAACGATGTCGATACATCTGTTGCCAGGTCAGCATTTATGAATGTGAATTCAGCCACAATTCCGCATCCTCACCAGGATAAATAGATTGCAACATACACACACACAAACACACACATATACACATACAAATTTGTTTGCTTTAAGCTTACACACGAGACAACGTATTATTTTTCCTTTGTGTAAAGTGTTTATAAGCAATAAATTTTTAAAAGGCGTTAAAGTTTAAACATAAATTCTCTCTTCCCTCTCTCTCTCACTCACACACACACACACACACACACACACACACACACACACACACACACACTACATTTTATTGTAGGACTAGGCAGCTGCAATATTACATGCATTTATTGTGTGACGTGTGCAACTAGAGGAAATACAAGACCGGAAATGACCAATGAGTACTTGAAGCAGACAATACTGCTTTGTTACATAGAATCTAGAAAATCAGAGAAAAATGCGCGACCTTTAGACACGAATTGTAGTCAGCTGTTGACTGACACTGTCACATGCATGCGACAACACATTCTGCTAATCACAGGCTGTAGCAGGAGTTGACATCAGAAGTCACGCGGATGAGCAGAGTGATATATTTCATGCATTATTTTACAATAATAAAACAATATTATAAGCGATATAATCATAAACGCTGTAATGTTTGGTAATTTTTCCGCACTAGCTGAACGCAAAGCCGAGCCGCATGTAAATAGTGTTTAAATAAAGAATTTGCTGAAGGCATTCAAAGTACTTTAAATAAATATTTTTCGTTACTCAACTTCCGTCTAGCTAAACTGTTCCCCTCAATCATCAATACACCGCCCTCAGATATTTTAAAGAAAAACTTCCATGATTACCCATACAAAATCGCGGGAATGGGAGTGATTGCTTTGTTGTTAAATGACGTCTACATAAAGGTTAAAGGTGTGGGGGTAAATTGCTGTGTTGTTGTTAAATAGCTACTGTATTTCGGTTAAATGCAGGAGAACCACTTTCGCTCCGTTCAATGGCTTCTAGGTACATAGATGGAGGACAGGACAGGTTAAAGGTCAGAGAGCAAGAAGAGAACGCCCCAAACTTGATCGTGGTGTACGAGAAAGGACACGTATCGGGAAATCACTGGAGTGAAATACCAATGGTGCCCAACACGCACAGTCTGTTCAAACTCCATTGCAAGAAGCTTGCTGGACACCTGTCATCATTATAACGGAATAAAGACAGACATAGCGAGAAGTTTGCTGGACACCTGTCAACATTATAACGAAAATAAAGACCGGCGCTTAAAAGCGGCACAGTAGCAGCAAACACACGGGCGAAATATATTCACAAAATAAACACGCGCGCGCAAGCGTACGCAAACACCGTGCTAGCTAACCGCTTCGTTACGAACAAATGCTACACTGTTACAACTCATGTGTCAGGAATTACTTTACTCATCATAAAATGTTTTCCTGCTTGTTTAGACGCCACACCGCATATGTCGATTTAGGCTCCGACCGCTGTTATTATGCCTGAAGTGCGCAATGTAAACTAATGTAACCAATTAAACCATCCCCTGCATCGATCAACCTCATTCCGACAGAGCAAAAAGAAATCAACTCATTATGTATTCAGCAGAACCTCGGAGAGCAACGAAGGTGACTGACTGCGTGTCGTACCTCACTGATGTTTTTAAAATTGTGGGCCACTGGAGCCTCTCTAAGGTCAGGGCGTGCAGCGATAGGTGATCTCGACGAATTTGTAGATGCAGCCCAAAGACACGACCATGGCACACCAACGACTAATACACCATCACAGAAGACCATAGACACCAACGACTAATACACCATCACAGACGACCATAGACACCAACGACTAATGCATTGTCACAGACAACCATTAACACCAATGGCAAATACGTCAACACATGCCACAAAATCATAAGATTATCGAGAGAGTAAAAAAAAAAAAAAATGAAAATCACAGCAAACTATGACGCAGTCAGGTGGCTCATGTCGCTGTTAAGAGAGAGAGGCGAAAAAGAGAATGAGAGAGAAAGGGATAGACAAACGGGTAAGATTTGGAAGAAGAGTGAGAGCAAGAAGATAGAAATAGGAAGTAGGGGAGAGAGGGTGGGGAAAAGAGATATGGGGAAGATTTGAAGAAACAGGGGAACAGAGAATCTAAAGCACTCGAAATATCGCTGTAGAAGACAGAGAGAGTAGTCAAAGAGAGAGAGAAAAATATAACGAAACATTGGATTAAGAAAGATAGGGAGGGAGGGATGGTGGTAGCTAGAGAGCGAGACACTGAGGGGAAACTACATTTAGGAAGGTTAGTGATGCAAAAGACTGAAAGTTTTTAGTCCATTGACAGAAACAACATGCTTTCATTTTTATCGATAAACATCTTTACGTAGCAAAAGTGGTCGATATCACTCAAGCAAAAGGTACAGCAGCTGACAGACTGCAGTAGAGACAGGGAGGGTAGGTGGGTACAAAAAAGGTGTGCTGAGTGGGTGTGAAGGACTGATATATTGTGGGCGACAACACTATCGAACAACAAAAAACACCCACCGACGGAGGGTGGTTGAGGGTGTGCGCCAAACTGGTGCTACATGTTTCACCCCCTTTCTCCAGCCCTCCCGCCCTCCACCTCAGACGCACCACGAGGCTGTGGGGTTCCCTCAGTAGCAAGCCAAGACTGAGAATATCGTGAAGAAGTCTAATGCGGCTACTGGGGGTGTGTGTGTGGGGGGGGGGGGGGAAACATAACGAGAAAAAAACAAAAAAAAATATCGAACAGTAAAAGTACAACGTTCAAAAGATGGATAAAGAGGATCAAGCTGTGTGTGTGTGCGTGTGTGTGTGTGTGTGTGTGTGTGTGTGTAAAGAGAGAGAGGTGAGGGGGAGTCAACATTTTAACATGTGAAGAAATATTTTTAATCCAATACATATCCCTATCTGTTTTTTAATAATGAAATCTATGTGCTTTTACTTCATCTGGATCAGTTACTGTTCGAATTTAAAGGTTCTTCTGAGTAGCATTGCTTATTTGACTCATTCACATCTGTGCCCGATTATAAACCTGGGTTTACAAGCACACAGAGATCATTTAGTGTTACTCCGGTTTCTAATCAATAACATGCATCTATTTCATTCTCTTCACGAATCTACTCCATTGCAGAGGTCTGTTTATTGTTTATCGCCTGGATCAAACGGATTAAACAGATCTATTTAAATTGAATAACCTAAGTCTAATCGATTGCAGGATCTGTTACACGGGTCTTGTCATTTTCTCCACCGTTCGGTTACAAGAGTCTATTTAACTTCCCTCCATGAGTCTATTCGATTACAGATGTCTATTTCAGCTCCATCACCAGGGTTTGTTAGATCACAGAGGTCTTTACATTTTACTAATAAACGTGAATGGTCTTAGAAACACCAAAATATCTTTTATATGCTCAAGAATCATAGCAATATTTCGACTTGTTTGTTTAAGAATGACAAAGAAATCTCGCCATACCCCAAAACTTTATATGTTATGCTGTTATACTTCGACCCATCCGCTCCAAAAAACCCAAACAAAAACAAAAACAGAAAGAAAAAAAAATACTTAGGTGTGCATCTGAACCATGAAGCACAAAGATAAATTTACTTAACTACAAAGATACCTGACTAACCACAGTGATATCTCGACTTACCTCAGTGATATCTCGACTAACCACAGTGATATCTCGACTAACCACAGTGATATCTCGACTAACCACAGTGATATCTCGACTAACCACAGTGATATCTCGACTAACCACAGTGATATCTCGACTTATCACAGTGATATCTCGACTTACCACAAAGATACCTGACTAACCACAGTGATATCTCGACTTACCACAAAGATACCTGACTAACCACAGTGATATCTCGACTTACCACAAAGATACCTGACTAACCACAGTGATATCTCGACTTACCACAAAGATACCTGACTAACCACAGTGATATCTCGACTTACCACACAGTTAAGAAAGACGGTCGATTCCGCAGGACTGGAGACAAACGATAACCGCTGTTCTAGGAGGAACTAAATTGTACACGGGTAGCTTTAAAATCATTATATACAGAGTTTTTTAAAAGGCATTCTTAATAAATAAAGTTCCTCACTTGCATTTTTTAATCAGAGTCTTTAGTGTCCAATATCAAACTACTTCCTTCATAACAATAATTACCACTATTAATATTATCATAATAATAATTAATATTACTATCAGTATTTTCATAATAATATTTTTTTAATTTGAAAAGAATATCCTGATGGGACAAAACCCGAACCAGATAGGTGGTAAATGCACAGAATTACGCCATTAAAAAAAAAAATCCATTCGAAGCAGAGCGAGTGAGCGGAAGTGCAGGAACCCCTCAGCTCAAATCGAGAGAAACAGAGGTGGCGACTGGAGTAGAATTGCTTTTAATGGATTTGATTTAAATCCTCTGGTTCCATCAGTCAATAAGTCCAGGATAAGAGATACATTGTAATTTGTTATAAAGTAATTCGTGTTAGGGAATAAAAAGTCAAATTTCTTTTTAAAGAGAATATATATTACAACAGAAGCTTTACTACTGTTAAAAAATAATAATAACAACAAGACAAGTGATTTATATATGCTAATTCTCGACGAAGGTAAACGCGCTTACAGTCACCCCAAGGCTAATAAGATAGGTAAATATTCATGATGTGGAGAGCAAATAAAGATGGACTGAGGAAAATAAATCTCACTGACCAAGGCCGGGCTCGAACACGTGACCTTGTGTAACAGAAATTTATTTTTGTGTTGTTTTGTGGAGCTTCAGAAGACATTTCCTTTGGACAATTATTCAGAAGAGAGTCGAACCCCAAAGCAAGTATGCATTAATAAATATAAAAGTACTCTTACATTATGTATTGAAGTTACTATTTTATTTTAACTTAAAGGAAATTTGCATGTAGATCACGAAAAGGTGTCTAAACTGCTGCATTTTTCGCCCTATTCTGGAGTGTGGCCGACTTTAAGCCCTCGATATTTTGACCTTTTATCCTTTATACCTGCACTTCTGTTTAACTAACTCCATAGAGTAATTTCTGCTCTTCGCACTAAATACCTATTATCAGGCTTCAACTCTGATTCTCTCTCTCTCTCTCTCTCTCTCTCTCTCTCTCTCTCACACACACACACACACACACAAACTGGCATACGAACATAACATCCAACCTCACCAAGCACACTCTTCCTTCTCTCAGACGAAAGTCACAAATTCTGACCGAAATCGCTCACACACTCTTTCCTTCTCTCAGACGAAAGTCACAAATTCTGACCGAAATCGCTCACACACTTGCACCAAACTCATAAACTCTTTCCTCCTTTCTCTTAACAAACCGACACGAAACGCCCTCTCATGAAATACGCACTCGAGCTCACATTAGAATTAAAACGTTTTGCGCTGTAGTGCGTGTCAGAAACAGGGAGCCATAACCATGAATCTACTGAAGAAGAACGAGGTCTAGTGATTTGAACGCAGCCATAAAGATATTAAGCAATATACACTACTTTGGCAGTTCAGTCACCAAGTGAATGCACTCAGTGGGATGAAATAAGGAGTGTGCAGTTTTCTTTAATAGCCAACCCAAAGGATTAACTCCCTTACTTATCCACCCTTCCGGCTCTTATTCAGAGCACTAATGCACTCGAAAGACAACTCTACGATCTGAACTTGTTTGGATGACGATGGTATTAAGAAAATGAGCGATTATAAACGAAGGATAAAGAAAACTGGGTTCGAACTTTCTGACTGGATTAGATATAGCTAGAGATTATGACATCGTAGCGATGACTATTCTGTTAACTTCAGATAAGATTTATGCAGCTGTTGTCGGCGACGATCGATGAATATTGATGAATAATGGAAATTTGGGATAAAAGTAGTAATAATACTTTCTCTTTGGGGGTCAATCTTACTCAGGAGCCCTAACTAGCGGAACTGCTAGCTGACGGGTATTTATAAACACCTTATGATGGACCAGGCCCAAGTTCCATCTGTAATGAACATGAGGAGAGGTATAATCAGTGGTGTAGAGAGGGCAAGAGAGCAGCAAGTGTAGACATTGATGCTAAAACATTCTGCGTAAAGAGTTGAACATCACTTACTATCAAAATAATTTCTACCGGTATATGAAATTACATCATGAATCTTGTATAATATGGGAGTAATTTGTAGACTACACGTTCATGAAGTGCAACGATATCTATAACGCCCGTATGTGGTGCGATGATATCTGTACGAAAAACAAAATTAGGTTATCATTAAGACTATGTCTATATAATAACTGAGGTTTCCTGCCAGTAACTGACAGATCATATGCCATAAAAGAAATGATCATTTTATAACTGTATATGAAATGAAATTATCTATCCTATATAATACCTGAGGTTTCCTACCTTTATCTGGAAAGAGATTATATATGAGATTTACTACCATGTTTCTGGAGTGAGATTATCTGCCCATGAAGAAGTGAGGTTTCTTGCCTGATTATATAGAATGAGATATGTCCATTATAGAGTTGAGACTTCCTCTTGTGCCAACAATGAAATTACCCACACAGGCAATTCATATATGAAGTAGGGTTATTTTCCATAAAGTGATAATAACTACCCATAGCTAAACTGACATTATAAGTATACACTAAAACAGTCACATGTTTTAAATAAACTTCGGCAAAGGGTAAACAAACTCAATGAGTCCAGTTACAGCATTGCAGAAAATGCGTAAAAACCCAAAGCAAAGAAAGTGAAACCCAAAGCAAAGAAAGTATGAACCCACAGCAAAAAAGAAAAAGCCCGAAGCTAAGAATGTAAGAACTCGAAGCAAATAGCCCAGAGCGCAGAAAGAGCGCAAAGCAAAGAACCTAAGAGTCTAGACTCTAGAGGAAAGAACGATAGAGCCCAGAGCAAAGAATTTAAGAGCACAGAACGTAAGAGCCCAGAGCAAAGAATTTAAGAGCACAGAACGTAAGAGCCTAGAGCAAAGAATTTAAGAGCAAAGAACGTAAGAGTCTAGAGAAAAGAACCTAAGAACCCAGAGCAAAGAATTTAAGAGCACAGAACGTAAGAGCCCAAAGCACGGGACCTAAATGCCCTGAGCAAAGAACGTAAGAGCCCAGAGAAAGAATGTAAAGAGACCAGAGCAAAAAGCACACAACAAAGAACTAAGAGCCCAGAGCAAAGCTCACAAAGCAAAGCAGAGCTCAGAGCAAAGAACTGAGAGCCCAGAGAACATGAGTCCAGAACAAAGAGCAAAAATCAAAAGATCAAGGAGCCAAGAGTACATGAGCTCAGAGTAAAGAGCAGAAAAAGAACTAAGAGCCCAGAGCAAAGAACGTAAGAGCCCAGAGAAAGAATGTAAAGAAACCAGAGCAAAAAGCACAAAAGAATGTAAAGAGCCCAGAGCAAAGATCACAAAACAAAGAATTAAGAACCCAGAGATGCACAGAAGCCAATGGAAGTTAACAAACTGAGTGTCACTAACTGGGCACTTGGAACAAAAGCACAAAGTTGGTGCCCAAGGACTACATCGCATAACTTAGGGCATTAATCTGACCACCGTGTAATCGCATTATAATGGGGCGAGTCGCAGAATATCTGCGACAGGATATAACTAACGTGCTTTGATGCTTACTGTTGGATTTCGCGTCGGGCAGGTACAGTGCCATGAGTGTGTGTGTGTGTGTGTGTGTGTGTGTGTGTGTGTGTGTGTGTGTGTGTGTGTGTGTGTGTGTGTGTGTGTGTGTGTAAATGAGAAAAGTGTTTTCTTTTTAAAAATTAATTTGTTTCTTGTACAATTTTTTTTGGCCTAATTTTGCCTAGACACGAGCAAGGCACGCCCTTAATCCTATTGTAAAGACAATGTGCTCGGCCTGTAGCGCACGTGACCCACCTTTCTGTCCCAGCGGAATGTGAGCCCGACATACAGAGTTTGCCTGCGAATACAATTGCCTGCAGAGCGAGAAAACAGCATCCTACCCCACGGGGTCAACAATACAATTCCTCCTCCCTACGTCTTAAGGTCCCATCATTCAGCGCCGCCTGCTGCCTGAGAGCGCCATGCCAAGGGCGCACAACTCACAACTAGTTTGAAAGAGTGCAGCCGGAATGGCGTATATCAACTTACACAAGTGTAAAGTAGGGCGGGAACTTTGTTGTGGAGAGAATGCAAGGCAGGTGTCGGTTGCTAGGCAGATAACGGAAGTTAATTGAGTGCAGCAAGCGTAACCAATGAAGCATTCTCAAAATTCTGTATGCTGCTCAGTTAACCGACGACTTTTGTTCAGAAAAGTACAATTGTCAGTCTGCTGTCAAAGCTATAATAAAAAAAATATGATCAGACATTTTTTATTTAAGAAATTGTGGTTTCAATTCACTTCCGGGTGTCACTAATTTGCAGATGGACGCAGGCATCTGGGAAGATATTTTGGGTGTGGTCAGATGGGAAAATAGTGCTGTGGGAGGAAACACCAAAAAGCCGAGAGACATCACGTACACTGTCTTCAATGTATTGGGTGTAACAGTTACAGGTCAAAGAAGAATTTTATCTGAACAACTTAATAATGTCACTTCAGGCATTTGTTCTGAGCCAAGCACTGTCATGACCTAATTAAAAAAGAAAGAATAAGAAATCACTCACGCCCCCAACCCATCCCCGTCACAATATACCACTAAGCAAAATATATTTAACACCATCGTGTTTGCATCACAATCATTTCACATTGATCATTACAGCTTTTACTCACGCAAGCATACACGAAAGCAGCAATCAATGCCACAGAATATGCAAACCCACGCAGCTTCTACGCGACTACACCTGCGACTGAGACTTATTGGATTTCGCTTGCAGAGAAAAATCCCAGAAACGTTTCAACGTATTTTCATTTTGATGTCCTTTCAGCGTTATTTTCTGCACCTTTATTGCTTACAATTGATGATCTTCACAGATACACTGTGCTATTAATAAGGTACTGAACTTTAACCTTTACCGCCAGTTTACATTGCTCATCGACTGGGTGCAAGTGTCTACCTACCCACTGTATCCACACTGGTTTCTTTGCCGGGTCATCAAAAACGGCTTAAGATGAGCGGCTGGAAGAAAACAGAATTTGCGTCCCTCTGCCCTGATATCCATTATACCCCTGCTGCTCTCAAATTGCACGTAATTAGTCAGCGGCAATTGGTTCGGGTGAAGACACGCAGAGCGTGCAAAGATCTCGACTGGCAAGCTGTAATGTCTTTTCCAGCAATTGTTTCATGCGGCAGCCAGTACACTTAGCTCTTATTGCATGAGGCACTGGGCTTTTCTAGCTATCTCCCCTCTTCACGCTTCTAGTTTGAAGGCAGAGAGTGAGTGAATGACTTTAAAACACATGCACGCATACACACACAAACAAACGCTGTGACAGCATTGTTTTACACAGTTTACACATGTATACGAAGTCAATGCTATGGCACAGGCACACGCAGTGCTGCGACTAACGCTTTGCACGCAAGCACACGCACAACAGAAAAACAGTAAAACAAAGATATAACGATATGGCCAAAGCACTGTATGCAGATTCACACACAACGCTATGACCTAAACATTACACCCACATTCATAATTATTCACGCACAAATGTAGTGCTAAAAGTATTACAGTACAATACAAACATTACTCACTGCTATGACTAAATCATTACACACATTCACACAAACAAATCCATACACAACGCAGACCAAATCATTACATAAAGACACCCCAACACACAGTGCTACGACAAAAATATTGAGTACAGGTACGCAAACACACGCATTGTAATTACTAACAGGAAGACAAATGTAATGTAATAATCGTAACATTTTATACAGAAAAAACGGAACAAACTACGCTATGAACAAAATAATACGCACACAGACTCACCGAACATAAGTATGAGATGCTAAGACCAAAATATTTACACAGACACACAAATGCATGTAGATCTATTATCAAGGAGTTCACAATGACACACAAACACACGTAGCCGTATGCCGATAGAATTAATAATCATCACAAGCACAAGCAATTGGATAACCAAAGCGTAAGAGACAGATATATAAACACACGTGGCGATAAAACGGGAATTAACAGGCCCCGCAAACATGCAATGCTATGGCCAGAGTATTACATAAAGTGTGCGCATACTCACACAGTCAAACAATCACACGGTATATCTTAAGACTTGCCATGCCCAACTCGCAACATCTCAATTTATGGGGAGCGTTTCCGGCCGAGTCCGATTGGAGCAACTAGATATCTTGAGAAGAAATATATCCACCGCGCTATCGCTGCTTCTCGCGCAGCTTAGAAAGAGAATAGATAAAGAGTTATCAAAGGGTTAAAGATAGATCCACCTGAATCAACAATGCGCGGCGTTATCGCTGCATCAACGTCTTCTTAATCGTGCGCTATATTTGCTGCATAGTGTTTGCCGATTTAAAATAAGCATAGATGGTATCTGCATTATTTTACCTTAACAGAAATATTCGACCTAATCAAGCGCGTTGTTTGTATTAAGATCAACAAAGAGTTCATTCAAGCGTAAACTTGCTAAGACCTCGAGGGTAATCATATCATAGTGCGGGGCACTCCACTGCACTCAATCTCTCGAAAGAGTGATCGTTCTTGCATTAGCATGCCTAAAAGTCAACAGTCGTGAAAATCGTTTTCCACTGGAATTTATAAAGATTTCGATATAGATACGATATTCAAAACACACACACACACACAACACACACAAAGAGAGACAGAACAATGTTTATGCATTTTTTACATTTTGAGTGAAGCGATGATTGTGCAGTTAACTGTGGAATGAACAGTAAAGACTTGTGCTTGGCTGTCTGGGCTACACTTCAGGTTTGCTTTAATTAAACATTTTTAACTTGTTAAATGCACCATTCAGCTGGCTAACTACAACTTTTAGCAAGCTAATTCGTTTAACTTGTTAAATGCACCATTCAGCTGGCTAACTACAACTTTTAGCAAGCTAATTCGTTTAACTTGTTAAATGCACCATTCAGCTGGCTAACTACAACTTTTAGCAAGCTAATTCGTTTAACTTGTTAAATGCACCATTCAGCTGGCTAACTACAACTTTTAGCAAGCTAATTCGTTTAACTTGTTAAATGCACCATTCAGCTGGCTAACTACAACTTTTAGCAAGCTAATTCGTTTAACTTGTTAAATGCACCATTCAGCTGGCTAACTACAACTTTTAGCAAGCTAATTCGTTTAACTTGTTAAATGCACCATTCAGCTGGCTAACTACAACTTTTAGCAAGCTAATTCGTTTAACTTGTTAAATGCACCACTCAGCTGGCTAACTACAACTTTTAGCAAGCTAATTCGTTTAACTTGTTAAATGCACCATTCAGCTGGCTAACTACAACTTTTAGCAAGCTAATTCGTTTAACTTGTTAAATGCACCATTCAGCTGGCTAACTACAACTTTTAGCAAGCTAATTCGTTTAACTTGTTAAATGCACCACTCAGCTGGCTAACTACAACTTTTAGCAAGCTAATTCGTTTAACTTGTTAAATGCACCATTCAGCTGGCTAACTACAACTTTTAGCAAGCTAATTCGTTTAAAGACAACGAGTGTCAAAACGCAATTCAATGTTCGGTAGCTTGCCAAAAGTGCCACGTAGCATATTTAATGTAATTTTAAGTTTGTGAAACTGTATTTAGCAAGCTAACGCACTGGATTGTTGGGTCACAGCAACACTACTAACTTGTGAAATTAATTTAACAATAGAATCACAGTATCAATGAGCAAGTTACTGTATCGATAGGCAAAAATAAATATAAAAAATCACAGATTCAATGGGCAAAAAAAATAAAAAATCACAGTATCAGTAAGCAGATTACAATATATACGGACTAATTACAGCCTCAAGGGGCAAGTTAAAGTATCAATAGTGAAATTTCATAATGGGCAAGTAATAGTATCAGACAAGTCACAACGTTATTTTGACAAGTTTAAAACGAGTTTGGCTGAACTAGATTTTGAAATGTGTAACTGCAGTCCGTCAAACCATAAAAGACAGTGCTATATAAGAAAACAAAGGAGCTTCAACCAATATTTATTTATTTATTTATTTACTGATGCAAGAGCAGAATCGGCCACTTTCCAATCTAAGCATTCCTGCCTCGATTTTCCCTGGAAAATGGCTGATACACTTTGCACACCTAGTCAAGTGTACTGCCATTAACGTCAATTGACATAAACCAGCCCGATGGATTGCAGGCCAGTGTTAAGACAGGGAGTTCCTCAAGGTCATATGACGCAACCAACTGCGGAAAATCGATTCTCCAAATGCAAATTATACGCGATAGACATACAACTAGTACACACATATGTACAAGTCGCTTTCGTAGGATACACGCAGGACTGGCATTTGTAGAATAGGTCTTGTATAAAATATACAGGACAGATAAGTACCATCATCTAGAATGACACATACAGGGCAGACAAATGTACAATTGTTCGAGTACGACATACAGGTCAGACACATATACAGTTGTCTTAGCAAATCATATACGGATTAGACATATGTACAGTCATTTTAGAACGACATGTATATATATATCAGACACATGTACAGTCATTTATGCGTTGTCCTCCTCTCACATACGGGACAGGTACTTTAAATCCTTTAAATCTCTGCTGATTCTTTTCCAGAACCATCTTGGAAAGGAAAGAGCTAGGCCATTTTAAGGATTGAAAAAAGTACTCTCAGAATAAGGAGTATACAACAATTTATCTTGATATATTCATCCCTGTCACTTGCGACAACGAGAAAACAATTTTCTTGGAAGGGGGGGGGGGGATGTATACTAAGAAAGAATGCAAAGTAATACGACAAGCACAGTGCGTGTTATAACCAGCACTAGATAAAATGAAAATGAAAGACTCGAGCGAAACGATCAAAAAAATAAATAAAACTCCAAAGTAAATAAAACTGAACTGAAGTTTGCCTTCATAAAATGTAATTTATTGACTCATTCTAATGTTTGTTTTTTAAAATTACATTCCAAACTTATTAGTGTAAAATTATTTACACCAGTAATTTCCCTTGCGAGTGTTGCTCAATTTATCTCCTCCTTCACCAAGACTTCCCACAATCCTGGGCGAATCTCGCTACGTCCACGGAAAGAAATAGGCTGACTCTGATATACAAAACAAATACAATACACGTATTTCTTTTCTTTGACTAAAACTACATTCCCGAGGTGGCTTTGAATGTGTGCATTTTTCCTCTTTTTCTTTCACACTCTGACCGAAATGAATTCCGTTACAGCGTTCTGTCAAAATCACAAAGGCCAGGAACCAATAGCACAAGGGAAAGCAAATTCATGGCGGAGTACACGTTAAGAAATAAAAGTAATTTATTTTGTTAAATCGGTTTAGCAACTTATCACTCCGATGCAACATGAACAGATTATTTCCCCCTTCACCCCAGACCACTCTCCCGAAAGTAAAATAAACAAATACGCAATAAAAAATGACGTAAAGATCGGTGGGTGCATCGAAAGTCCGCGCGCTGGCTCTTTAAGATGAGTGTGCAGGGCTGACAAAGATGTAAAGTCGAAATCTTAAAGTTAATTTTTCGTTCTGTGATTTCCATTTGTAAAGACAGGAAAAATCCATAACTCTTGATGTAGCCATACATTTAAAGTCGGTGGCTGAAAACTGGTAAGATAGGGGTGACATTATGACTATACGCGCTGCGCGAGCGTGTGTATGTATGTGTGTGTGTGTGTGTGTGTGTGTGAATGTATTGTGTGTGTGGTTTTATGTATATGTAAGTGGAAGTAAAGAATGTATAGAATTTGCGAAAAGCAAGTCTCTCAGCTGTCACACACATACACACAACGTTTAAGTAAAAGAGCGCATACGCACAAGTTCACGATTCAATTTAAGGACAAGGTGCAGATGAACAATTTCTTTTAATGAGTTTGTTGAAAATCGTCTGCTCTAATTAATCCCCTCCGTCGACCTTTTCGGAGGTAAAACTTAACTTTCAGCCTGCGTCAGATGCGAATTTAGTTTTAAAACTTGCATAATCACTAACACTATATCGTCCCTTCACTTCCAAAGCAGCCTGACAGGAATAATTTCATTGCAGCAACTCGACCAAGTTAATCCCGCCTTCCACTTGTGTTTTTTAATAATATTACGTCACTGATGACGTAAGTTCAACACATAGATTAGGATTAGTGTTAGTCAAAGAGTGGGAGTTGTGGTTAGAGTTAGTGTCGGGGTTTTGCAGAGTGATGGACAAGCATAGATCTCAACATCTATTTTAAAAGTCTATGAAACCTCTCAAGAGCGATGAAATCTGTGAAAAGTTAAATATATTCAAGTGGAATGAAGTTAATGAAAGCATGATAAAATCTAATCAAGTGAAATGAAATGTACCATAAAAGGTTGAAGTCTATTTTGAAAAAGTTAGGAAGTCTATATGAAAGAGCGATGATGTCGAAGTCTTTGAGAGAGGAATAAGTCTAAGAAGAAGGGTGACCTTTATGAAAGAAGATGCCCCACTTCATGCATTAAACTTGCCAGAAGCTCATTTGGCAAAAATAATTTCGCATGCTGGTTTCTTTCTTGCGTTTCCTCGCGCCAAACACGCACATCAGCACAGAGGGCAATTTCCAAGGCCGCATTTCTTAGAAATTCTTTCAAATTAAGTGGCACATACGCTATGTCGGGCACTATGTGGGAACTAAGGGAGAGACACTGATCACTTTAAGCGTTCACGCGTCACAAAATGTTTCAATATGTTCAAGCAGCAGCAAAAATAACAACAACAAAAATAAAACGGTGATAAACAAGACTGCATTTCCAACTCTATTACAAAATAAATAATTACAATTTGGCCAGATTCCTCGGTCACCTCCACCCCCAAACTCCGAGGCTAAAAGAAACCAGCACACTAGAATCTTCTCATCTCCGATGTCAAAGTGTCCTGGTTATCAGAATGTTTTTTTCTTTCATACTGGATAACAAATACATAATTTTATTTATATAATAATACATGATAATTTTCATATATTTATAAGCCACTCAAGCTGCCTCAAAATAAAACGTGTTGGCGTGTAAGCGACTCTACCTATAAGAGTATCATTAATTTATTTCTGACTTTAAAAAAAAAAAAGTCTGGAAATAAAGACTATTTAAGACGAAAGAAACAAACTATCTATTCAATTCCGTAACCAATATTTTCTTATAATACACCATCTCTAACAGCGTATCGAATAAAGGTTTCAATTTCATTATTCTTATGTGAGCTACTAATTATAATTTCATTTGATCAACATACCAGTTCAGGTCACACGCACTACTTAACCTATTAGAGTTCAGGACCAGACACATTTAAAACTGATGTCACAAATCTTGCGACTTTAAGTGTCACGTGATCTCTGTTAATAATCGGCAGATCTGTCCACAAAGAATAGACTGTCATCAAATACCACTGAAAAACAAAATGCATCTTTAATGGTGAGTAAGAAACGGCAATACTGAAAACTGCAGCCTGTAGTGATTCAACAATTTCCAAAGTCTGGCACAACGAAATTTACAAACACTGCAAGAAACCACAGCCCAACTGTTACACTTTCATCCTAGCAGGATAAGTGTTTTAACAAGACAAGTACAACTGTATCTCAAGCCGATCTATAAATATCAAGCTACCCACTTAGTGTTGCTCTTAGAATTAATCTATCAGTTAATGTAAAGCTGGTAAGTATATGCCTCAGGTCATAGATGAAAATAATTTGCTTAAAGTTATAGGAAACTCTTAAAATAATAATTTACAAACAACAGACAACTTCTAAAAGTGGACATTTCATTTAAATGTATGTATAATATCGCATCACTTGAATGTTGTTTCAATTCCAATTTGAGGAACTTCTAATAACACCTGTAGGGTTGAAAGGCATTCTTGTAATTAAAAAAACAAGTTAACATTTAACGGAAAAAAGATCTATGCAGTCTTATCAACACAAGGAACGCAGATTAATTAAACACTTACTTTGAACCAAATGGCACCTTTTCACACCATACGCCTTTCCAGATAATGAAACCAGTGAAAATAAAAATTAAAAAAAAAATGGTAAAAAATAAAAAACTACTTTAACAGTTCATGATTTCATTCACAAAAAACACATGCACATCGAAAAAGAGTTTGTCGTAAATTGACAACAAATTTCAAACTTAACTCATTTTTATAAACATGCACACACACTTTAGCTAAAATTGGGTTTATTCAAATTTCCGCAATGAAAACATTTGCCACGATTACAAGGGAAATAACCGTACAAGAGAAGCAGTAAAGCGTGTTTAACTACAAACGGAAGTGGAACTGAAAGACAGCCACCCTGAACATCCCCCAATTTTTCTCAAAGCTTCCTGGATACTGACTAAAATAATTCTTTTCTTAGAACTAAAAAGGTTAAAGCTTGGTGTCAAGTAATTGTTATTGTTGTTATGAAGGCTATTTAAGTCTGTCTATGCGGCTTTGCGTTACTGCTTCACAGCGGTGACGATAAATTGTGAAAAATAACACAAATACCGACAAATTGTGCATGTGTGAATGGAGCAAGGTGAGCAAACTGGAAAGTCACGTAAAGAGAAGTGTGATCAGCATGTAAATAGGACGTAAACACGTGAATAAAATATTGCCAGTACTTGCTTGAGACTTCTCCATGCCTGTTAAATCGTACTCCACAGAAATCCCTTCACAAAGATGATTGGGAATGCCTATTTTATAAGCACACATACAGCAAACAACACAAAAATTATTAGGAAAGCATATTTTATATGCACACATACAACAGATCAAACAAAGATAATTAGGAAAGCATATTTTATAAGCACACATACAGCAAACCACACAAAAATGATTAGGAAAGCATATTTTATAAGCACACATACAACAGATCAAACAAAGATAATTAGGAAAGCATATTTTATAAGCACACATACAACAGATCAAACAAAGATAATTAGGAAAGCATATTTTATAAGCACGCATACAACCATCACTGAAAGAGCTGACACATAAGCAGTCGTAGGTTAATTTCGTGGACGCCTTAGGTTGGAGCGTGAACACTGAACGCACGCATAGAGAAAATCTTGCCCCCCCAAAAAGCAATGCAATGTTGTAGTTAGATTTATTTTCTTCAGTTCAATGCAAAAACTCTCGTATTGCATTTTTTCTGATTTCAATATAGACTTGCGTTTAAATTTGTCTGATTTCAATGTAAACAGTAGTACATTTATATTTTAGGATTAATAATTAATAATGATTACACAACGAATGCAATACTGATTATTGTCTCCCCTTTGTGCTGTACTGTCGACACTACCCACAACTCCTAGAGAGGTTTTGAACCACGTTTCCATGGACACCATGGTGAAGTAGTCGTATATAATCTCGAGAACTGTTTTCTCTTAATGCACAAAGAACCGTATAAGATAATGGAACCCTAAGAGCGAGACGTATAGCTGGGATGAACTGCGTTCTGGTTGCCAATGACAATAAATAGTTCACACATCCTTCATGATCACAACTGTCGCCACCTTACCGCCACCATGCAATGGATAGAAAAAGAGGAACTCAAAACAGGAATAGAAAATAACGGCCCCTTTGTATTTAGCGTGACGTGTTGATTGCAGACCAATATAATCACTGCGAGTTCAACATAAGAAAACGAATGGACAAAGTAAAAGCGAATCACGTCTGATATTTCCTCGTTTCCGCTTTTGATGTTGAGAAATGAGACAAATGGAGAACATTTTCCGCTTTCCGCACCTTGCTGTACACGCATTAACTAAAGAATATTGTTTCTTGTCATGACTATTTATTTAATTTTCTAACATGTTTATTATATGATAATAAATATGTAGTGAAGGAGACATCGTAAACAATGTCAATAGGACGTCAGTAGAATGCGCGCACACACACAAACACAGGCTCCGCTTTTCAGTTTCTTATGACAATACGAAAGAAACTAAGTAAAAAATTATATTTTGCAGATAACAATAATTAAAAATAATAAAACGATTTTTAAAATTAACAATATATTTTCATTGGTGATATTACAAATTTCATTTTTGTTTTTACTAATTCATACAGTAACTTTATAGATAACTGTCATTCACAGGTGTATCTAGGCCAATGGCCTTCGACTGTGTCTTGAAATAAAACCATACCAAAGTCTCAGATACTGTGAGATATACACTGCGATAACAATACGCCAAGGTCATTCATGGTGCTCTAATATGCAGTAACTGGGTCATGTCCCGGATAATATCATGTGCGTAATGCCAACTGTACTTTCAACATACCTAGATCAAGATGCCATCATCTGCATCATCAAGGAAAATCACCTTTTATCAAGGTCAATGATGCCATCACTTGCTACATCAAGGAAATCACCCTATATCAAGGTCAATGATGCCATGTATAGGCCACAGAAGTGAACAATTCTGAAATATAAATGTTTAAACCATGCAGCCTTCAGAGGAAATTAAGCACGGCAGTTGGACTAGTTTCGTAATGATAAATAACTATTCATTTTCAAATACTAACATAAAATAAGACTGTCACACGACTAACCACTGGATGTGTAGACCCGAAGAATAGTGAAAGAAAATGGCGGCTTTTGGTTGAAGCGCAAATATATTATTTCAAAAGAGCGAAAACTATATCTCTTCATTACTTCCCCAAAACAGTGAGGAAAGGCAAATAAGCAGTTAGGTTGCAGGGAGTAAAATCGAAAAGACAGCCAAGAAAACCTGTAACTGTTTATTTAAATGAAATCAGCAGAGGGAAAACATTTAGAAGCAAAGCAACAAGACAATCTGTCAAAGGAGAACATGTTGCATTCCTGGAATTGGCAGGAACAAAACACCCTTCATCAGTCAAAAAGTTTGAAGTTGGAGAATTTGTTGCCGATGAAGTACATTTGGTTTTGATGGTGGGTCTGTCTGCACAGTCTCATTTACAGTTGGCAAATGGAAATTGGAAAACATTTCTAGCATTAAACTACACAAATCTGACTATTCGTTATGATATTTCTTTTGCTAAATTTGTCTCCTAAGAAATTGTGCAAAATTAATTCAACACGAATTTAAATACATGTACGTTTGTTACTATTTGTGACGTCAATCAAGCAATAGTAAGAATTATTTATTTATTTATATAATGAATAATGAATACACATTTTTAGGTGGCAAAAAAAAATCACAAAATTAATTTAACGTGGATTTAAATATGTGTACCTTGTTACAATTTGTGACATCAATCAATCAAACAAAATAAATAATGATTAATTTATATAATTATATAAATTATATTAATGTATATAATGCATAATGAATACACATTTTTAGCTGGCAAATATTTAATAACTAATCATGTAAAGCGTTATTAGCTAAGATTCTTGCGGTTGTTGTTTTCGTTTTAAACCCGTAATCATCGTTACCTTTCCAGCCAACTTACATACATTTAGAAAGAAGCTTAAAATGCAAAGAGGAAGGCAGAGTGCACCTATAAGCAAAGTACGCTGAAGTAAAAGATGTCACGTGTTGTTTTAAAAAACAAACAAAACAAATCTGTAGTCCAATTCTACAATGAGGCACTAAAATTAAGAACATGGGACAATATCAACTCAAGGAATAAGTCTGACAAATGCCGAACAAGCGGACAGTAAGAGCGCACATTAATTTACTAGAAGAATTTTGGTGGTGTTGTATTCTGTGTTATTAAGAAGAAAAAAAATCGGTTCTCTCTGCAAAGCAAAGATGCTCACGCGAAATTAAACTAGTTGTACTGAAGTGTAAGCAAAAGTTAGTTTGTTGTAAAGACGAAATTAAACTAGTTGTACTGAAGTGTAAGCAAAAGTTAGTTTGTTGTAAAGACGCAAGTCGAAGAAGACGTACTCAATTCAACTGCGTGAAATCATTCAATACTTTGCACACTTATGTTCAACGCGTTTGCTGCAGAAAGTAAGGACAAAATGGTGGTACGTGAAGAGTTTTAACCAGCGTGTGAACAATTTTATCCGGCACGTAAAGAGCTTTAATCAGTGCAGGAGCAATTTTATCGGGCACGTAGAGATTTTAATCAGCACGTAAGCAATTTTATCCGGTATGTAAAGAGTTTTAATCAACGCGTGAACAATTTTATCCGGCACGTAAAGAGTTTTACCCAGCGCGTGAGCAAGTTTATCCGGCACGTAAAGAGTTTTACCCAGCAAGTGAACAATTTTAGCCGGCACGTAAAGAGTTTTATCCAGCACGTAAAGAACTAAAGATGCACAGCACAAGGTAAAGTAAATTTCACCTTTAAAAAATACATTAAATATAAAAAATTTTTAAAATGGCTGTTTCGACTAGTTCTTGTAAATATGAAACTGTTGAAATAAAATATTGCAAACTTGAAATAAGAGGTCAAAGCGAAGAGAAAAGGACGGAGGGGTGGGGGCCAATTGACTAGCAGCTTTGGCGAATTTCTATTGATTGGGAGAAAATGAAAGAGAACACAAGATTTATTCACACTGAATAACTGGTTCTTTACTTTTTTGTTTAGATCATGTATGTTTAATGAACATAATTCTCAGACAACCTCATAATGCATATTACGGGGAGAAAGATTTAGCCACATTTATGTTATTTAATGCAACTGGCCCTAACAAGATATCAGTTGCATTTTATGAGAATTAAGATCGCACTCACACACCCTACCTAACTACACACACAAATACTGTTGGACTGGGAGGATGGAATAATAATCCTATTGCAAAATTACAAGTGACGAAGATAAACACAAATGGGGATGCGCAAAGAACTATTCACGAGAAATAAATTCTCAATTTCTGATGGGGGATTCAACACTTCAAATTAAGTGGCTATGCAAAATGTGATGCCACACTACTGCCAATAAATTAAATGGAAACTTTCTTTCAAAAGACAAGGGAATGAACTCTTGCATCCTATTCCTTTTAACAAAGTTCACTGAAACAGTGCTCGCGACGCGTTTGTTGACTAACTACTGTAGTGATCAAAACTGTTGTTGTTAAGTAAACGTGATGAGTTATTAGGTGACGTACAAACTGTTACATGTCAATCACGGACCGTTGGGTAAATAAATTGGTGACGACGAAACATTAGTCACCTCAACGATAACGATGACGTATCAATTGTGGCACTATCGATGTCATTGTAAAAATGCCACTTTTGATCAAGATGAATGACACAATATGAAGTACTGAAGATGGCGATGTGTCATTCCGAAATTATTCTAAAGTACAATGTCATTGAAATGTCATTGTCATTGTCACTGAAACTCTTCTCATAATTACGCGCAGTATATTAGCGTGCATAATAGTGATGGCGGTGACAGAAGACCGACATGAAAGGCAGAAAAACTTTGCTGTAAATCAGTGCCATTGATGCTCCTTTAAGAAAGCGTTATGAAACTAGATCATGGCACGCACGCACGCACACAACACACGCAAATGGGAAGGGAGGTCACGCAAACAACTCTGCAGAAGTTCTATGCTACGATGACCTTAACACGCCCACAGGCGCGACGCTTGTAGGTGACTGCAGCAGCATAACCAAATTCGGTTTGAAGTAAAAAGTCAACTATAAACAAATTCCTGCACGATCCTGGCATTGTAGATGCAACTAACGTACATTGTGTAGCCTCGGTTAACAGTCAGCTCCGTGAGCACTTGTATCGGTTAGCAGTTGTCTCCGTGAGCACTTGTCTCGGTCTGCAGTTGTCTCCGTGAGCACTTGTCTCGGTCTGCAGTTGTCTCCGTGAGCACTTGTATCGGTTTGCAGTTGTCTCCGTGAGCAGTTGTCTCGGTTTACACTTGTCTCCGTCAGCAGTTGTTTCCGAGAGCAATTAATTCTCCTGGTTTGCAGTTGTCTCTGTGTGAAAATGTCTTGATGCACAGCTGCTTGTGATTGCATGTTTAAGTGTGGGTGGTTTGAATTAAGCACTAACAAGAGGAAGTATTAACTTACCCTACCCAAACATTCCGTCGGCTGTATTCACAAAGATTTGTTCATAATATAGTTTTAAAAAATCCACACAAAAAATTGAAAAGGAATAATTATCATTCATTTTTATCACGATAATAATACTCGCGGAGAAGAACTGCTGTATTTCAGCGGCAATGTTAATTTTTGAAGGTACTGAGGACATTTAAAATTATTCTTGAGAGAGTCCGCTTTCAGGTGCGTGCGTGCAAGACAATATTGCTCTCTCTCTCTCTCTCTCTCTCTCTCTCTCTCACACACACACATACACACTCACGCATGCACGCATTCGTGAATGCCAGTATTATCCGCATAAAAAAGTGGGGTGGGGCGGGGGCCAACCAGTAATGACGTGTACCCTCTTTCTTCAGAGTGATATGCGTATGTACTGCTCGCCTGACTCAACGATTGCACAGCGATTATACACTGATTACAGAGCGACAAATTAATAAACAAGTCACGATTTGCCAATTATATCCGCGAAATTGTACAATTATGATTCGCCGAATACTATGTGTTTATAGTAGATCCTACACGGATGTACATCTGTTATGTCAAGACGGATGGGGTGGATGGTGGCAGTAGTGGAAGATAGCGGTACAAAATAAAAATAATACTAAGTACTATGTCGCGAGAGGTGACGTGGTACTCAGAAACTTCAGACATTATGTCTGCTTGCATTGCGGTACACTTTACAGAGTTTGGCTCGCAGGCTCTGACGTCCCAAACGAACTGATGTATGTGGCGCTAATGCCAAGATCATTAGGCGATCGGCACGAGACTAAACCGCCACTGACTTGCACTCCTCCCAACACTGGCTGAAGTGGCCTGAAAGGGGGCGAGGTTAGCTGATTATTTTTTTTACGACCTGTTTAATTTTATTGAGCGAAGCTTTCTTTTTAACTCTTCTCAACTTAAAACTGGTATGCGGACTAGCAATGGGCTTCAGTTAAGATAATTCAACAAACTTAGGGTGTGTGAGTGTGTGTGCGCGCGTGTGTGTGTGTGTGTGTGTGTGTGTGTGTGAGAGAGAGAGAGAGAGAGAGAGAGTTTATTATTATGGGTGTATGTGGTGCAAGAAGGTTTCAAAAGTCGCGAGTCGAGCTGTCCAAGCATTAGTCATAATACCGACTTTAATTTTTTTTTTAAGCGTTTTGAAAAGAGCGACCTCACACACATACACAAGTACAGGAAGTCTGTTGATATCCTCTGACCTGTGAGTGAGTATACGGCTACCTCCTTTTTACAATATGTAAGGTTCTGGGTCAACGCTTATTATTTTCTAATGCTGTTTTGATGCTTACAGTATGATGAATGTGTTTCGTACACCTGACACTTATTTACACAAAAGGCATTATTTGCTATTCATACACAATGTCCGTTAGAACTAGTACTGTCAACTGAAGTTTATTTTCCCGATGGCGTATGGGATACGAGTGAACAGCACGAAGAGCGATTAGATATGAAAAGGCGACCCAGATCACTAGTCACCAAGAGAACGTAACCCTGATCGCTAGCCCCATCTGACCCACATTTCCTGAGTCAAGACAACACGCTTTATATTGTACCTTCGTGATAAAGAAAATAAATCAAAACTAATGACTGAAAGTCACATGGATTTCAAAGCTTTACTTTTATTTTCAAGAGCTTATTTTTTTAAGTCATTAGGAAGTTTTGAGAAAATGTCCGCTTAGTTGAATAGAGTTGCAAACTGAATTCTAATTTTACTAGCAAATGGAGTGAATAAAAAATGTCAACTAGTTTAATCCAGGCATTTTTTTCTTCCTAAAACGAATTATCGACGAATATTTGGTTCCGTGCTCAACCTGTTATTTCAAATATTTTCCATGTATCTTCTTTCACCTGCGACTACGTACTGCGGTAAGCATACGAGAGAACGCCGTCCACCAATTAATTATCAAGTCCTAACTCTCTGCTGACATAGCGTTACAATTCAAAAGCATGCGCGCGTCAGCATCTTGCATGATTCTATCAGCCCTTAATTACCATAAACATCACCACGAAATGCTCGTCACAATTGTTAGTCGATGGGACAATGTATGGGCGCCGAGTTGCTTTCACCAATTATTTGTATTATACTAATCCAATCTGATTCGAGCAAATAAGTTATATTTAATATATATTATAAACGCAATTAAAGTAGACATATTTCAAACTCTGATTTTCCGATCAAGAAGTTATAGTTGACTGTAAAATATTTAAAGTTATTTAGATAAGACTGTTTCTTTTTTTTTTCCTTTTAGGTCAAGGAGCTCTGTATCCACTTCTTTCCATTTTGAGAACACAACGAAAACAGACAGATGTGTGTACAGAGCAGTCAAAACGTCCTTCACCTCGTAAATGTCATCGCGACTAGACTCTCCTCTCGAAATGATCTGCGCGTGACTCTGCAAGTACGTCAAACCATGTGACTTGAGCCACACGCACAAAGGGTCCGTTTCCGGCGCATAATTCTGAGAAGAGACCTCGGAGCTCTATATATGGAGAGGACTCAAGGGCGCCTAAGATAAATACCAATGAAATGTAGACAAATAAAGCGATAGCCTTTACATTGTAGACTATTTTACTCGATCCAATTAAGCACTCTATATTTAAGAAACATTTTGAAAAAATGTTTAAATTATATGTATACTCTAATTGCAATACATGTCGGAATTTGAAACAACGAATCAATCTAGTCTATTTCTCTACGTTATAATTCTTATTTAATTGTGCCTTGAAGGCTACAGAGTTAGCTCTATCGAAGAGGTTTTAATTAGTATTATGTATGAAACAATAGTTATTTTTGAGCCAAGTCTACATTAATGTTGCAAAAATTCCAGAATAAACCCGTATCGTTTACATCAGTATTTTCGACAGTTCCAGTGTCTCTACATATTCATAATTTGCTAGTTTTGTAATATGCCTTTCCATACTCGTCATGACCAATGTCAAGTGGATATTTTATTACACAGTTTGTGTAGTATGTGCTTTGATTTTGAAAAATAATACTAGATCCCTCTTAAATATATACAAATTATTTTTAATGTTATTAGAAATGAATATTTTTATTCCTAAACATGTGTTCTTAAATGTGATAAATGATTATTGCTGACATTAAATATTAGGTGATTGTGTACTGTGTCACTGTCAGGCTACAAATATTTTCAAGAATGTTTAATTTAATAACTTAAAATATAAAATGTTTATTACTTCAAATTATTAAAAGCAAAATAATTATAAAATATATAATAAAATTCATTAGATATGATTCTATAATTTACAACTAGCATATAAATATTTTAAATAAAGATTCTGTGGCATTTATGAAAAGTTGAAAATCTCATTAATTATCAGGTCTATATAACTGTATTAGTTAGAAGAACTTCTATTCCATAGTGATAAACCAGTTAAGTAGACAGGGAAACTCAAATGTAGTAAGGGAAAAATCACATTTGGTATCCCTGGTTTAATATGTAAAATAATAATAAATCTGATTATTTAATGAAAATTTATTTCAAATTATACATAAGAATTCATCCATTCACACTATATCAATTTGTAAGTAGACCATGCACTTGTCAGATATTGTTTGTTTTTAAAAAGAACTGTTTTATCTGCTGAACACTTGTTAACAAACATTCTATCAAAATAATGTACACATTTGTAATGTGGTGACTAGTATCTAATGAACTTTCTATCAAAATAAAGTAATGTACATATTTATAATGCGGTGACTACTATCAAATGACCTTTCAAGTGCATTAGTAATGACTTATTTTCAGTTAAAACTGTAAACAACTTCCACACTCAAAATACTTTTTGCAAATTTGAAAGATTTTCTATCTAATTTTTTACCTGTATTAGTATATGCTATAGTGAAGAAAGTGTACGCTGACATGTTAGTAGAAGCTCGGAGAGTGTGACTGGCCCACAAGGGTTAAAGGGTTCATAACCCCACCCTGACTACCTGGATTCTTGTCAGATGATTCGTCTATCTCACCCACCCACCCCCAGCGTTTGAATGTCGTTACTGGGCCACGACTTACCTTCCTGGTATTAGGCGCTACAGTAAAACATTTACATTTCATCATTATTATAATTATTTATTACTTGTACACTAGTGAGTTAACAACCCAAGGTCTGGAGAGCTGAATGATTTCTGCATAACGACCACGGTCAGCTGTGGCTGATTTCGCGGTACGGAAGATTTTTGCAGTCAGTTCAAATGACACTAAAAGCAAAAAGAAAGAAGGAAAGAAGTTGGAAAAAAGTAGTGTTTTAATGAACGCAATTCTGTAATATCACTTCTTGATTTAGAACACTAATGAATGCAGAAAATAGCAGCAATCGATTATTCACCGGAAGGATTGCAAAAATGAAGGGAATAAGTAAGCATGTGTACCTCTCGAATAATAACAATTTAGCTATTGTTTATTTTCTCTAAAAGACAAGAAAAAAAGAACACACACACACACACAAAAAGAATATATTTCTTAAAAGGTCATTATGCCATAAACGACTACTCTATACGTGATGTTCAGGTTTTTATTTCTCACAGTGAACAACACGACTATAATTAAACTGAAGACGTACGTGTGTGTGTGTGTGTGTGTGTGTGTGTGTGTGTGTGTGTGTGTGTGTGTGTGTGCGCGTGCGTGCGTGTATAAACTACAACGTGTCTAAATACCGATCATGTTAAACAAATTAATCATGCGTTCCGCCATTCCCCCAGTGGTCAGGGGGGGTATATTTACGATATCCTTCTTAAGGGCTCAATGCCCACTAATGCATACTTCTCGTCCCAGTGTGTGTTAGGTAAACACTTAATCAATCACCAAAATCAACTGGAAAAGAAAAAAGATGTTGAAACTTAAATATCAAACCTTGCTGCAGTTCCAAGATCACTACCCTAAAAGGCAGAATTAACATAGGCCCTACAGCCCGCACTCACGTTGATGTGGAAGTAGGTGTCGTTAAATAGTCATCAATCAGTGAGCAAGGCGGAGTCAAAGCAAGGTAGAGCATACCACCGAAATAATTATCTAGTGTGGGCCGAAATAATTGTCTAGTGTGGGCCGAAATAATTATCCAGTGTGGGCCGAAATAAATATCTAGTGTGGGCAAATAATTATCTAGTGTTGGCCAAAATAAATATCTAGTGTGGGCCGAAATAATTATCTAGTGCGGGCCGAAATAAATACCTAGTGTGGGCAAATAATTATCTAGTGTTGGCCAAAATAAATATCTAGTGTGGGCAAATAATTATCTAGTGTAGGCCGAAATAAATATCTAGTGTGGGCCGAAATAATTATCTTGTGCGGGCCGAAATAAATATCTAGTGTGGGCAAATAATTATCTAGTGTTGGCCAAAATAAATATCTAGTGTGGGCAAATAATTATCTAGTGTAGGCCGAAATAATTATCTAGTGTGGGCTTGCTTGCCAATTTCTTAAAATGTGCTGTACTATTTTGAGGGATAAAGACAGAATCTGTGCAAAATGACACATCGTATTAAATTCAACGGACATCACATTGCGTGTGTGTGTGTGCAGTGTTTGTTGTTTTCATTATTCATGTCATTGTACGGGAATTCTGCTTAAACGATTCGCCTTTAATACTGGAAGTTTCTTCCTTAGTCACAGGTTTTAACGCAAATACCACAAAGGATTGGTCTCACAAAGCCACGTGAGGTCGAACTGGAAATGTCTCTTCCACGAATGTTTCCTGGTTGAATCAGCATTCTGCATCCCTGTCAACGGGAAATGCTTTTCTTTTCAATCTTACATTATATATATACTTCTTAAAGCTCTCTTTAATATTCTGAACCGTTAATCTCCCAAAGAGTAACGGTGTCAAGATTAAAAGAGATTTAAAAGAAAGAGGAGGGTTTAAAAGGGAGTGTAACCAAGAACTCATAAGTGACTGACGTAAACGGAAAATAAATACTATCATCCTAACTCTAATTGATTCAAGAAAATGCAGCTGTTAAGGTAAAACACACACACAAACACAGAGGGAGAGAGAGAGAGGGGGGGACGAAAATGAAAACTGACAAAGCTTCAAGCACAAATCGAAAGAGGGAAATCTGGGAAGGGATTTATAAAAAGGAAATGACATTATGACAATTTCGTTCAATAAATTGAAGTCAGCTGAGCTGTTAAGGCATTAAATAAAACATAGCACGTGACACAACTTAAAATCTTAAATAATAAATGTCAAGGCTAAAATCGAGGCAATGTGCAAACACTTGCAAGAATCACGCGAAAAACAAGGATAATAGAAAAAGATGATAGCTGTGCTGACAACCATACCAAATATGGTAATAACAAAGCTATCCTTGACTCCGAAGAAACAGATGAGTCAATAAATCATATCTGCTGAATACAAACTTATGTAACAAAATTATCGTTACACCCAATGAAGACATTTCTTTTAAAGACAAGTTTGGATGTCAAATAACTCCATGAACGCGGACTCGCTTGAGAACGAAGTTTATGCAAAAAGACATAACTGATTTTAAAGAGAATGTGAGAAATCAAACAGCTATGTAAAGAATGACATATATGGGTAACTGTCAACAAAGTTTATGCAAAAAGACATAACTGATTTTAAAGAGAATCAAACAGTTATGTAAAGAATGACATATATGGGTAACTGTCAACAATATTGTATGTATAACTACGGATTAAGCCCGATTTGGATAAATCATTTAAATGAGGATCATACTAAGATCACATTCATACGAAGCAATATGCAAATTACATGGTCAGTTAGGTCCTAATGTGTAATTGTGCATAATAAGGATTATGGTTAGACAATGTGTAAGGATTATGGTTAGGGTTTTATTAAAATTCTAAGTGATAAAGATATTTTAACTCATAATAGTTCAAGCTTTAATAATAATGACTTAAATAATAAGTCTAACTTTTTCATTTTAAATCATCATAAGAGTAGTGTTTTTAAACTTGTAGCATTCTAACTTCTGACATGCAAAACATGCAAATTAAACTCAGCCTCTGGTTTTCCAACACCCTCCGTTATGTAATCTCCAGTCTAATTTGCTGCTTGAATTGGACCTAATGTATAATAATCCGTAATAGTGGATTATGGCCCTTGGTGGACAAAGGCTAGATAGTACCTGATATGAAGAGAGTCACCGAAGGCTGTGGAAATCTCGACAACAGATGCCAGAAAGTTTAAATAGTGTAAGTTAAGGAAAACAAAGTTGGACAGCATTGGACCCATGATAGCGTCTCCTGCAATGATAAAAATTATGTACTAATATTTCCCAGACTGTACAAAATTATACGTTTGTGGGCATGTGGGAAATCTGAATTATATAATTCCGTAATTGCCAGCAAAGGGTCAATATCGTGGTTTTTCTAGCTGTTTGTTAACACTAATCTTTTTTAAATTTTGTAGCTTTTTACAGACCTATCATTCATATATCCATATTTACAACTGTTAAATTTTCTGAACGAAAGTCAGTGTGGAAATTCTGTATTGCGTTTCTGACGCCCATAAGTTTGTCTGAATGGTTGAACATGACGTCACTTAAACATAGGCATTGTCTATAAAGAAAAAACTCTATAATCATCTCATCAACAAAAATTAGATTGCTGAGACCCTTCATTCAAGCGGCACATCTGTAACCTATCTGGTCTAGCAAGGACATTGTGACATACCCACCCACCCTGAACCACGTCACAAGAAGAAGCCACCAGCCGCACACGTCTCGTTTTGGGCCTCCAGAGTGGAAGATATTTTCTGGAAGAAAAACACTCAGAAAGACATTGTGTGTGCTATACTTACTTATTCATGTGTACTAAAACCCTTCTCTTTTATGATAGTTCTAAATCATTTTAATCCATCGGGATATTTTATCTTGTTTTATTTCTATTTCATTTTAAAATATTGTTTTCTTATTAAATTCGCTGTTAAGCTGATTACTGACTTATTTCTCGCCCCGTGATGTTCATTTATGTTAAAGGGACTTCATTCCCAAATGGGATGTTTTGAGCTAGATTGAATATTTATGTGTTAGCATAAGGCTAGACGTCTGTGAGGCGTCATTTCATTGTGCGTATTTTGTATCTGTTTACTGAACGTGTGTGTGTGTGTGTGTGTGTGTGTGTGTGTGTGTGTGTGTGTGTGTGTGTGTGTGTGAGGGTTAAGTTTTCCAGCAAGCAAGGGATGAATTAATTAAAACAACATTTTATTCTTTTCTCGTTCTTTCTCTCCTTCTGCACTTCACGCACACAAGGATTACAGTTAGTGTCACACATGACTATATGTAGCCACACTACACCTTACGCACACAAGGATTACAGTTAAGTGTCACACATGACTATATGTAGCCACACTACACATTACGCAAAAAATACTTCTAAACCCTATCTCTATGACAGTTGACCTTAACCTTGGGAGTAATCAGTATTTAATTCAGTTCAAACAGACAATTCAAAGCATAGCTATCTCTATGCATGGGTGCGGAACAGATGGATGGGGTAGATTAGTTCCATTCATCTGCAGACTTGGCGGCATCCTTGACTCAGTTCCTGAGAACAATAAAAAAAAAACTATTTCTCAGAACGACAGATTCTGAGAACGAGGTGAATTGTTGATATATATAAAGGCCACACCACAGCCCACGTGACAGATGTCTGGATGATGAGGAAGAGCGTTGTATCCGCCTGCAAAGAAAGAACGATTGATCTCTAGCTGCATTTCTGGCTGCAGCTCTGCCACTACTATCACAACAATAACAACAAAACACAAATACTATTTTGCGCTAAAAAGATTCATTTTTCAGTAAAGTTCTTTATTGGTGAATATAATTATTATTTATATTTCTAAAACTTACATTTCAGAAAGTGACACTTGCATGTTGCAAAGTCTTCTTTCAAGAGCAGCAAAGCAGTGAAATAATTCATTAGAGTAACCCTAAAAATTTTTGGAACCTGACAATTTTAAAACTGCAGAATGACTGTGGAAAAAAAGAAATGAAGTATCATACACGAAAGAGAGAAGAAAAAAAAGCTGGGGTGGGGTGGGGGGGTAGATAGGTGAGGAGCAATGTTTTCTCTAAGATGCGCGTCTGCGCAACTATAAGTTTTCGTAGCAAGCTCAAACAACCACCAGCTCCGCGCGCACAGAAAAAATATTAGAGGGAACGTGGGTGGGTGGGTGGGGAAGTAAAACTGGAGAAAAAAAAAGTTCAAAGCACTTCAAAGCACGCCATCAGGTTTTACCATTCTTTTAGTTCGATAAACCTAAACTTTTCAAAGTATGGCTAATAGAACTTTCAATGGATAAATTGTCTCACGCTATTCTTTCGGCTGTGCATGAAGGATTAAAAAACGCGCCTGCTAAATCCATTCAGAGAAGCAAGAAATAATAATAATAAAATAAAAACTAACAAACTCAAAGCTTCGTTATAATTTTTCTTGTAAATTACACAAGCCTGGTGATGAACTAACTAAATATGCAATTAATATATAAAACGGGATTCCGTTACGACGTGCAAAGATGAATTGAATGCATTACTTAAAGACATAAGAAACAATGATAAACAGATCATCGTTAAGTATATAAGCTGACGTATATAGATAATCAATGTTAACGTGATATTTAAAAGATTAATTATAAACTCTAGGCGACCCCAGTGAAATATTTGCTTTCTAATTTGAAGCATTGTGAAACCAATGAAACAAATGGTTTTCCTCGGGAAAAATAAAAATAAAATACATGGGTAATGATTGCGTCAATAAAACAAGCCATGCACCCTACATCTTTCTTTCACATTTAACACAAGCATTTCAGAATAAAGTGTGCGTTGTATGAGTGTGTGTGCGCGCGCGCGAAAAATGTTAACGTCATCTGATGCAGGCTACACCCGAGTGAATGTTTCAAACACTGTGTGCATCAAGAATAGGTGGGTGAGATAGGTATAGTATATGCTGGATGAGAGAAGGAAAAACTATTAAAAGTAGGTCACTGTTGGAAATCAAATTTCCCTCCCGATTCTGACAGCTCTTACTCTTATATAACCCCTATTTCGTTTTCCTTTATTCTCACATTTTGCTCTTGAACTCATGCCAGGATACAGTAATTTACCCTATGCGTCCGGTTAGTTACTCAACCCAATGTGAAAAACCCGCAGGTTTCTCTCCTATAAATAAAAAAGGATCAGATAAACAGGATTTATGCTCTAGTACCCACACACTCAGCCCTCCCCACAAACACACTTTGGAGCGGCGGGGAAAAGAAGAATTCACACGAATAAATAAATGTAATTAATTTCCACGAAAGAATCTGTGCAACTAACATCGGCCAGCTTTACGCCGCCCACACGGGTAGCTAGAGTTAAAAATCTTCTCTCTGTAGGACTGAGGGTCTTAAAATTCATCCACACGGGTAGCTGGAGTTAAAAGTTTTCTCTCTGTAGGACTGAGGGTCTTAAAATTCATCCACACGACAACTAGCGTTGTCCCTTTAGGCGTCAGTAATAGTAGATTTTTTCGTGTAAATGTAGCTTTAAAAGTGTCTTCTATTGGTGACTTTGCATCTTTAATGCACGAATATTAGTGTAACCTATGTGTAAATGATAATAACAATTACTGTAATAATTTCTTTTTTAAGTATAGTTCAGGAAAGTGTAGACATTAAAATAAGTAGAGTTCACTAACAATATACACATGACAATAAAATGGAGTTCTCTTTACTTCATGTGACCACTTGTACTAATTCGATGTCCATTTAGTGCCACAGAAAGAAGAAGGCAAACACTTCTTAAAGTTAAACATCGTAGACAGATCAAGTTAAATCTCCTTTTTAACCACTCAATTTCAGTCCTGAGTTAAAACAGTTTTGTCACGTGCTTGCAAACGGAAACGTTTTCCAAACGTGTTCAATGAAACATTACATCGCAGTAACACTATGTGAGCATAACACAGCCAAATGAAATCGTAAAAAGCACCCACAACTACACCCGACCAACCACTTTGCCAAGCCCCGAATGAAAGACAAAGCAAACCAAACAGGCAGAGCCACTAGTTCGTAAATGTATGGATATGTGTGTGGGTGTGTATGTGTGTCGTATTTCACATTTTATAATAAAGAAATATCAAGATCACCAGTGTGTGTGATTCACAAAGACACAGTAAAATGTCCGACAGAGTGGGTAGAGGGAGAGAATATTATTATTTTCAACCAGATCGTCAGTATAAAGTCAGGGTTAGGGATGCTTGGGTCATCTGCTTTAAAAAAAAAAAAATACTGACGCCCGGTGATTGGTCATTAATCGACACGAACACAAGATTGCTGTTCCGGGAGTAAATGTGCAATTCGCAAGACAAAGGAAATGGACGGAATCAAGCAGAAACTAAGGAGGTCGCATTTATTATTAACGAAAGTAAAACACTAGACAAGCAGTTATCAACGTCTTTGTGACAAGTATCGATCTAATGCGTAGCTCCGCGATGTGTCATCAAAGGATATTAACGCCAACTTTATGAGGGGTCAAAGATTATTAAGAATGTGCACTTAACTTGGACAGTAAAGGGAAGAGCGGGTGTATACGTGTGTAAGCTCTTATCGTTATTTCTTTGAACTTGTTTTTAAGTCTTACAAACTATCTGGAAGTAACAGCTTGCCAAGACGTTTTAGTATAGCCATCTGAAATGACGCACTAAGGTGACAAGATGAGCTGTACATGACGCCATTTGCCCTCTTTTGTTTTTGTTCCCCATCACCATCAGAGAGAGAGAGAGAGAGAGAGGGGGGGGGCTTTTACGTCAGCGTTGGAACTTCAAACACAGTGACTGCACACCACCATCACCCCACTAACACTCTCAACAACTGTCATCTTAATTAGGGTTGAACATTATTTTTTTTTAAATGTTGAATAAATACACATTGTTTCTTTTCAATACAATGACTCAAGGAAACCCTAAGCGGCCTCTCGCGTTCCAGAAACCCTGCTACAGAATTAGTGTACTACAAAAATGTGCATTATACTATAAGCAATGACAGCTGTTTGCACATCAATGAGTAATATGTGATTGTGATCAGGAACGAGAGAGGTCGCTGAGAAGTGTGCAGCCCATGCATTAATAGAGTAACATATATTATAGGTCATTATTATATTTATTATTATTTATGGGCCAGTCGCGAATAGTACATAACGCTCTAATAACAGGATTTTCTCATCTCGTCGACAAACAAATGCCGGGAAACGGTAATGTGAGAAATTGCAGGGGGGAAAGGAGGGGAGAAAAGATATAGAGGAAGATGAAAAAGAAAACAAAATCATGGGCCAGTGGTTCAAATGGCGTACATCCATGTGTGCGTGCACCTGACATATGTACTGTCGTGACATCAGACAATATATGAAGACAGATAGACCAGCAATTTGCAATAAATAAACACGTGCTGACAGTCTCCATGACAAGGAGCGAGTGGCACTAAATAAGTGACATAAACAGTCTCCATGACAAAAAGCGCGTGACACTATATATATCTAACAAGTCTCCAAGAAAAAAAGCGCGTTAAACTATATATATGACGTCAACATTGTCCATGAAACTGAGCGCGTAACACTATATATCTGACGTAAGCAGTCTTCGTGATAGAGAGCGCGTGACACTCTGTATCTATCGCAAACAATCTTCATAGAACAGCACACGAAACAATTAATATTTATTTCAAAAATTCATTAAGATCATCTTAAAAAAAAAAAAAAAAAAAAAGGAATCCATCCGTCTGGCGCCACCACCGTCTCGGGGCCGCCTTCATTAAGTTCGTCCTGCACAATTCATGGTGTGCGTTTAATGTCTGATTATATTCAAATTCAGCATTCATTCATATATATATATATAAGTTTTTCTTTCCTTGTTTGCCAGGAGACAACTAATAAAGTCCCTATACGCATGCCTGATGCGACATGGTCCAGAGCCGAGAAGGTCCAAGCCAGAATGGACAAGTCTGATGTATTTGCATCTGCGCAAGTCATATATATCCTGTCAAGCCATCGTGAAGCCTGTGGTTTTGTATTTCGTGAAGCCTGTGGCCTTGTGTTTTGAGAAATCTGTAGCCTTGTGTTTCATGAAGCCTGTGGCCTTGTGTTTTGAGAAATCTGTAGCCTTATGTTTCGTGAAGCCTGTGGCCTTGTGGTTTGAGAAATCTGTAGCCTTATATTTCGTGAAGCCTATGGCCTTGTGGTTTGAGAAATCTGTAGCCTTATGCTTCGTGAAGCCTGTGGCTTTGTATTAACGTGAAGGCCGTGGTTTTGTGTTTTGTGAAATTTGTAGCCTTATGTTTCTTGAAATATGTGGCTTCGTGAAGCCTATGGCCTTGCTTTAGTGATTAAGCTCTGTGTAGCGTGTCATAGCATCGGCAAGACCCGAACAATCCGGGCTGTCTTCAGTCTGAAAGAAAAGCGCGTCAGCGACGGAGCACGTGACTAAAAGTTTGTAAGAAACGGGAGGTTGGGGACCGAGAGAAGAGAAATGTCTGGGTTTAACAAAAGACTGGATCAGTGAGGAGTCAGTAATCAATCTTGTAGGTGTTGCCTTTTTTCATTTAAAGATATGCCGTTGATATATATTTTGTGTATTTGTGTGTGCAGGCGTGCTTGTCGTAGTGTTCTTAAGAGTCTAAGAGCTGTTAAATGGATTTGCATAAATAATTTCACTGAGATAAGAAAACAGAGTTTTGTGATAATCATCAAGTAAACTAAAACAATCAGTGCTTGCGTCTAATGGATAAACAATTATAAAATAGAAAATATGTATACCAGCTGCACTTTATACTGTCCTAGTAGTATAATGAAAATTTAAAAAAATAACATAAAGGTGATCACAAGACCTGATAATCATTACAGTAATTGGGTTAATCTAAGAAAGTAGACTTTATGTGGAATCACTCCTATTCAATATGAATGTGCCAATAAAAAAAATTACAATGCACTTTTATGGTGTCACCTTTTCGTAGTCTTGAACTTTACTGTAGTTGTCGCGATAACCAGCGATAAGAAAATGTCACTGCCTGAAGCAAATTCCATACTAATAAAATATATTAATTACTTTATAAAAACGAAAATTTAACACCCGAAATACAAAAACAAAAGAGTGAGAAAAATGTCACGCAACAGCATAAAACATCAATCAATAAGAAAAAAAATACGCTTTTGAATCGAATATATGCAGCATGAGCATATCTTAAGGAAGCGAGCGCATTAATATGGTTGGCGGTTAGGGCCACAATTACAGTTATGTTCAACCTAACTTGTAACTTGCCTGAGGTACCATTCTGTGACTGCTGCTAACACATTAAGACAAAAAAAAAGACAAATGATTTTACGGACTAGCAATCCTGAAAGGTTGATATCTTTTTGACAATCAATCGCCTGTTCAAAGAAGTGGTGAAGGCTGTATCTTTACAGACAGTAAAGAAGCAATTATCCGACTAAGCTTGATTACTGACTGATAGGACTTTCTTATTTACACTTCAACAGGACAACGCGACAGTTCTCTCCATTGCATCTACGAATAATGGGATCGATGACTGTCTAAAACATGTGCTAATCTCCGGGTGGTTTGGGCCTTCGCAACTTTACAATTTATATATCGAGTATCATTAGTAATCTTGTGAAAGATTAACACTGACCACGACCTTGACAGGCAGCTGACACTGAACAGGGGAAAAAAAACAGTTTGGGGCTGATTATCACAGAAAACAGCAATGGTATTCATGACTTGTTTGGGCGTACATCTATACAAATTGCAAGTTTCGCAATACGACACGAAACAAGTTGAGATCATAATTTTATAATAATAATAATTTGCTGTAACGGTGTACATTTATTTAACAGCGAAAAGCCGGAGCAAACAAGATTGAAACAGTGAAGGGATTGCGAGGGTAAATACGGATGGTGCGTATGCGTGTACTGGGGGGAAGAGAGAGAGAAGGAGGGATTGTTAAATTATAGCAGCGGCTTAATTACACTAATCTGCCTCTCTGTCCGGCGTACTTCAGGACACGTGAGTGGTGTAAGTGCAGTGGGAATGTCCATCTGGTCGAGGACTGCAAACTTCGGAGAGCGCCAGCTGTTTCTCCTCAAGAACGACCACTCGAGTTGTTATTCAAGAGAAATGGCGGCTCTTCAAGAACGACCACTCTTACAGTTATTACAAAGAGAGCAGCAATCCGCGCGTATTCATTTTCGGCTGCGCGCGCACGTGAGACCGTCCGTTAAAAACGTGGACACGTTACGAGGTGCACTTTACGAGAGAAACCAAACTGCGCAAGCAACGATCAAACCAAACAAACAACCCTCCCGGTTGAAAAAATGTGCGCAGCCATTAATGCACCATAATGCTCAAACCTGTTTCTCAATCCACACACATTAAATCAGCGTCATCACAAGAAGACTTTTAAAAAAAGAACAGTTTCAAAAATTGTCTTCATTAAACTAAAGAAATAAAATTGGGTAAACGACCTGGTAAATTTCAGAAACTAAAAAGAAGTTAACGTTTCGTTATTTGTCGTATGTAATGAAACAATGGCACTGGTCGTTATTCACCAAGTATGACTAAAGCGGGCATAGCAATACACACACTCTTTGCTTTAAGGACTTTTCCATGCTCTCCCCTTGGACTGACTTGCAGTCTTGCGAATTTATGTGTCCATTGTTATTTTATCTGCCATTTCATTTCCCCCAAGAAAGAAAAAAAAATTCCAAGCATTTGCATGAAGCAAGCCAAATTACACCCGTGGACAGTTTTTATGTATTGAACAGAAGTATCGCTTCGTGACTTCTGACGTCTTAAGAATCAATCTGCATGCCGGAAAAGGCTTTTAACACCACGTCAAAAACAGTGAATGATGACACTGACAAAGGTCGTTTAGGCGAAAACGTGTACAATTCGTCCATTCTTGAACCGGAAGCTTTGCCTAACATAACACGCCTGTCTTCTTTAAAAAAAAAAAATCAAAAACAGTCCCCTTGCATTTTAACTTTTGATACCCTACCCATTAGTTTCTAATCTAGCATTTTACCATCCGGCACCCAATTCTCTCACCTACTTCATCCAATAGGCTCTAGTCTGGCATTTTACCATCCGGCACCCTATTCTCTCACCTACTCCATCCATCAGGCTCTAGTCTGGCATTTTACCATCCGGCACGCTACCCTCTCACTTATTCTACCCAACAATCTCTCTAGTCTCACACTTTACCCGCACTCTCTTATTAACCAATCACTCGCCTTACCCTACTCAGCCTACTGAGTCATAGTTGCACAGTTTGTAATCAGTCCAGTTCAACGTAACATTTAAATGTTATTCAATTTTCCCGAAATAGTTAAATTTTATATAATTTTTAATTGGTTACTTTATAATAGTGCTAAAAGGTTCTAGAAGAGGAAGAAATATAAATTGTTGTCCAAAGAAATATAAATTGGTGTCCATGCAAATACTATCTATCCATCCATCAATCCATTTTTCAATTGATATATGTATCTACCTCTCCAACTTCCAACCGCTCTACATTTAATATTCAAAGGGCTAAAAAAAAAAAAAAAAAAGCACGCGGAACCAGTTGAAAAGACTTGCTTTCTCATCCACAATTTAATTATAGTATCCAATTACTTCAAAGTGAGTAAAAGCATTACGATAAACCACTATAAAATAACAAACGCGAACATAAATCGTCACAGCATCTAATGAAACAAAGTAAATAAAATATTTAAATTAAGTGTTCCAGCGAGGTTGAAAATGGATTGTTTTACCGGTAGCGCCAGACACAATGCACAAACTATCGAATTCAAATACATTGTGCTGAGACGAAGGGCGAGTGAATAATTTACTAAGTTTAGCTTAGTTATTCACCTTGTCAGCGGCTTGTCGCTTGTTTCATTCTTCAGACAGTCAATAATAATTCTTGCTAGCACAATAAGTAAGTATCAGGGATGACGTGCTTAGCATCACATATTTATAAATTAAAAAATACTTTAACGAAACAGGTACAAGAAAATGAATGTTCAAAACTTACTAAACGAAAATATGTGTTTATTGGCAGAGTAAATTTGCTTATCCCTATTTCTAGTCTTGATTGCTAAATAAATTGTTAAATGTCACAGTGACCCGACCTTGGGCACTGCTTATGATGATATTTTTAGTGTCAGAGTTGGAAGTAAACAACTCGAGTTAAGAATATGCTTGAAAATTAAAGATGCAATCCAAACCAGTTCCAACTGGATGAGTAATTTTTCTAATACAAAGTAACAGTCTCACACTGTTAATAACAACCTCAAACAATGGATTAAAGAAAATGTGGGCAGACAAAAATCTGAACTTTCGACACAACACCTTCAGATGAGCGAAAGATTTCAAACAAATGTACTAAAAAAATGAAAGTATAAATTGTAAAAACTGCAATTTAAACGCACATTAATGATCTCACGAGAAACCAATCAAACACAGAGAACAAATGACACAATGCGCTTGTGAATGTGCTTTTTAATCGCTTGCACGCGCTCAGAAAGTTTCTCATATAGCGAGCAATAACACGTGATTACCACAAATAGAACTAAACAGTTATACAAATGCCGTTTGAATCACGATTCAGTTTTTAAGGTACACTTTTTCTGTACCAGACGCGGCTGCGGGAGATTAACGATGATAAAATTATATTTATCACCCTGTGCTGGGTGTCACCGAGTCTGCATTTCGAAGCAATTGTTAAAAGGAAAAATAAAATTCACTTAACATACAAAAGAACTTTGTAATCTATCCATATAATGCCACGGTGTTGCGTCATGTCCAATGCCTTTAGAAGGTGATAGGTAGGTGCGCAGGCGAGGAAAGAAACTGCAAAGACTCGTTTCAATCAATGGTGAATCATGTTACATGTGTCAATAGTGAATCACGTTACGTGCACTACGTATTGAAGTCAATGGTGAATCACATTATATGTACTATGTACTGAGTCAATACATGTATTGGACTCAACAGTGAATAATCACCCGATATGTTCTGAGTTAAAAGTGAATAACACTCCATGTACTCTGTTTTGGAGTCAATAATGAATCACGTTACAAGCACTATGTACTTAAGTCAATAGTGAATCGCATTACATGTACTATGTTAATGATACATTGCTTTTGAGTCAATAGTGAATCGCACTACAGGCACACAGTATTGGAGTCAATAGTGAACCATATTGTGTGTACTATGTATAGGAGTCCGTATACGTACTGGAATCAATAGTGAATCTTACCACATGCACTACGCTTTGAAGTCAATAGTGAATCATATAGAAGTCAACAGAGAATCAAATTACATTATACTAAAGCCAACAGTGAATCTAGTTACCATGTAATTACGCACAGTAAATAGAGTCCTTTTCTATCACTGTTGCTCTGATCTGTTAATGCATCAATCAGTCAATGTATGTTTGTGTGTGTCTCTCTCTCCTGCTAAAAGTGCTATAGTACATAGAGGAATTTATTATAAACAATACACCTGTATCAGACGCTAATGATTATCAGCCCCACGACAATCTCCTGTTAGTGGAATTTGTTACACAACAAAACATTTGCAAGATAGTGAATCAACATCAGTGGTTTTCAACCTTTTTACACCAGTGGACTGGTGAAAACTGAAGAAATATTTCGCAGACCGCTAATGCAAAAAGTAAAAACCATACTTTATAGAGTATTTTGTGTATATAAGTTTTTAAATCTAATGTTATAAAATGAAAATTCTATAGTTATTTAAAATGGTTCACCGACAAAAACGCGACGACGCGTTCTGTCCTTAACTCTAACCCTAACCCTTACCCTATCGCGCATTTGACGGGTCACCATTTAACCAGAAACCAGAAACCTACCAGTAAACAAAAACGCTAATAATAGAACGTCTTGAACTTTTGAGAAAGCAATAATTAATTCAAATAAAGTTAGTGTGACATCTGCTGCTTCTTTGCTAGAATATTTGATAACTGTAACTGCAGAGTTGTTTCTGAGAGACCAAGTGCTGCAATAACATCCATTCGGTTTCTCTATTTGGTTTTCATGACTGACAGGGCTGAAAAATCTTCTCACACAAATAGGTAGTCGAAAATACGACCAGCAATTTAATAGCTCTGTAACTGAGAGATGAATATTCTTTTTCCAGTGGATATCCAAACTTGAGACAATGATTGCATTTTAAGTTTGGACACCAGAGTGACGTCAGAAGACAACTCGATCAGGTTTTCTTTTTCAAGAAGATTAAGTGCGCATGAGTTGATATCTCTCATGAAGGGATTATTAATCCAGAGATTACCTTTACGAGGATCCTCTTTTTCAGGTAATAATTACTAAAGTTTTGAGCTAACGCCCTTAAATATTGACTTATATTGAATATGGCTTTCCAGTTGACGTCAGCAGCAATAAAAAAATTCTTGCAAAAGTAGAACCATTTCTTTATCTTCCTCTTGTACGTGACTATCCCTAAGAGTTAGCTTGTTTTTGAATGCATCCGTCTTATTTCTCCGTGTAAAAATATTTGTGAAAAGCCCCTGAAGAAAAATATTAAGTTTGTTTAGAAGGCTAAAATATTTCCGCCATATACGCAAGTTTAGCCATCCATTCCTCATCCAACAAAGGCTCTACAAGGGCAGAGTTTCGCTCTTGCATAAACTGCTTTACTTCTTCCCTCAGTTCGACAAGGCATGAAAGAACCCTTCCTCTCAATAGCCATCTCACTTCTTCCCTCAGTTCGACAAGGCATGAAAGAACCCTTCCTCTCTGTCACAGTCTGATAAAATTGTCCGACTTCGTGACCCACTTGCCTTGTTTACTTCAAATTCGAATATTTGAAACCCTTGGCCCTTTGTTCAAAGCTTCCTTTTTCTAGGTGCTTCTAGAACAGGTCAAGATGTTATGTAACTTTAGGACCATTGTCCAGTTCTCGAACCAACCACATGCTTTGCGAACAGTCACGTGATACGCAATATACCTTTCTATATATGTACCCACACGCTTCCGCTCCCTCACTTCGAGCACATTTTAGCTAATTCCATCAGCTTACTCGGGTCGTGAGAGGCAGCCGGCGCCATAGAGAATCAAGGTACCCTTCGACTTCTCTCAAAGGTATCATTTTATTTAATAGTATTTGCCTATGTATTGTTTAAGTATGTATTTGTGCTATGTATTATATGATTTCCATATACACTTGAGCATGGTTCAGAGAAATAGCTGAAAACCTATATGTTACGGAATATAAATTTATTGTAACCATTTTTCCATTTCTGTACTTTAATTTATATTGTTTTAATTCACTAAGAGCCAGAATGCTGCGCTCGATATGAATTCTTCATGTAATTCAATTATTGCGTGTAATTTAAATTGTAAATTGTGAAGCGCTCTGTCGGCTTGAATTACCCCTTGTATGAACATTAATTTAACGTTGTATCTATTTTATTGCTTCATACGTCATGACTGTTAAATGGAACACATGTGAGACGATTATATTTTTTCTAAAATCTAATTGTAAGCGACGCGAAGTCGAAACTCTTTGTTCAGCGCATTTAATTGAGCCATGCCTAGGTAGGACCTGTTAGGTTGAGAATTATATCCAAACACGTTGCATCCACAGGTCGGCTCATGGTTCATGTTCACCATGCCTCACCTGCATTAGCTTATTGGTGTAAGCGTGTCGAAATCCACTCTGAGGGCCATGCTGCAAAAATTCCAGTTCCTAGCCACTAACAAAGGGACATCATTCCTTATGCACCACGTGTGTCGTTAAAGGGGGACTGAGGGAACGAATCAGCATGACTGAGTGTTGAGACCAAGGATACAAGAATAGAGCTAAGTGCAAGATCAAGTGTACAGATCTCAAAGGAACACTTTTCTGGCAATTTAGATTGACAAAAATCAGGCATAGGCGCGTAAAGACAGAGTGAAGACTATTCGCGTTGCATTCGATTTATTGTTAATTTGTTAAACTTTATTAAATCTTATTTTCTTTGTTAATACCTCTTAGTAGTTGATTTCTATGCACAATAGACCAATTAGATTAATTCTTAGATTTGAATGGGGGCGGATGAGCAGAAAGATTGATGACGAGTGCATATTAATTTAGAGGGATTTAACTGTTTTCAAATCTAGCTAAAAGTTCGCAGTTTATTAGTCTGTAAATTTGTCGTCTGAACTACAAGACGCACTTTTAATTAGTCAGATAATAAATTGAGCAACCAGTCTGCGTAGAATATGAGAGGAAGAATTAATTATATTTAAAGTCTTTTAATTATTCTAAGCAGGGTCTTTAAATAAATACTGGAAACGTAACAAGTGTGGGTCGTCGCGGGATTGATATGTATTAAATTGTAAATTGTAACATTTTTATACATAGGGCGCATCATAACCTAGAAACGAACGAACGAACAGAATTGCCAATTGTTCTTTTGATTTTTGTATCACTGATTTTCTTTGCTTTTGTTGTGACATGTGCATGTATTCTTTTGCAGAGTAGCGTGCATGTTAGTTAATGTTGATATATTTAAGCGTAGTTAAATATGTCATGTTAGCTATTGAATGATTTATTTAGTATTGTGTTACTGAGTACTTCATTGTGAGGAGTCGAAGGTTATACCGCCAGCTAGGAGAGTTATCGGTAGTAACAGACTTCGGACTATTATATTTAGGGTGCTAGATATAATGTGTAATGTTGTATGGTAGGAGCCGTGACATTACGAAAGTCTTGGAACAGCGGACACTGTGACAAGCAGGTGAAACGTGTAAAGAGTTAACGCGTAATTTATTTCGGAAGGTGTTCTGAGTAAATTAAATAATTTTTGTAAGGTTGTAGCCTAAAAGTTATTTTCGGGATAAGCGGAGTTATCGCCGACGGTTAAAACACACAATTCACGAGATACATTCTTATTGTAGCCAGCGCGCTAAGACAGTAAAATGGATCGCAAACAGGTTATCGAAGACCTGAAAGAAGCCGGTATCATGATAGGATATCAGGGTGACGAACTGACTAGCTACATTAAAACTGAGCTAGAGAAAGCGGAAAAAGCAGAAAAGGAGAGACAAGAGATAGAAAGGGAAGAACGGTTAGCTGCCCGCGAAGCTAAGAAGTTAGAGGCTGAAAGACTAGCTGAAACCGAGGCTAAACGCATCGCAGCGGACACAGAAGCAAAACGCATCGCAGCGGATACAGAAGCCAAACGCATCGCCGCAGACGCGGAAATAAAACGGTTAGAATGGGAAGTAAAGAAACTAGAAGTTACCAATCCAAACCGTGACCGCCGAAGCAGTGGTGATTCGCATTCTAGCGATGGAAATAATCACAGTAGAATTGAAAATATCATTCCAAAGATAAATATGGTCCCATTTGATGAGAACAAAGATCAAATAGACGCGTATTTAAAAACGTTTGAAAAGTTAGCCAGAGCAACAAACATTCCAGCGGAACATTGGGCGATAAATTTATCGGGGTTACTGCAGGGTACTGCGAAAAACGAATTCAATAAGCTTAGCGATTCTGAGTCAGATAATTACGACACAGTCAAGGCCGCATTATTGAAGCGCTACAAACTCACAGCAGATACATACCGCCGTAAATTTAAACAGGCCACGAAAGCCAGTTCAGAGACGCACGCACAGTACATACGCCGCGTCACGGACTTGTTCCAAAGATGGATAGATCTAGCTGAAACTCCACAGACGTACGCAGGTCTTAGGGATGAAATGGTAAAAGACCACATTCTCGGGTCATACAAATCAGATCTACTGATTCACTTAGCAATAAGGGAAAAATCTACGCTAGAGGAGATAGGCAACGCCGCCGATCGCTTTGATGACGCACATTCTCAATTCTCGAACGCACACGCGAACAACAAGTCTCGACCGAACGAACCGCAGACTCGAAAGGATAAGAAAAATGACGGGAAGGCACCTAATGAGCGTGATGATAAAACATCTAAGCCCGACACTAAAAACAAGTCCGACAAACAGAAAGATAAAAAGAATCTTGCATGTTACACTTGTGGTGATAGTGGCCATTTTTCACGAACATGTCCTGAAAAGAAAACAGCTAAGGTTTACGCAGTAGAAAGTCATACACCTAAAACGGAAAAATCGAATCGAACACCAGTACAGGCAAACGGTCACGATACAATCGCTTTGCTTGATACAGGGTGTGAGCTGGACGCTATAGTAAATGCATCATTAGTTAACCGTACCGACTACACAGGGGAGACAATCTCTGTCACCTTTGCAAACGGCGAACAAGACATTTTACCAGTAGCTGAAGTCTCGATTGTTTCAGACTTTGTAGAAGGAACAGTCAAAGCGGCAGTTATGGAAAACTCACCGCATGACGTGATCCTTGGTTGCAAGTATGTTTTGCCGTGCAAAAAACAAACTTCAACCGAACCACCACTGGTTAACGCTGTAACCAGAGCAGCGAGTAGTAAAGACAAATCTGTAACTGCACCGATGTCTGCCGCACCAGCCGTAGATAAAGCAACAGTTAGCGAGATTAAAATATTACAAGCTGAGGACGAAACACTATACAAGTTACGCAAGCAAGCTGTACTTGTTAGTGACGTCAACACTGACGATTCGAATAAGAAAGCGTGCATTATTCTGAAAAAGGGTTTATTGTACCGCTATTCGAAAGTGGGAGACGAATTTCGGAAACAATTAGTCGTTCCACAAACCAAACGAAATGACGTATTACGATTAGGTCATGAGAGTCTTTTTGGTGCACACATGGGTGTACAAAAAACAACTAGTCGTATTACAAGTGAGTTTTATTGGCCGGACATCACTGCCGATATCCGTAGATTCGTGTTAAGTTGCGACACATGCCAGAGAACACAGTCTAAAAATTCAATCAGACCCGCACCGTTAGGAGAGCCTGAACTGATCAGTGAACCCTACAAGCGCGTAGCATTGGATTTGATTGGGCCTATAATACCCACATCAACGAGAGGTAATCGATACGTGCTGACCACTATTGATTACGCAACAAGATTCGCCGACGCAGTACCATTGAAAAATATTGATACTGAAACTGTCGCCGAAGCCCTTTTCGGTCTTTGGAGTCGTGTTGGAATTCCTACTGAAATTTTGACGGATCAGGGGAGTCAATTCATAGGCAACGTAATGAAGGAAGTAAATCGTTTACTTTCCATCAAACATCTTACTTGCACACCATACCACCCCCAGGCAAATGGTCTGATTGAAAAATACAATGGGACATTAAAAACAGCACTTAAAAAGCTCGCCACTGATAAACCGAAAGACTGGGACAGATACATCCCTGCCCTACTATTTGCATATAGGGAGGTGCCACAATCTTCCACCGGGTTTTCACCATTTGAGCTACTTTACGGACGTACTGTACGCGGACCGATGATGATTTTGAAGGCACTTTGGACTGATGAAAAGACAGATGACGAAGTTAAGACAACTTATACATACGTCACTGACTTAAGAAACCGTCTTGAAACTATAGGCAAGATAGCACGGGAAAACTTGACGATAGCTCAGTCTAGACAGGCAGAATATTACAATAAGCACACCAAACCTAGAGAATTTGAAGTTAATGACAAAGTGTTACTGTTGCTTCCTGAAGCACATAACAAACTTCAGATGAAATGGAAGGGGCCCTTTGTAGTTACCGCCAAGCTAGGGGGACTGAACTATAAGGTGCAGACAGGAAAGAGAGAGAAAATCTTTCATGTTAACCTACTCAAAAAGTACATAAGCCGTGAGGATCAAACCACTCAAGCTGATTTTGTCGTAGCGACGATAGTTACAGAAGACGAGGGGGATACTGATTGCGTCACTGGTACTTTACCAAACTGTCCTCTACAGACGGACGAAACTGTCAAAGACGTTAGGGTAAATGAAGCCTTGACAGAAAGACAGAAAAAAGAAGTGAATGAATTGCTTAATGAGTTCTCATCTACTCTGACAGACAAACCAGGGTTGACAGACTTAATAGAATTTTCACTGAAGCTGACTGACAACAAACCGATACGTTTGAAGCCGTATCCGTTGCCACACGCTAAGATAGATGACGTTAGACGTGAGATTAAGACTATGCTAGATCTAGGGGTCATAGAGAAGACTGACAGTGCCTACGGATCACCCATCGTGTTGATTAAAAAACGTGATAACTCGTTCCGTTTTTGCGTAGACTACCGCAAACTCAATCAAGTGACAGAGTTTTGTGCCGAACCTCTTCCTGATCCGGATCTCATCTTCACTAAGCTAGCTAACGCTCATTACTATACCAAAATAGATTTGTCACGCGGTTTTTGGCAAATCAAGGTCAAGGACACTGATCGACACATACTAGCTTTCACTACACCAGTAGGAAACTACACATGGAAAGTTATGCCTTTCGGAGTTTCAAACGCTCCAAGCATTTTTTCTAAAATGATGCGGTCATTGTTAGAACCACTGTACGGACGCGGAGTTGAGAACTTCATGGATGATTTAATTCTAGGCACCCAGACATGGGAGGAGCACTTAACACTCTTACGAGATGTGCTAGCCAGATTAAAACAAGCCAACCTCACTGCCCGCCCTACGAAGTGTGAAATAGCACAATTCTCCTTAGACTTCTTGGGACACAAGTTGAGTCATGGAACTATGTCGCCAAGTGAAGCTAAGATAGCACAACTTAAGGACACTTCACAACCGCTAACAAAAACACAAGTTAGAAGTTTTCTTGGTCTTGCTAACTACTACAGAAAATTCGTACCAGATTTTAGTGCCATTGCATGTCCTCTGACTGACTTGACACGTAAGAATATGCCTACAAAAGTAGTGTGGACTGATGCATGCCAAAACGCTTTTGACACACTGAAATCTAGACTGACTTCAGATTTAGTTGTTAAACTGCCAGATCTGACAAAACCATTCTTGTTAAGGACTGATGCTAGCAACACAGGATTAGGAGCAGTGTTATTACAAGAACACAATGACACCAAACACCCAGTTGCATATGCAAGCCGTAAACTCACAACTACTGAACAGAAATATTCCACCAGTGAAAAGGAATGTCTTGCAATAGTTTGGGCCATAAAAAAGTTCGAAAACTATTTGTACGGAAAAACCTTTGTCATTGAGTGCGATCACCAGCCGTTGGCCTTTCTCGGACAGGCGCAATTTACGAACAGCCGTTTAATGCGTTGGTCTTTGTTTCTGACACAGTATGACGCAAATATTCATTACATCAAAGGGTCTTTGAATGTTGGCGCAGATTACATGAGTCGTGCTTGATGCCATCAAGTGCCGGTACTGATAGAATGTTGTTTAATCAATTAACTGAACCCTACGGATTCCTTCCTGTAAATATGAAATATAGTTGCACACTTTATTTCTAGGAATGTCGAAATTTTTTTTGTGTAAATTTTTCTTCATTGTGGACTTCTACATTTTATCATACATAATTTGTAGGAGGCATTTTATCTTTGGCAAGATAAACGCCTCAAAAGCAAGGGGGTGTCACAGTCTGATAAAATTGTCCGACTTCGTGACCCACTTGCCTTGTTTACTTCAAATTCGAATATTTGAAACCCTTGGCCCTTTGTTCAAAGCTTCCTTTTTCTAGGTGCTTCTAGAACAGGTCAAGATGTTATGTAACTTTAGGACCATTGTCCAGTTCTCGAACCAACCACATGCTTTGCGAACAGTCACGTGATACGCAATATACCTTTCTATATATGTACCCACACGCTTCCGCTCCCTCACTTCGAGCACATTTTAGCTAATTCCATCAGCTTACTCGGGTCGTGAGAGGCAGCCGGCGCCATAGAGAATCAAGGTACCCTTCGACTTCTCTCAAAGGTATCATTTTATTTAATAGTATTTGCCTATGTATTGTTTAAGTATGTATTTGTGCTATGTATTATATGATTTCCATATACACTTGAGCATGGTTCAGAGAAATAGCTGAAAACCTATATGTTACGGAATATAAATTTATTGTAACCATTTTTCCATTTCTGTACTTTAATTTATATTGTTTTAATTCACTAAGAGCCAGAATGCTGCGCTCGATATGAATTCTTCATGTAATTCAATTATTGCGTGTAATTTAAATTGTAAATTGTGAAGCGCTCTGTCGGCTTGAATTACCCCTTGTATGAACATTAATTTAACGTTGTATCTATTTTATTGCTTCATACGTCATGACTGTTAAATGGAACACATGTGAGACGATTATATTTTTTCTAAAATCTAATTGTAAGCGACGCGAAGTCGAAACTCTTTGTTCAGCGCATTTAATTGAGCCATGCCTAGGTAGGACCTGTTAGGTTGAGAATTATATCCAAACACGTTGCATCCACAGGTCGGCTCATGGTTCATGTTCACCATGCCTCACCTGCATTAGCTTATTGGTGTAAGCGTGTCGAAATCCACTCTGAGGGCCATGCTGCAAAAATTCCAGTTCCTAGCCACTAACAAAGGGACATCATTCCTTATGCACCACGTGTGTCGTTAAAGGGGGACTGAGGGAACGAATCAGCATGACTGAGTGTTGAGACCAAGGATACAAGAATAGAGCTAAGTGCAAGATCAAGTGTACAGATCTCAAAGGAACACTTTTCTGGCAATTTAGATTGACAAAAATCAGGCATAGGCGCGTAAAGACAGAGTGAAGACTATTCGCGTTGCATTCGATTTATTGTTAATTTGTTAAACTTTATTAAATCTTATTTTCTTTGTTAATACCTCTTAGTAGTTGATTTCTATGCACAATAGACCAATTAGATTAATTCTTAGATTTGAATGGGGGCGGATGAGCAGAAAGATTGATGACGAGTGCATATTAATTTAGAGGGATTTAACTGTTTTCAAATCTAGCTAAAAGTTCGCAGTTTATTAGTCTGTAAATTTGTCGTCTGAACTACAAGACGCACTTTTAATTAGTCAGATAATAAATTGAGCAACCAGTCTGCGTAGAATATGAGAGGAAGAATTAATTATATTTAAAGTCTTTTAATTATTCTAAGCAGGGTCTTTAAATAAATACTGGAAACGTAACACTCTCAATAGCCATCTCACTTCTACACTCAGTTCCACAAGGCGTGAAAGAACCTTCCTCTCAATAGCCATCTCACTTCTACCCTCAGTTCCACAAGGCGTGAAAGAACCTTCCTCTCGATAACTTCTGCATGGAGAAGGAGATGGTGATGCTGCGACTACATATTCTCACACAGTGTCGAGAACAGCCTGGAGTTCATAGCTCAACTACGAATTTCATTTATGATCTTCACCACATCATTCACCACAGTGTTAAATTCAAGGACCCGGCAGAAAATTTCTGTGGACGCACTGGTACGCGGACTGGCGGTTAAAAACCACTGTTCTATGGTCTTCTACCGCCTGTTACTCAGAGTAAAGAATCCCAGAGCATTACCCAACATTACCAATCTCAGTCTTCTACCCTCGACACGCCTCAAATATTTGTTTATTTACAGACCAGAATAAACTCCTATGTACAAGCAACGGTAATCCAGAATTTCCCCAGATTACAGTGCTACATACATTCTTCAAATGTTACACTACCAAGAGCAAATCAACTATTACACATTTAGTTTTAAACCCCACCAATAACAGCCACTTACCTCGATCCGCCATCCAAGACGTGTTACAATAATTTGCTACGTAACACTTCGTGTCTGTGCGAAGCTTATATCCTCGGGTCATCTCGCACTTTTGCCGTCCATTGCTGGGGTCAACCCAGCACTCCTCGTTGGTGAACTGGACCGTGAGTTTTTCCGTGCGGCAAATAATCCCGAAGCACTCTTCCCTCGTCCAGAGACTGTAGCTCACATTCCCGTCGGCCGTCGTGTTTTTGGCCGAGGCCCACTTGGGGATAAAGGAGCCAGCGACGATGAGCGCCAACCCGACGCTCAGGATGACGATGGAGCAGCCGGCAGTGACGAGCTTTTCCTTACGTGACGACATCATGACAGTTGCGGCTGCCGGTACTTGTTACAGGTTGAACGAGAAAACTCCGCGTGATCTGAGGGTAGGATGGAATATGGTTTTAGTGTCAACGTCCTTACAAAAAAAGAAATAAAACATAGTGCGAACGAAAAAAAGAAAGAAGAAAGCATCAATTTATGCATCTATCAGATAAACCTAAGTATAAATAGAAAATATCGACTGTATAATTTTACCAGTTGATTAAAAACTAATGAAGAAGAAAAGAAGTGCATTAACATCATCGTTGTGTTACGATGTTGCCAGTTCAATTTTAATTAGAAGAAAAAACAAACAAACCGACGACGACAACTGCGAATATTAATGTCATCAACAATCTGAAACAATGCAAGTAGAGTCTACATGAAGTTTTACATCCATTCGCGAAAACAGAACACAAGTTAAAAATTACTGCAGCAAGGAATAATGTGTACTGAATTTTATACTAGACAGAGGATACGTGTTTACTCATCATGGAGAAGACAACAGAATTAATATTTGAGCACCATAGATGCAGTGCGGGTATTTTGCTCATTATGTTGACGATGACGATGAACGTGACCATCATGATGAAGACAACAAAACTCCTCTCAACGAGAAAAGAAACAACAGTATTCTTACAATGCACGCAAAGACAGAAAATGCATCGATGGACGTGACCAAAGTATAATGTTTCCGTAACCATGGCAACGGCAACACTGTATCATCACGGTGTAACTGGCCGCGCGAACCGTTATTAGGTTCGCAAGGAGAGTTAATAAAATGCTTAATGATACAGTCAGCCTATAACCTGATATGGTGTGTTCGAGTATACAGCAGTTAAAGTAATATATAACCGCGACAACACAACTGTTATTAGAATTAGACGGTACATCACAGAACGCCTTTTGGCAACAACAAATTTCTGTAATCATGTCACACGAACAAACAAGTGCCATGTCAACAAATAAAATACGTTTGTGAGCGGTCAATGATCTTATTAACGGACATAGAGTTTATCATTTCTGACAGTTCTCTGGTCATGTTAAAAACAAATATCTGTACTTTTTGAAAGTTCTATGATCAAAATAACCAACCAACAAACATCTGTATTTTCTTAAAGTTCTGTGACGTGTGATCAAACCAACCAACCAATCAACAAACAAAACAAACATCTGTACTTTCTGAAAGTTCTATGACGTGTGATTAAACCAACTAACCAATAAACAAACAAACATCTGTACTTTTTGAAAGTTCTGTGACGTGATCAAACCAACCAACCAACCAACCAACAAACAAATAAACATACTTTCAGAAAGTTCTGCAATCAGACTAACCAAACAACAAACAAACAAATAAACATAATTTCAGAAAGTTCTGTAATCAGACTAACCAACCAACCAACAAACAAATAAACATACTTTCAGAAAGTTCTGCAATCAGACTAACCAAACAACAAACAACTACAATTGGACAGATCCGAGAAGAAAGCAAACCGAGTTGAACAAGAGTATGCAGGTCACCATGCTCTGGTGAGTAAAGATTTCTATTAAAAAAATAAAAATTAAAAAAAAACAACAACACGATTTACTGGTCAGATCACGTTTAACAATGATCGAATTCGTTATACATGTTTTGTTGTTGTGTTTAAAAGGCCTTTCTCACATGACAGTGCACATTTTCTTGTTCTGGAAGAAGTACACGAAGAAACATAAAACGCTCAGGATAAAAAATAAAATGTCTAAAAAAAAAAAAAAATGCGAGAGCTGGGTCAGGCACTAAGCTCTGAAAACAGATGCTGAGGTGTTCGCAAGGAAACTGTCGCTCTCGATTGTATTCAAATTGACATAAACGGTTTTCTGGGGAAAATACTCCAGGATTATGTGAAGTTTTCTACTGGCGCATAATTGGAACAAATAACGTGTTATTTTCTTTTTCAAAATATGTACTCTTCGAAGTTTAAGTATGCTCAATCCAAGGAATGGAGTCGATGACGGCATACGACTTCAATGGCATCTACCAGTAGGACTGCCCAATCCTCTACTTAATGAGGGACCTTTTATTGGAAGGAAACGTTACATGAATTCGTCGATTCGATTACTTCCTTGGCAAAGCACATTAACATTAACATTAACATTAACATTAACACAACATAAATTTGACGTACTTCTAGGCTTAATGAATATGGAGCACAACTCTTGCACGTTTTTTTTTTTTCTAGAATACACACACCGTCCCTTAAAAAAAATAAAAGTCTTACTTCATTTAGGAGAACAAAACCACAACAGCATTTCAGATTTTAAAAGTGTTATAATCTAATTTACTGCATTTGGAATCGTACACTACAAGTCATATGTTCTAGTTTTACTGCATTTAGAACCGTACAAGTCAAACGTTCTAGCTTTACTACATTTAGAACTATCACACAGAACATAATTCAAGCATTCAGTGCACAGAACCATTAGACAGTTCTTGAATTCTGGTTTTAAAGAATTTAGAACCACAAGTCTTGCGTTTTAGATTTCACTGCATACAGAACCATACAAGTGTTACAACCCTAATTTGATTCTTGACTGCATTGAGAAACTCACAGTTTTTACTGCATTTTCAACCACCGTTAAAGTTTTACAGTTCAGTTTCACACCATTTAGCAGCACACGTCTTATTGTGCTGAGAATTTACAACTACCATACAAAGTTACAAACCTTAAGTTCTAGTTTTAATTCATTAAGAGCCTTTATTCAAATCTTAAATTCTAGTTGTGTACATTCAGAGCCATCAGAAACATCAGGCGCTATGCATTTCTGAACAAGACAAATGTTCATTTCTAGTCTGAGTGCATTTACCACCACTACACTAATGTGTAATTCTAGTTTATGCATTTAGAGCCAATACACATACAAACACAAATATTTTTCAACTCAGTCACTGACAGTTCTTACTGCTTCCCTTAGACAAGTCTGAAATATGATTCTTAACTTTCCCCGATTATAGAAGGTCTTGCCATGACAATGTAATAGAAAATACCCACAATCCTTCTTGGCCTGCAATCATAAAAAGAAAAACTATCTCTCCTACAGTTTCATTTTCTTCTTTTTCTTTCATTCTTACATTTGCAGGGCTGAAACTGTTGATAAGAAATTACAAATAACTCAAAGGCAACTTCTAGAATACGAATTAAAATAAGTGCCATAGCAACAAGAACAAAACCAATTCATGCTTAAGTGTTATGTCTTTGAATTTCAAAGAAGGTTCAATGTGTGTGAGTATTTATAACAAAACAATCACAATAAATTATTACAGTATTGAATAATTTACAGGAGACATTGAATCCCTTTCACAATGGCCAAGGAGAAGCTTGAACAGTGTCAAATTAATATACAGAACAAAATTATGTCATTACAGTCTTGTTCGTTTCCCGACTGTCGGTACATCAAACGTGTGTAAGCTTGAACAGCGTCAAATTAATATACAGAACAAAATTATGTATATACAGTCTTGTTTGTATCCCGACTGTCGGTACATCAAACGTGTGTAACTTTTATTAATATAAATTCTGCGGGACTATGTATATACATACCGCGGATAGTTAGAACGTACATACGAACTCTGACAACCAAGTGTCGAGAGATTTGCACAGTGATACTGTATCCACGAAATAAACTAAACAATTTATTGAGAAAAAGAAAAAGTGAAGCCTTATTTCAATTACGACTTGTCTAAAAGTATGAGTCAGTGTCAAGCCTAGCAGACATTCGGACCACCCTCTGCAGTGCAGAACGAATGATGGACGATTGTGAAATCTCTTGCAAGTTTCCGGGAATGACGTTACTTCTGTATTCGCAAATGGATGTCATTGTCAAAGTGTTCCCTTCCTCGGAAGAGAGAAGTCCCCAAAGAACGAAATTAGCTCCTTCGCATAAATATATCCAGATGTCGTTCAACAGAAAGTGAAAACCGGGGAGTGAGGGCTGAATGCGGGGAGGGGAGGGGGGCTGGCAATGAGGAATGCTAACTTTCCGTGAGAGTGGTTTTCGTGGCGAACAGCAAACTTTAGCGGGCGTTAGAACAAACTGCATCATACATGGAAGTTAATTCATGTGCTTTACATGTACATATACAAAAGTGAAGTATTCGAAAAGTGTGTGTGTGCCTGCCTGCATGTAATTGTATTATTACATTCGCACACTAATGGATGGCTGAAATTTTCATTTCACTTTTATCTCATGAAACGATTTCATACGATCATAAAAGCAACCACCACCACGCAGAAATAGTAAATGGTGAGAAATAGAAAATGATGTCTATTGCGTGGCTGTCTGACAGTTTGATGGAGCAATCGGCACTCATTCTCAAAATACACACTCGGCTTAAAAGTATGTTCATGGTTAAAAATTAACATATCTGCTAAAATAAATATAAATATATGATTTAGTTCTACCTCCATCACCGGGATGGAAGAGATATTTGTGTTATAGTCAAGAACATGTGAGCAGAATTTTGTATTTAAGAATATTTGTGGTAGTTATAAAATAAAACACAGTTCTTTCCTGGACCTTATACGTGTCCAAAGAGAAAGAGACTGCTGCTTTCCTTCCTTAAAAAAACAAAAAAATATAATTTCTTAAAAACTCTTTGTATAACCGCGAAACGTATGTAAATAATACTTACAGCGAACCGCAAAATGGGCGCGAAAAATACCCAATTCGTAAAACCCAAAACAGACGTACATTGGAATTTAGCTTGAACTACTCACAGAGAAAGATAACTCTTGTGGTGACTGTTAAGTCCCTGTTAAAGGCGTCCCAGCTGCTACTGCAGGTAAATTTGAATAAGGAAATTGTAAAAATCGTAATCACTGAAATGTAAAAAATATGCAGCAGTGTTAACTTTCAGAAAAGATTCTCGGCTGGACAGCTGACCCTTGTGATTGTTTATTGAGCCGCGTGCTTTTTTTAATTGAGTCTTATGTTTTTTACTGAGCGCTGTGCTTGTTTATTGAGCTATGTATTAAATGTTAAAGGTAATGTTACCACGCAATGAACGGATATACCGGTTGTTAAACAAAGAGTATACATTTAAGATTATTACGGATTGTTATGGCTTATTATCATTAAATAGTAATACGCCAAACTGTCACTCTTGAAAGCTTAAAAAGTTTCTCCACCCACCACCCACTAATGGAAACGTTCTGAAACATATCGACACCTACATGAACGTTAATATTTGTGACTTTTGTGGACTCGTGCACACAACTCTTGATCGTACTAACTACTATAGAATAGATGAAGGCTTCTAATATTCCACTTAAATCATGCAAATTTCACATTTGTCGAGTTCAGAAATTGACTGTAAATGTACTAAAGATTTATGTAGTTGATTCTTTCGGAGTTCTCATAGGATTTATTTAATCCGATGTATCATCTCTACCAGTCAAGAGATTTATTGCTCTTACAACTCAGCATGCACGCAGGATATTTATTAATTATTAATGGAATGTCGTCAGTTTTAGACGCCCCCTTAGGGCCAAGATATGGCCCTGACACAAGCTTAAATATGCTCCGGAGTTCACGCGGTATGTGACGTAATCTACATGCATGCTACCGTTGAACAAGAGAAATTGGAAATTTTATAAAGGTCAAATTGCACCATCAAGCGCTCGTCAAATCGATACCTTTTCAACCAATTCACTCTGTCCCACTGTGATGTCAAGACGATGTGTGCTCTTAACAAGGGAGGGTAGCGCGGTGCGAAAGTGGGTTGCTTTGTTCTCGGCTCTTGTCGTGAGGACGCGGAGACAGTATTGTGTAAAAATAGAGAAGGTACGTGAAAAACGACAAGTACTTTATCCTTCAAGTATTTAGTTTAGTACTCTGAACCCCACCCCCACCCTAGGACTGATCGGCGCCTGATTCCAACGCTAACTGATGTCACGCATACACTGCAGTCGTTGGGTTACTGTTGTGAAACGGAGTAGCGTGAAAAATAAGAGGAAGCAAGCCGTATGTTGTCCATAGTGCACTGTCAGGGAAAAGAACTCGTCAGTTTCGATGACTGTTCGTGATAAAACCGTTATGAAGATAAGATATGGTTGGGTTAATCGCTTGTTTTAATTTACATCGCAATTCTTGACACACAGACAGATGAAAAATCAGGCCTACATTTAAATTTTAAAAGAATAGGCCTATATGGTTGGCTGAATGCAACACGATAAATAACAAAATCAGAATACCGCACTTAAAGTATTAGTGGGATGTTCTTACAGTGTGACCTGACAGCGCGAGTCATCGTCTGTCAAGGTCCTCCCTCTTCCCCAAATATTTTATTGCGCCTTGCAAGGAGTCAACAACAGTCCGGTTGGCGGTTGCAATGTCATACGATGTCAATAAACACATTCAGACGGATTCACAATAAACCCAACGCTTTGTCTATAAATACGTGTAAAAGAATAATGTATGTGTGTGTGGAGGGGGGACACTAATATTACTTGAAACATGACATAACACCATCTCTTCGCCCTCGTCAGTTCGCTCGAAAAAAAAAATAACGCAAAAGTTAAACAAACAAAAGTGACGATTTCCTCCGACATTTTCGACAGTACAGTCAGTCTATTTGTCATGACTGCACGCGCAAGTATCCTAGCGAGAGAAAAAAAATGTGACCGAATGTTTCGAAGTCACGTGCCGTGTGACTCGCCTTGGGCATACACATCGCGAACCGGGAATGACAGGAAGTGAGAGAAAAAAAAACATGAAAAATGGCAGCGAATACATGTCCAAAGCAGACAAGCATTCTAAAGCTGGAGAGTACTATCATTATGAATAAATGTAATTTAATTGTCACTGTAAAATAAATAGTCCTGTGTTAAGCCTAGGCCTATAGAACGCCCGTTTCGCGTGTTTTTATTAAAATTCAAGACATTTACCGAGTTTAAAAGATGTCTTAATTCACAGTACTTTATAAGAAGTGAAGTTGTTTTTACTACTTCTTTCACATAAGGTTCAGTACTTTCAGTCATGTGTGCCTCCTTAAGCGTTGTAATACATGTTCAAATATTGACTAGGAGTGCTAAGCTTTTTTTTAAAAAAATTTAAAAAAAATGTTACTTACTCTCCTCGCACACTAAACAAATGAATTCCTTGCTAAAATAACTTTCACATCTTTAGTCCACGACTGACGGTGAAAATAAACACAAGATCGCAGCACCCATTAAATTCACCAGTTAAGAGTCCCGCGAAAGTTTCATAACACGTGTAAATTCTTTTCGCTTAAAATGTGTCGCAGTACTCCCGCGCTGGAAGCCCACCCCCTTGCATCGTCTCGCCTTAACAAAGGCCGAGTCCTGCGCGCGCCTGTGCTACACTGAACGCGCAGATCCAGAGTGGAAAGAGTGAGTAGGAGATATAAGGGGGGAGGGGAGAGACATGCCAGCTGGTGGCGTATCCATCGCCTTTGGTCCGTTTACACACAAGCAACCCCGCTCTAAGCGAAAGAAATCTTCAACCAGCTTTACTCTCTTCCACAACAGAGCGAGAAAAGGGAAAACACTCGTAAGCGCCTTTTAAAAACATGCACAAAGTTAGTCGCGAAAGATTGTTCTTTAAAAAATCCGCTACTCTCTCAAGCAGACGATAACTTTAGTCATAACCTACTAATAATTATAAACACACAGGCTCACATGCACGTTAGATAAATTTAAATCATACTAAAACCTGATCAGGCAACACGTTCTTGATTATGTCCCTTTGTTTCTTAACTGTATAAAGTACAGTAAGCGAGTAATTCTACTCAAAGTTGCTTCCGATTTCGAAGCCCTTTTGAATAACGCGAGTATTTGATTGGACGATCGCTTAACCCTAACGGAAGTAAGTAACCAATGGAGTACGGGAAAGCAACTGTTTAGAGTTTGGAAGTAAGGGGAGGTGGATAGGTGCAGGTGACCCAAATGTAACGAGAGAGTCTAAATATTTTTTAAAGAATGCCACTTGTTATTCCCCTTTTCTAGCGAAGTGCTGTCTTCACCATAAATCATATCTCTTCACACAGAACCTGGGTAATCTAAAAGTTGTCATTCGCTTCTCCCGTATAATTTACGTGACCTTAGAATGCGGCCTGCAGTACGATTGATAATTATAATTAGTCAGAGTTGTTTGTTTGTTTGTTTGTTTTTTTGTTTAATGCCAAAATTTTCAGTTGGTTGCACGGAGGAATTGGATTAAGTATCTTTCGATGAGATCGTCATATTCTGTGAGAAAGGCGAAAAAAGTAGTATGAACAGACCGTCCGCGAAATCAACTAGTGTGGGATGAGAACATAAAGCAGACATCTAGGTAATGGAATTGTACCAGTGGAGTGATATGTCTTTCCCCAGACGAATCACGTGATTAGTCAGAAGTTTACTCTTGGAAAGAGTTATTTCACAAAATGTGTTTGAATGAAAGAGATAAAGTATGAAGTGATCCGATTGTGAGTTGATGATGTATGCCCTTCGGCTGTCTGCACTGTGATATTATTATTTTTCTTTTTTCTCATACAGACTCTGGCAGGAATTGTTTTAAAAGGCACATATTACCATCGCCTGTCAGAGAGTATCAAGCAATGTGCTTGCACAAAAGACAGCATACCAGAATTCGTGTATGCAGTTTTCAGAGAAAAGTCCAAGAAGGCAATGATGTTTGTAGTATTATTCGCATTGTAACTAAAAACTAAGACTAAAATATTGGGGTTTTATGGTTTCCAGGAAAAGGTCACACATTGCATATGAATTTATAATTTTGTAAGCAGATTAATGTGTTTCATAAAACTATTATACAAAAATATAATTGTGAATCACATATTGATCGTAATTAGGTAATGAAATAAGACCATTGTGAAAAGAACAGAGATTTTGCATCTTCTTTGATCTCAACACTGCTTAACAGTCCCTTACCAACTTTCAGCATGTGCATTTCCTGAAATCCAACCGATGACGTCATAATATTTGCTTTTAAACAGAGTGCACGTGGGTGGTTTCAATCAGCCATTGGACTATGTGTGTGTATCACAACAGGCCTACAATTAAGCTTTGTCATACGGTTCAAATCTTCAATCTGTAAAAGTCTAGATAGAATTGGTCTTTTCTGAGACAAACTTGCTTGTCAGTAGTCGCGGCCGGATTAAAAAAAATAGTGCAAGTGAAACGTTAGCAAACAATGTTGAAGATTAAACAACAATAACAGTGAAAAGAAACTCCAACCAGCGGAGTGAATTCGCACCATGGCATACCTGAGATAAACTTCCCCTATATCGACTTATCTAATCTTTTCAGAAGTTACGGCCCTTTATGGCACACATGTCGCACGGGTTCAAGGCCGCACAGTCATATGTTGCCATTTGGCATCAGCAAGTGAGTGTACGAGAAAACGATTTTTACTTTTCAAATCAAAAAAAAAAAAAATGTACGAAAAAGACAGAAAGTACTTTCGAAGCAATTTGTATATGCTTTAATATACATACCATAAGTGTGAACAGTTTTTCTTTCTCTGTCCATCTCTCTACATCTGTCCATCTCTCTACGCCTGTTCATCTCTCTACGTCTGTCTATCTCTCTAGCTCTGTCTGTCTCTCTACGCCTGTCCATCTCTCTAGCTCTATCTGTCTGCCTGTCTCTCATACCTATTTTTCTCTTTCTTACATTATTTCTGCTTCTCAATACTGAGACATATATTCGGATGTCTCTAACACGCCCTAGTCAAAGAAACATAAACGGCCAGACCTACTGTGACGTTTTGCTGGAAGATGGGCAAGCTGTTAATTCTCCACCACTCCAAGCCGCCCGTAACCTTAGGCTAATCCCCAAAACACATCTGGCTGGCCACACTTGTTAGAAAGACGGAAGATACGTAATATAGAAAAGTAGAGTGATAGTTATAGAAGATAGCTCCCAGCCCCTGCTACATACAGCCGGGTATTTAGTGAAATGTAGATGACAGACTGCAGCATATAACATGTGAGTCACGCCAACATGAGTGGTATAAGTATCAATAATAAATGTATTCAACAAGAAATAAAATAATACAGCATGGTTACATATAGCGAATAATTCAATGGTTACAATTAGAGTTTATGAATTAATATCGTTAATAATCACGACCATGTGGTGTAGTAAGAGAAAGTTCGTTTGATTCCTGTGGTACTGTGGTAGTCATTTGGTTTATTCTAATGAGCAAACTAGTACGTGTGTTTATAAGAGAACACTGGATGATTCTGAGTGAACTCTAAAAGTACTTTGATAGAGTTTGACTGAAACCTGACTGAAGTTTGATTAAAGCTTGAATGAATTTAATTGAATTTGGTTGAAAAGTGTACAGTTATTGATTTTAACAACCTGCCGTGTTGTCTAGAATCCCAGTGACTTGTAGTAGCAGATGCACACATGGTCCATTGATCTGATCTGTGGCCATGTGTCATTCTGCTCTGGCTTTGCTTCACGACTCAGCGTTCATTGAAATTCAACGTCCAAGATAAAGTGCCGATCTGCCAGTAAATACACATGGGATAAGAATTCGTCCATAAATGTTCTCTGACAGAACACACTTACTTCATGGCCATCATACATTCAAATATCATAAATGAAATATAGCAATAGGGAAATGTAGTTAATGTGATGGGGTATCTGGTGTAGTATTATGGGTCACCACAGGATGTGAGATGATAAACAACGTGGAGGAGGACAATACATCACATGCTTGACAACAGCCCAGCAGAGAGATGGACACACAACACCGTGTTCAAAGCTTACATGAAGCTTTATTCATGACAAGGCACTGCCTTTTCATTCTCTTGTTCATGGCTACATGGTTCACTGTTCTTCTGTATGCACACTATCCAACCATCTATATATTCTGGAAGTGCTGGTGTCAAAGAGAGCTGCAGTAGACAACTCAGACACTGACAACTGAAACCTGTGTTAAATGACTCTTCTGTTCGTTCTTACTTTTGTTTAGATATAACATACTCCTAAACTACTTAGAGTTATATTATGCTTTCAATATTAAGGAAACATACTAAATACTCTTTAAATACAACTCTATCGTAACGTATAATTTAAAAGATAAAGAACAAAATAAATTAAATAACTATATTCATGTGCCAAATGTCAGATGTGTTCTGAGCAAATTATGCCATTTAGTTAAACATCTCATTAATTAATATATTTTTCATTCTTATATAATAAATGTAGTACCATTTACAAGATTGCGTACCTGTGTTTACGACCTATTAAGATGTAGGTCACTGAAAAGGGTGAAGGACGCAGAAGGGTAAAGGGGACAACAGGATGGGGAAACACTAGCCAGATACGAGATGCCCATATTTAGTCATTCGCGTTCCGTGTCGTGACGTAGGAGAATCCGTTAGCTGACCTTGAGACTGACATGTGTGTGTATGTGTGTGTGTATGTGTGTGTGTGTGTATGTGTGTGTGTGTCAATGAACCAGTATACCAGATGCTTACTCTCCGCGTCCATGGTCCAATGGTTTATTTCTTTGCACACGTTGATACCAAGCACGATATGAGAGTGCTGGTTTCTGGTCTGAAGGTACACCTGTATTGTGATCCATGACTACAACGCCTAGATACCTATTCAGCATTGAGTTGATCTTCTTTGTCCAATTACTGAAATAAGCTATCAGATTTACACAGTGTACCTAAATCGGTAGAAGCTGGAAGTTGCTATCACCCCAAATAATAATAAGTTTTGAAGCGAAGCTATCCCCATAAGAAAACAGCAACAAACTTTTACAGCTAACATCAATCGCAAATGGGAAACTTTTTTTGTTTTTAAAAATATTTTTTAAATTGTTTGGTGTGGGTGTGAGGAAAAGGAGAGATTGTGAGGGGGTGGGTGGGATTATTTAGCCCAAAGATATACAGGAACATGCTATCTGTAAACAAGGCTTGCGTGCTTTCACTTCATGTTATGTGTTAGATAAATTTCTTGTTGTTTCTAAAATGTACTTTTGTAAGTAAGTTTGTTTTACTTTCACATCCCTGAAGCATGCATGAGGCTATGCACAAAACCCCTGTTATTATTCACATCCCTGTTGTGCGTGTTCACAGTTGCCAACTAATTGTACAGATTCTCGAAAATGATCCTCCTTGGTATCGCGTGACGTCATCCACTTCATCCGTAGACTTGTGGAAACAATTAATCTGGTAGACTGCGGGGGGGGGGGGGGGGGGAGGGGGGAGAACTACCAAACCCATTTCACTCAATCGATGACGTCGCATGATTTGAACTAGCACTCCATTCCCATCATGGCGGATTGAACAAGGTGCTGCTGGCTAGAGAGCAAACTTCACCTAAGTGAGCATTTTAAATTTAATTTCCTCCTTCGCTCTCAGTCTTGCTACATTTCTGGTAAACTTGGCCGCTGGGTAAGTTATTGTCTCGCGCCTTGCCCGCTCGGCTACAATACCGTCTTCCCTATCATAGTTCAGAGACGGGCGTTTGTCTGACTCAAGTGAAATAGTTCCTTGAAAAGGAAGACAGACAGCTTGTTTTAGCCCTGTCAGTTGGTCTAGACTTATGTCAAGCTCACTCTTTTTTGGTCATTCTTTACTTGTGTTCCGGCACAAAGGACACCTTGGGCTTCGTTTACACGCGGAAGCGGGAAAGATCCATAGACACGGAAATATTGGATTGCAACTGTCAACTCACTATCTCTCTCTCTATCTGTCTATCTATCTATCTATCCATCCACCCACCTATCTGTCTATCTATTATAACTCCTGTTTTGAAAATCGTATTTGCAGTATTACAATATTGATGTATGTCACCCACCAACCGCTTTCTCGTACAAGCCTTTGACAAACAGCAGAGATGCTTCATTCACAACATTTAAAAAAAAAAATCTTGCTGATGACACTTGCCTACGATGTGCATGTGCTATGTAAACATCAAAGGAAAGAACTGTTTCTCACATCAAACACTATTCACTATTTTTAGCTGGCAAGTGCATGTAGTGGGTGTTGCTAGTGCATTTTCAAGATAGGCTTGGTCGTGTAGCGTATTCCAATTTCCTTGCCCCTCCCTTTTCTTCACGGATTCTCTCTTTTTCTTTATTCTCCCTTTTATTGTTAAAATAGTTCGATATCTGATAAATCTACAAAAGAAAACAGGTGTCCTCAGCATGTCGCTCCAATATGCCACATACCATCGAGTGGGAAGTAAACCCACGAGAGTTCCATTAAACTGCTATTGATTTAAGTGCGAGCATCAACGCTATGCCTTGCCTAAGAGACTGTCTGACGTCATATTTTTCACAGTTGAGTACTATTATAGATGTGCGCATAGATTTAAAATCTGGGTTGGTCTATGTGGAAAGATGAACCAGGTAAGATACATTTGTGATAATTGCACCAGGTGAGTGAGGAATGGAGAAGCAGATTAATGTGTTTGCAATGCTGAGCAGGACAAGTTGGCAATGGTACTGACAAACCGGGTAGTTTGTTCAGCAGTTATGTACAAAGATGGTTTGTTTACAATGACGTACAATGATAGTGTGTTTCAATGACGTACAATGATAGTGTGTTTACAATGACGTACAGGAATAATATGTTTATAATGATGCACAGATATAGTATGCTTGAAATGTTGTTCAGAATTACTGCATTTGCAATGATATACAGATATAGTGTGTTTGCAATGGATAAATAGATTCATATATTTGCAATGATAAACCGAATGAGTGTGTTTACAGTAGTGGACTGGATAGCATTTTGCAATTTTAAAATAGGTGGGTCTGTTTACCGTCATAAACCTGGCGAGTGAGTTAGTATGTTTTGCAATCGTGTAATAAACCGGGCGATTGAATGAGTATGTTTTGCAATCGTGTAATAAACCGGGCGATTGAATGAGTATGTATGGTCTGCCTGTACTGATGAACCGATGAGTCTGAAATATTAAACCGGGTACATCAGTTTGGCCGGATGGGTTTGTTTACAATGAAAAAAAACGAATGTCCGTGGACACTGATCGCCCTGATTTACGCAATTGCGATTAAGAGACGGATTTATCCTACTGAATTGATTGATAAATTCGATAGATATGTTTGGATTTACGAACCGGTTGGTCTATTACGAAGATTAAACAGACTGGGAATTTGTTCTTTATGAACCGGTTGGTCTATTACGAAGATTAAACAGACTGGGAATTTGTTCTTTATGAACCGGTTGGTATATTACGAAGATTAAACAGACTGGGAATTTGTTCTTTATGAACCGGTTGGGCTATTATAAAAAATGAACTGAATGGGAATGTACAAAGATTGAACTGGCTGGGAATGTTTGTAATTATGAACCGGTTGGGCTATTATACAGATTGAACAGTCTTGGAAAGTATAAAGATTGAACTAACGGGAAATGTACAAAACCTGAACTGGAGGGAAATTTACAAAGATTGAGCTAGCTGGGAATTTACAAATATGAATTAGCTGGGAATGTACAAAGACTGAGCTAGATGGGGATTTACAAAGACTGAACTAGCTAAGAATTTACAAATTTGAACTAGCTGGGAATTTATAAGTATTGAACTAGCTGGGAATTTACAAAAATTGAACTAGCTGGGAATTTACATAGACTGAACTAGCTGGGAATGTTTGTAAAGAAAAACGGGATTGGGTTATGCACACGGTGACGATCGCGTGAATGTTTTCACGATGTTGAAACAGGTTGCTCTAGCTGTTGATTTCAATGATTTTATGCTTACATCCTTTAGTCTGTTCACTGATACAGTTTTAAACGAGAGCGACTTGACGAGTTTAGGTCCTTCATCAAAGTGCATTCTTGTATTAAATTGTTCATTTTAAAACTTTTGAATAAATTATTTCCCTGTAATTTAAACAGTTTTTTGGGGTGGGTGTTCAATCCTCTTTAGGTACGAATCTACCCAGAGAGCATCCAATTTATTAGGACTGACACGGGGTGGGGGTGGGAGTGAGGGGTTGCGGGCGGTGCACTTAGTACCTTGGCTAAGTAATGCATGTGGATAGTACAATAGTGTTCCAAGGTCTCATAATTGTTTTTTGTCAATGACTTCTTGTTGCTTGCTTTTTCTTTTCGACTGCATAAGTAATGGTAATGTCGAGCGCGTGTGGGTGTCTGTGCGTTCGTGTGCACTGTTGATTGTTCTTGAGTGAATTAGGGCGTGCTATATTTGTAAAGAGAGAGTGAGGGGGAGGAGAGAGAGAAGTGTAAGACATAAACAAAGGAAGGAAATTAGAGAGAGGGAGGTAGAGATAGTGATAAAAGTAGAGAGAACCTGAAGAGAAAGAAAGAAAGAAAGAAAGAAACAAACAAACAAACAAAGAGAAACAAACAAACAAACAAACAAACAAACAAAGAGAAACAAACAAACAAAAAGAAAAAAGAAAGAAAGAAAGAGAAAGAGAAACAAACAAACAAACAAACAAACAAACAAAAAAAGAAAGAAAGAAAGAAAGAAAGAAAGAAAAAAAAAAGAAAGAAAGAAAGAAAGAAGAAAAAAAAAGAAAGAAAGAAAGAAAGAAAGAAAGAAAAATAAAATATTTTGTGATAAGAAGGTAAGGTTCACGTGCAGCCGTCTGACCGAAGGTACATATACACCCAATAATTTTCTCATTTATTTATTTATTTTTATTTCGATTTTCCTGGATATAGTGGAAACTAAGACAGCACACTATCATAGAAAAAACCGCTTCATTGAGCATTTGTCTGCTGGGTGAGTTTCTTTTCTGCCTTTGACATTTCATTCGACGAGAGCAAAGGCTGCTTCAGATCAATTTGTTTCGTTTACGAGTTTTATGTACAAGTATTATTTATCTGATCGTGTTGTGCTAAAGTATTGTGACAATATATTGTTTAGACGTACTTTGGGCTACACGAGCTGAGTTTGCTCGTGTTGCTTGCTTTTTAAAAAAAATGTAAGATAGTTTTGCTGGCTGGTTGTTTCTCTTAATCATTTAACTTCGACACCAATTTTAAATTTCTCTTTCTTTCACTTCGTATTGGGATTTCAAAGTGCCTTCTTTTTCTGCATAAGTTTTATAAGAGCATTTCTGTGTGTGTGTGTGTGTGTGTGTGTGTGTGTGTGTGTGTGTGTGTGTGTGTGTGTGTGTGTGTGTGTGTGTGTGTGTGTGTGTGTGTGTGTGTGTGTGTGAGTAGGTGCTTGTTTTGGGCCGAGTGATCCTGATCTTCCTTTTAAGTCTCTTTGTCTCCTCTCTCGGCCAAATTCTTTCTTTCCTCTTTTCTTTGTGAAAGAAATAAAACAGTAGCACTTTTAGTTAATTAGTTGAAGACCAAGTGGAATGGAATCTAAGTCAGCTACAGATAAGAATAAATCCGTATGAAATGAGTAATTCCCATGCTTAGAATCAAGACCGCAAAATGTAAACTTTCAGATTTGTATAAATGCATTTATTTTGGTATCTTTTGAAATCACATATGGCAAAGGTCAGTTATAATTAGGAATCAAATACTGTAAAAGTCAGTAATAATCTTTAAATCAAATACTGCAAAAAGCACATGTAATTTTGAATCAAGCAATTAAAAGTGAGTAATGTGTTAATACTTCTGAATCAAGAATTTGTTAGAGGAAAAAAAATGTAAATGATTCTTGTGAGAAGACAAACACATACACACACACACACACACACACACACACACACACACACACACACACACACACACATACACACACAATAACAGTCGGGGACAGTATAGTATGACGACAAAAGTGACCATCACTAAACTCCAACTATTGAATCAGACTATGACAACCTTAAAATAAGAATAATAATTTAATGAATTTAAGAATGGGAGACAAAAAGATTTTCAAGCAAAATCAGGAGACAAAAATATCATCAAAACAAAATACATTCAAAAGTCATTCATTGATACATCAATGCAAAAGCGTCCAGTGGTAAACTAACCCCTCTATAAATTTATTAATAACATTTAAATTAAAGGAGGATATTTTGAGGAAACATGATCAACAAATGGCTTCAGAGACAAGGGACGAAACAGACGAGATAGTTACAGACAAAACACGACTGCTGATCTTCAGAGGTCCATAACCTAGCCTTCCAATACTGAAGTCGGAATTTATACCATCACCATCCAGAAATATATAGAGAAAATCCAAAATATTTCAAGACATTATACATGAATATTACAAAATGTGATTGTCTCAATGAATCATATAAAAAACTGGCAGAGTATTAATTTTGTCACACTCTGCAATGAAAATACTATCAGTCAATAATGCTTTTAAATCAAACATTGTAAAAGTCAATAATTTATATTTGAACATTTTTACAAATCAGCAATATATTAATACTATAAAAGTCACCAATGATTGTGAATAAAAAAAACCTGCAACAATCATCTCTAATTATTAATCAAATTCTGTAAAAGTCTGTATTGCTTTTGAATCAAACCCTGCAAAGGGAAGTAATACTTTTGTTCACTGTAAAAGGCAAAAACCTGCAAAGGGAAGTAATTTTATGGATTGTAAAAGGCAGAAATAACTGCGTGATAAAAAGAACAGTATTTTTTCTAATCAAACACAATCCAGTGTAACAAATATTTGTAACACTCTTAAAAGCTTCAATGTTTTGAAGCGAGCCAAGTTAAGGTAGCAATACTAAGAATAATAATAATTAATAAAACTTCAAATGGAATGTTGTGAAAATCAATACAATTTTCGAGACAGGCGCTGTAAAAGGCAATTCCTTTGAGCCAAACAGTATATAAGGAACAATTATGTCGAACATAAAGGGCATAATTGTTTTCCTGCCAGATACTTTAAAAGTCTAAAATACTTTGGGATGGGGAGTAAAAGTGACGGAACTGTCAAAAGTGGTTATTGTAAAACAAGTAGCATGCAGTATGCATTTAAAATGAACACTACAATGCATTACAAACTGACGTAAGTGTAAAGGGCAATAAGTATGGAACATGTTGCATGCAGCATACGTCTGAAATGAAGACTACAATGCATTAAACTTAAGAACATTATAAAACATAGATTTGGAACTGGAGAGTGGGGCGGGGCACACAGAAGTGAATATTAACGAAATTACAACAAAGTCTATGTCATAAAGACGTTATATTAACAGTAATGATCCGTTATAACTAGTTGTTAACACAACAAACAACCATACCCAGTTTCAGCGCACTCTGCAGACAACACGACTTTAAGTGCCACAGTAAGCAGTCTTAATATGTCAAGCAATTTGACAGATATTTACAAATAGACTCGCTTATCCAAGACACCACACTTTCCTTGCACTTTGTAAAAGGCCAAGCGGTTTTCATTTAAATGATTACTCTCAGAAAAGTTGTACACATAAAAATAACAAGATAAAAGTAACAGAATTTTGCAATTAACAATTGCTGAATGGTAACACGTATATTCAGATCCGATACTATGGACAATTAAAAGTTGTAAAAATTGCTGGCATGGCAAATTATAATATCGACCTTATTTTTCTTGGGCTTAAATGTCAACGATTCAAAAGAAGCCTATTCATATTCTACAGAAGGCGTATTTTACACTTGCCTTACCATCATTGCTGCTTTAGGAAAAGGCGGCTTATTATTAGTTCAGTGGTCGTTTCGAAAATCGAACGTCAGTATATGTAAGTTTAAAGACATTTAAATTACATTTACTGGTGACCTGAAGAACTGGGAAACAATAAAAAAAAACCCATAATAAACGTTAGGTTTATCAATAGCACTAGATATGTCACATAAGGATAAATATTGAACGCAGCCAAACATGGTTCCTCGGCTCCAAAAGGTAAACTACTGCCAGTGGGTCACCAGGTGTCTGATAAAGAGTGTGCATATGAACCACATCACATTATGCCCTTACATGGTTGTGATGGGTTACAGTGTTACAATATTTCGCTTCAATCATAGATGACAATTATTTTGGTTAAATATATTTGCACTGTCAGCCTTCTACATAGATAGCAATTGGATTGCTTATAATCGTCAACTTTGATCAAAAAGGGCAATTGTTCCGATTTCTCTCTCTCTCTCTGTTTTGATTTAATTGGTTTTATAATTTGCTTTGATCATAATTGGCCATTACAATCATCATTCACTGTTTGATAAACCCACCCCATCCCTTTTTTTTTTCGAGGGGAGATGGTTTTGTTATTGAGTGGTTCACTTTGTTAAACTGACCAAACCAATCAACTTGGCAGTTATCTAAAGGATATACATAGATACGTTGTCAGTTGTGCACACGTGGTTTATCTGAGTGGTTAAAATCTTTAAGCCGCAATGCAAAGGTCAGAAAAACAATTACGGCGATATTATTACAATTATCTGACTCGCCTTCAAGTCTACTGACAGCCCTTTCAATGGTTGTTTATATTTAGTGGAAATAATTGCATAAAACCGTTTGTTTATTGTCTTGACCTTTCGTAATATTTACTTGATTTGATGAAGTAAAGTCACTAAGGCAAATTGTTATTATTATTATTTTTTAAATAGCAAACTAGTTTATCATACATTTAGATCAGAGTTATTGAATTTTTAAGATAAGCGAAACAAATACATTCAAAGGCAAATTGAATAAGGTGGTTCATGAGTCATACGCCAGGAACCCACAGAAACAAATCTCTTGGACGAACCATGACTTGTCAGGAACGATTTAGATCCGATTACTAGCGCAATGCTATTTTTATGATAAAAGGTGACGTATCTCTAATTAGTAACGATTCGGTCATTTATCTTTCAGAATGAACCAATATGTTGCAAAGTACTTTGTTAGTTTTCCAAATGACAGCTGTCAATCACTGAACGTTGACTACTTTGTGTGCGGGGTTATGCGCGTTCATGTGTATGTGTTACTGTTGTTTTCTGTTGAAAGACAGTTTGCTTTGTGTACATGTGTATGTGTTACTGTTGTTTTCTGTTGAAAGACAGTTTGCTTTGTGTACATGTGTATATTATTGCTCGTTTTTAATTATAGTCAAATAGGTTGATTACAATGTAGGTGTGTTTGTGTGTGTGTGTTGCTAGTGGTCTTCCTATGAAGACAGAGTTAGGCCGTTGATTACTTTTGGAGTGTAGAGGTGTAATGACGACAACAACAGAATCAAGCCTTTGTTATATCAATGTTACTTATATTTGTTAATAATCTGACGAGTGTTTTACGTCAGCAATACTATTTGTGTGAAATATTTATGAAGTTCCTATGCAGTCTAGTCAACAAAATCTTGTTACTTCAACAATGCTATATGTGTATTATTTGCTGCTGTACTCTGGTGAAACTTTTGGTAGTTAGTGTAAAACCTGCTACCAGGTTGAAACAACACATTGTTCATCCCATTTGCCAAAGAAATAATTATAAACAAACAGTTTCGAGGTAATATTAGATTCATCTTCACACTCAAATAAATATCACTACTTAAACTCTGTAAACATATTTCAAGATCTGAAATATAGGAAACTGTGACAATTACTTGTTCCGTTTGTCAAAGGTAAGTGTTAACAACAACAACACAGAAATCTAATTAGATAGTCAGTCGTAGTTAATAAAGTCGGAGATTTTGTATGGCATACCTGTTTTCGAACTTTACAAATAGTTTTTTGTGAAATGTTTTTGATATTTTTTTTGGGTTCTGTTTTTGTTTTTTGTTTTTTATTGCTTTTTATGTGCACAAAACGTTGGCTATACATTGTCATTTTCAGAAACACATTGAACTATGATTGTCATAACAGTCGGCAAAATTAAAATTATTTGCGTACGTTTACCCGTCATAACCAGATTTTTCTTTTTATTTAATAAAAAATCATGTATGTAGTTTATATTAAACCTAGTGTTGTTGTTTTTCTCACTGCCTCGCTGAAAAATAGACAGCTCCAAGAGAGCAGAATTAAATATGTTCTTGTTTAAACAAACAGTTTGATTAGAATGAGAGTCTGTCTGAAAGTGCCTATTTGATTCTCTATTTAAAATAAAGAAAGTTCTATTAATAGAAAATTTAAATGAATCCATTCTTGGAATTAAAACGTGGCTACTATCTGAACACTGACTCTACTGTTGTGTAGTTTTGGTGAAGGCTATTAAACCGAACACCGACTGCTTTGTACAAATAGCTGTCGTTTAATCTAATACTGTATTCTGACATGCTGTTGTGTAGCTATTACAGTTTTGGTGAAGGCTATTAAACCGAAACACCGATTGCTTTGTGCATATAGCTGCCCTTTCATCTAAATACTGTATTCTGACATACACTTTGTGAGTGAATATTACACGCACGCAGAGACAAATACGTGTGTGCTTGTGCTAGTGCTAGTGGGAAAGCCAGCTAAACGTACTTGTGTGTGTGTGTGTGTGTGTGTGTGTGTGTGTGTGTGTGTGTGTGTGTGTGTGTGTGTGTGAGAGAGAGAGAGAGAGAGAGGGGGGGGTAGGGAGAGAGAGAATGATTGATCTTACTTGATTAACCCGCATACTTCTTGCTAACCAGGGACCCCAAATTAACCCCACTTCACGGGAACCACAGCCTTCAGTAAATGTGGGTTAATGATGTATTCGAAGTAAATCATGAGACATTCGACTCACGTGACTAAATTTATTTTTCCATCAAAGCCTTCTTTCACGAGGACAGAAGAGAAATCCATACGTCAGATCACTCCATCGGATCAAAGTGAATGCCCTGTATGCAAGCTTTTTCAAACAGTTAATACATTAATCAATAGATCAAACTTAGATAATGTTTCTTTTATTTAATAGGCAATGTAACTGTGGTAATATTTCAGACGTTTTCTTTGTCACTACATTTAATATTGCTTTTACAACGTAGCCTCAAGCTCATTAAAGAAGAGCACCATTAATATGATGTGTACTTACGGGAGTCTTAAATACAATATCAACGTTTTGATTCAAGGACTTTATTACGTAATCGCCCGCACACACACACACGCATAAATCAAGCATTTCTTCGAACTTCGTGTGTGTGTGTGTGTGTGTGTGTGTGTGTGTGTGTGTGTGTGTGTGTGTGTGTGTGTTGTGTGAATGTGTATGCTTGTTTGTTGTTTCCTTGTGTATATAATATGATTTAATTGCGTATTTGCTTATTTATTTCTTAGTTTTATGTGCGTCTTCGTTTGTTTGTTAGCGTGTATATTTATGCGTTTATTTGTCTTTTGAATATTGTCAAAACAACTGGCGGAATTCTTATAGATCAAGACTGATATTTTGAAAGGTCGTTCACTTTATTTTTTTATAACTTGACGAATATCTGTCAATACTGACAAAAGAATTTAACAGTTAGTAATAACTGGAAGTTGTCAAACGCAGTTTGATTTGTTTTGGTTTATATACTGACTACATATCAACGGACTCCAGCTAATATTTATACAGTAGAAGAAAATATTTCAACATAAACTTTTTACTGGAAGTGTTAAATAATAATTTTCACATATGCTCACTACTCATTTACATAAATTAATCATAATTTGAAATAAAGCATGCGTATATAAAACTCAATCGACTCGTACAAGGGTGTGGACAGTCTAGAAAAACAAACGCAGAGAAAGAAGAGTAAAAGATTACAGGATTTGGAGAAAAAGAAAGAGAAAAGAAAGAAAGAAAAAAAGAAGAGAAATAGTATGGGAAAATCGCACATAAAGACAGAGTGAGAAAGACTGTCTTGGATGTCAAAAGAAGTGAATTGGATTACCTGTCGCTTGTTAATTAGGAATAAAAATAAAGGTATATTACTACCGAACATTATAAAGGGACACTCCAGCACCCGAAAAGTATTGGTCCATTGAAATGTGAAAATTTCTTAGTCTGGAGACGATAATATTATGGGATGCGGTTGATCCAGTGCACTGTTAAAATAATGTGAAACCGTCAAAACTTGGAACGTTCTGGGGTAAGAAGTATGCAAGGTTATGACTGAGCTTTTTCTTCGTTCAATAAACTGAGATTCGATCTCCACTTGTGTTGATACTCTTATGGGTGGCTTTAATGGCTCCCTCGCTCAAAGTGGTGGGCGTAGTGTCTAGTCCGTGGACTAGGACGATGATGTTATGTGTTATGGTTCGAACACGCTAAAAAAAAATTGTTGACAGCAAACAAACTGGAATGAGTTGGTCGATGATCACCCTCCATTCACCCACCACCGGGCAAAGATTCGCCATAAAATTCCAACAAACACCCTCTCAAACCTTCATAAAAGAGACTGCTTCTTCCCTGTAATATATAATCAGGGAATAAATGCCAAGTTTCCAGTTTATTCATCACTAACACCATTCTTTCTTACATTCAAGTCTCAACTTCCTGCAGCAATATTCATTAGCTGATACACATTTACAGAATAATAAATACAGCATAATAGTTTTATGAACAGGTTCACTATAAACAATGTCAAGTGTTTAGCATACTACATATAAGCAGCATAGTTCTTAATTTGTAGAAATAATAGTCTAATACATAGTACATCTCTATGTAAATACAAATGTAACATATCAAATACAAATTGCACGAAATATTTCTAAGTCCATTCTCTCTCAATCAGTCAGTTAACTTACCATTAAGCTAACAGTCACCTTTCCTGACCAAATTTCTTGCCTCACCAAATTCATAGTGATTAGACAATAGAATTCTGTACAGCAGGTAAACCTTTGATCTCAGTCCACTGGCTGGTCTCATTCTTGCAAATCTTAACCATTTGGATAATAAAAACTACTCATCCACCTTAAACTGGTTTAGATTACATCAGCAAGTCTAGCACATTCTTTACCTGAGTTGTTTACTTCCAATTTTGACACTTAAAAATATCAGCCCAAGCAATACCCATGGTCCAGTAACTTTGAGATTTAGTGACTTATATAACAATTAAGTTTAGAAATAAGGATAGGCAAATTTACTCTGAACAGAGACTGAACATTTAGCGACTTATATAACAATTAAGTTTAGAAATAAGGATAGGCAAATTTACTCTGAACAGAGACTGAACATTTAGCGACTTATATAACAATTAAGTTTAGAAATAAGGATAGACAAATTTACTCTGAACAGAGACTGAACATTTAGCGACTTATATAACAATTAAGTTTAGAAATAAGGATAGGCAAATTTACTCTGAACAGAGACTGAACATTGAGCAGAACACTACACCACCATTCACTCAAACAAAAATGCTCTGTAACTGTTGTTTCATGCCTGTCCTCTATGCACCGATCCTACCATAACAGCTTTCATCTTGAATTCTCCCAAGGCGAAAGTTTTTCTACAAGTGACATGTTGGGGGTAGCGGCTAAACCGAAATTAGCCACAATGTTTACTGCATTTCGTTATAAAAACGTCATGAAACCTTTGATCGACGGTTAGAAAGAAAGAAGAGATCAAACGTTAGCCTCTCAGCTAGAGTACTGGTTCGACTCCGCCTGCGGACATTGAGATATTTTGGCACATCATCCCTAGTTCCCACTTCTGATTGGAGGGCATCTGCATGGCAAAACGCTCGGAGCATATTTGTAGGTTCCACTGTAAACTCGTCTGCATAATCTCTTTTGTCATCGTCATTATTTCATCATTGTTATCTCGTTATCGTTTTTTCACTTCCGTCATAACTATTTTTGATTTCAATTATCTGTTAATAATATTAATCATCAACATTGTAATATTCATCGTCGTTATAAGTATCATCATCATTGATATTCGAAATATGTATCAACGTCATTAATATATTACTTGTCTTTACTATCATTTTTTCTATTGATCAAGAATGTATTATGATCAGCAGCCATCATGACAATCATCATAGTCATCGCCATCTTCACCATCATCATCGTTATCAAGACTAGAGCAGCTACCACCATCACCACAATAGCTATCGCCGATACGTTATAAAGAGTTCTAGAAGAGTTCTAGAAGTCTTGTATACAAACAAAGGCTGTAAGTACCGGTAAACCGCCCTTGTACCGGCATTAGATAGTTTTCATAATTTAAAAATTACTTCTGAGATAATACACGTCGCCATCAAAAATGACGAACAATGATGAGATACTTAAAGTGTTGCAGTAAAAAATTCTAGCGCAAATAAACGTAACGATTGCGTACTGCTCACAGCGCGTTGCCATTGTGAAAAATAGTGAACGCAGAGTGACGCGGAAGAATACGGATATGCGTTAAAGGGACGCTACTCTAACTGTTCCTAAAGTTGAATACAAGTTTCTGCGTTCAGCTGTTGCCTGAAAGATCGAATTAATATATATTTATTTATATTTGCCTTTCCTGCAAGAGAGTGAGGAAATTCGTTAACGGAACATGAAGGAATTGTTCTAAAAGTTTCTGAACAAAGCTGGTGAGTTGTACTGGCTTTTGTCTAGGAAGAGAGAATTAATATTCGTTAGGTCGTGATGCAATGAAGTCTGGAAATGCGTTAAATGGACGCTAATGAAAAAGTAGTTGTTCTTAAAGTTAATATACACTTCTGAAGTTAGGCGATACTCGGTAGAGCGCAGTAATTTCATTGCAGTAGGCACTGATGTAAGACAGTTAGAAATACATTAAAGGGACGCTCCTCAAAACAACTGTTAAAATATAAGACTAAGCAGAATCACTATAATTACTATTGCCAGTTAAATCCATACTTCATTATGACAAATTTGAAAGCCTGCAGCATCAAAAATACGTTAAATATTTCTTCTCGTGCTTACTGATGGCATTATCCATTTTACTGAAATATTCTTGGATTTAATGTGTCCTTTGTATTTTGCTAGTCGTGTTTCTAATTGCATTTGTAGATTTATTACATTTAGTTGTTATAAGTATTTCTTATTACTTGTACCCTTTCCTGTGACCGTTTCAACGATTAAGAAATATTTTATTGTTCCGTGCATTGCATTTCTTACAGTTACAAATATTTAAGAATTTAGAGATGATAGGTACCTATGAAATCTCTTTTCGACCAGAAGATCTTTCTTTCTTTCTTTCTTTCTTTCTTTGCTGTTTATGATACTTTTAGCTTTAAGGCAGCATGGATAACTCAGCTTTCCAACTCCTACAGGAAAGCGCGTTAAAGGCGCATTCTACATACGTGCATAGATGGGTACTTTTAATCTCATCGTACCCGCCTGTGGTTGGCCACTGTAGCCCGCGACCTCTGTGCTAGAACCTCATTCGTCATCTACTAACTTCTTTTGCTTTTGCGGTTTCTAGTTTTTTTTTCGTCTCGTCGATCGACTTTGAAGAAGTACCACTTCTTGACACGACTGCATTTTAGCAATATTTCACTATTCTGCCAGAGGGCTACAGTAGCTGGCGATGTGGGGAAAATGCAATTTGTTGCGGAAGCTGAACTGTCATATCTAAACGTAATCAGCCATTTTTCATGGAAGAGAGACAATTTATAAAGTGTTTTGTTAGTTTTTTATTTTCAGTTTTATTTAGTTTGATATTTGTGTTTGATTTAGATTTTAGTCGTTTACATTTATAAGTTGGACAGTGATTCTGGCGTGCAGACATTCATTACACACACGTGTCAAAGATGCACAGCTTACAGCACAGATGTAAAAATACACTTTCAAATGTAAACATGTACACTCAGATGTAAAAATACACTTTCAAATGTAAACATGTACACTCAGATGTAAAACTGCGTACTCAGATGTAAAAATGTACATTCAGATGTAAAACCGTTCACTCAGATGTAAAAAGGCAAACTCAAATGTAAAAGTATACATCGAAATGTCAACTTTGTACATTCCAATGTAAAATTGTACACTCAGATAGACAAATGCACACTCAAATGCAAAAATGTACACTCAAATGCAAAAATGTACACTCAAATGTAAACATGAACAATCAGATGTGCTTTTGAATGTCAAATATTTCTGTCGCACACAGGCATAACTTCTATCATTTGGCAGGGAGAATTACAACCATTAGAATGTCACATAACTTCTATCATCTGGCAGGGAGAATTACAACCAATAGAATGTCACATAACTTCTATCATCTGGCAGGGAGAATTACAACCAATAGAATGTCACATAACTTCTATCATTTGGCAAGGAGAATTACAACCAATAGAATGAAAACATCTATTGAAGAACTGCTTATGTTAACGCTAGTAAAAATATTGTGATAATAACAGGACCAGAGAATCGGGTTTCAATTAAATTTGCCCGGACTACTAAGTAAATAATATATTTATGCCTGAGAATGGTAGATAAAGTAAACGGCAAAGTCACTTCCGGTATTTTAAGATCTTCGATTTATCACCAGATTGAAGATGTAATCATAAGTTAAACGGGCAGAAAGTTAGCCGCCGAACTTACAGTTTGTGTTAACACCTACAGAACTTACTAAATGATATCGGAATCAAGCCTAGTAAAGTGTAGTGGACGAGCCCAGAAATTCGTTAAAGGGACACTACTCAAAGTAGTTGTTCCTAATGTTTAAAGCAAACCTTCTGCGTTCAGTTGAGACAATAGTCCATCAACCGATACGAAACTTAAATCCGTAGTGCGGGATATATATATAATTTATATATATATGTGTGTGTGTGTGTGTGTGTGTGTGTGTGTGTGTGTGTGTGTGTGTGTGTGCACCACACATGCACGCACAAGAAATAGATGATAGTGTATACTAGTTTGTTATTCATTAATTCACTCACATACTTACGTGGTAACCTTTCTTCATGCTATAGCTTTGCTCTGGTTCTGGAGACTTTTCACTTCCTCCTTACATATTTCTTAAGGTATAGTGCATGAAGTCAGTTTTCAATTCTTGCTACATTAAATATTAGCAGCATAAATACAATAATTATTTCATAAATATGTGCAAGTAACTTTGCTCTTTCACATAGAGTAAGTTATGGTTATTTTATATATGCACCAATGAATGGTTTCCTGTTAGTTAAGAGTATTGTCTTTGTCTGCATTTGTTTGAACCAACCTGGAAGTGGTTGGATGTGCATAGAACTGTGTACGTGTGACTGTTGACTCCTTTGATGTTTCGGATTCTTCCGGCCTCAATCAGGATGGTTGCACAGACCAATAATCCTCCTCCCCCCACCACACGCTAGTTGTCTCTTGGCTGTGGTTTTCCCCATTTTTCGTCGCTCTGCTTCTGGGCGAGTTTGCCTCTGATTAGATTTCTGTTAATTGTTTAACTATCACCCTTCCAAAAAACACCGGTGAATACTGTTACTAAACCAAAATTCTCACCTGGACCGGAAATTGTCAGGACCTGCTGATTGGCTGTAGTCAACGAAGTATATTTCTGATGCAGTGTGCTACGCTCGAAGGAAGTAGCCATTACATAATGAGCGCCAGTCCACTGGAAACATTTCAACTGAAATAGCTGTCTTTTTTAAACTCCCACGTCGCTCTTAGCGCATTCCAGCCGACTTGTTCCAGTGCCATGATGTGATAGCAGCGGACTTGACTTCAAGCCAGATGATTTCAATTTTCCTCATGTATGGACTCTGATGAAATCCTGCTGGACTCGCTCTGTACTGGAACCGTGCAACTGATTCCCTATTTACTAAACATAGAATGGAGGTACCCACTTCACTAAAGTGATCTGATGTGTCACATATTTACTAAATATAGAATGGAGGTACCCACTTCACTAAAGTGATCTGATGTGACACATATTTACCAAACATAGAATGGAGGTACCCACTTCACTAAAGTGATCTGACGTGTCACATATAACCTGCCTACAAGCTGTTTAGTTCTTCACTACATGTTGTTGCATTGTGCACTTAACATACACATTTTTCAGAGATAGCAAATTGTCTTGCTAAGACATTTTTCTAGAATAACATTCGTAGAGAAAAGTTTCCCGTAAGGAGAGGGATAAAAGTGTTGGAATAGTGTTGCTGAGGTACGATAATTAAATGTGGCATATGCAGACATCGTAAGGTGAATTTTGTCCAGTCATTATTATGTTAGATTAACAAACTGATGATGTGTTTAGTCTGATCTTTGTGAGTGTGTTAATGTGAAGACGTTTGAAGTCCTGATTTGTGTATTGGGCAGTTAATGTGTATCGGACTGTTTTAAGACGTTTGAAGTCCTGATTTGTGTATTGGGCAGTTAATGTGTATCGGACTGTTTTAAGACGTTTGTGTATATTGCTAAAGTCTAAATCTAAGTAATCACGAGAGTACTGTCAATGAAGCCACCATGTTGTCTTGTTTGTATGTCTGTGAAGCTGGCACATTTTGAAAAATTATGATTAGTTCTGTATAATGAATTAATGATTTCTTTGTTATAGCATATATTCTACAATATTATATCAGGAAGTGCTTAACATTTGACTGGTATATCATTAACTTTCGAACTTTTATCAGACTTTATCAAAAACCATAAGATTCCATGACATTATTCCATTTGTAAATCTTGACAGATGACACACTCACAAACGCTCACTCATAGAAAAAGAGAAATAATAAATACCATGAATGGATACACAAAAGCGCCATTACTAAAACGAATAGTAAACTAAAGAGTTAATATAATAGCCACATTCAACCTCTGCACCAAACAAAACAAATCTATTTTTTAATCCTCATCCAACACACACAGTTCAATCATAACCACAAACAAATCTATTTTTTATCCTCACTATACATACGTGATGAGTGTGTGTTCTTGACGTGTAATACTTATGTGTGTATGGGATTTTAACACATTACCCCTGAGTTTATAAAAATCTCATATACTTAAGATCTTTGTAATGCACTATATCTAGGCTTGTGACTCATATTTCTGGGCTTGTAATGTAAAACCTCTAAGCTTGTAACTAACAACTCGCTGAACCTGATGCAAAACCACTGAGTTTGTAACGCTTGTGATTCGGTTTCGCTCGCAAAAGTCTGAAAGAAAAAATGACTGCTTGCCACTTTTCTACGTAATCTGTGCTGTTGGACAAACTTCCTGTCTTGTCTTCTGAACAAAAATTAACATATATCGACAATGGCTTTACCACCATCACTGATGTCGATCTGTTTTGAATACAAGTTCTGACAAAACCACTCAAACGATAGATCGCATTTATTTGGATTTTACCAAGTGAATTATACAAGTCCAACTATGCTTTCTCGCTGCAACTTAGAATGATAAAGACATATCAATCATTCTTGGCTGGCTTTGTTGCTTTGCTGAACTAACTCCGTCATCTCCACGCTGCAATGAAAACGAATATAACTCACGTAAGGCGCCCCTAAGGGTTGATGAACATCTGACAAGCTAATATGATGACAGTTCCATTCCGAAAAGAGCAAATCCCCCCCCACAATCCCCCTTTATAGTCTTCAATTCTGCAAGTGCAGAATAGCATTTGATGGATGCTGGAAAATTGCATAGAACATTTTACCTCCTCCAGAATTAAAATAGAAAAATCCACAAATTTAAAAAGAAATCCGGTAAACTTATTACCATGTGTAACTTATCGTTAGACCATAATCCTGTCCTTCTTTCTCACCTAATCCACCTGACCCCGTCTTATTTTGATGCAAAATCGGCATAAGACGGAAACATCCCCCATTTAAGTTCACTGACTGCGAGTGGAATATCTGTGACACACAACACCATTATCTATAGTAGCGCCTTCCCCACATACATCAAATTTTCTCTTTGATTCTCTTTCTTTTATGGAATGTATTTTTTTATCCTCTCTTTTAAGTGAAAATGTCAAAGTGTGTAAGCTGGTCACATCAAGTGCAGTCACGACAACTGTGGATGAAGTTTAGCCTTCAATTCAAAAGCTTCTTTAGGTTGCAGACGCACCCAAACTCCACACCAATGCTACCACTGTACCAGTTACAACCTTACCGTACCTAGAACACGCACACACATATTTAAAAATAAGCCACCAGTTTACAACTCCAATCTGACAGTCTGGAAAGGGTAACTTTCAGACGTCTAAATAATACCAGGAAAACATGGTTTGAAAGGAAAACTTCACACTTGCGCAATCATGCCACCTAGGTGAATTATTTAATATAATTATAAATAAAATAATTCGAACATTACGAAACACTGATTTAAGTTATCCCCCCCCCCCCCACACACACACACAGAACCTTAATTTTGTCCACAGCAGCTTTGCAGTTATTGCTGATTGTTGTACTTTAGCGGTATTGGTTTCTGCACACGTTTTCTGGCAGCAACAGAAACTCACTGGATCTCAGCACTTCCCAGCTTGTTCTGCGCACGACTGCTGCTTTTTGGTCTTGAATATGCCCTTTCGTGACTCCTCACAAACCACGTGGATAGTGACGTAGCGGTGACGAAACAACCCACCGCACTCTATTACCAGTGACGGACAACATGCAGACTTTATGTCCGCATAATAAACTGCAAGTGGCTGTCGTTTCCTAGAGAGCTGTTTGAGAATTATCTCCGAGCAAAGCAGCCGCATGCCGATTTCATTTATTGCTTAGCCTTGATGCTGATTCCTATTGAGCAGGGCCATTCATACTAACGCTGAATGGAAATACGACTGCGCCTGCCAAAACAAACAGAACAGGGGACATAATTTGTAGTGCGTGCTTATGTAAATAGAGGAAATTTTCTGTAGCAAAACTTGAATGTAGAGAGAGATGACGTGAAGAGTGTGTGAGTGTGTATGTGTGTGTGTGGAAAGAGAGAGAGAGAGAGAGGAGTCTGATGAGGGGGAAAAAGGAGAGGGAGAACGATGGACAGACAAGCAATCCAAGCAAGTACGCCCCCAGTTAAGGAAAGGAAAAGTGAATTAGTGACACAGAATGAAGGTAGGAGTGGTTGACTTGCAAAGGACTGGATAAAAATTGACTGACACGTCTATATAATTACTTTTCGAGGGATTGTAGCAAGCGGACGAGATAATTAATTATATAAAACATAAATAAAATTCTTACTACCACTTTGAACTACAATTCATATGGTGAATATGGATTCAGCTCTTTCGCGAAATGAGGAAGGTAATCGAATCAGTATGCAAAAGTTCAATAGGTTCGCACACTGACACAAACATGCACACACGTACAAACATGAGCATACATTCATAACGAATGCGCACAAATTTGAGCGAATACAGTTTAAAACAAACGAACAAAAAGGGAGTGGTCAACATTTTATGATGAAAAAATGTTTACAAGCTTATCACTACCCACGGGCGTAAGTTCACTTCTCAAAAATAAATTAATTCAATAAAACAATTAGCATAAAGTGATCTCCAAACAACGTTGACTCATTTTCTCACACTTGTTCAAAACAACTTCATCCAATGGGGGATGGATCAAAAGTTATTTTGTTCAAGAAAGTCCTATTTTTAATCACTTTGATTTTGACATAATTAGAGTCCGGTCATAAAAGCAATTTTTAGCTAATGAAAGGAGTGCGCCTGTTTCATAACCTTGAGTCCACCCAACCATTACGTCACTGCAAAGGATGGTGTTAGCATTTATAAAGATGTATGCACAGTTAATGGCGACCGAAAGTCAGTGATTTTTTTAAAAAATCAGAAATTTTTAGTCTTGTCACTTACATCACCAAACAGCAACCCGATAGCACCAATTAGCTATCCAGTTTTCGAAGGTGTGTAAAGATGGAGGTGGGGTGGGGTGGGGTGAGTGTGTTAGTGCGGAAAGGGTTTGTAAAATCTTTCTAGCGTGCAATCGCGACTTTTACATTTTAGTCAGTAGTTAGCGTGTGATAAAGAATTTTACACTGAACAGTCGCTAGCGTGTGATAAAGGCTTATTACATCCCAATGAATGGCTGGCGTGCATGCTTTGTGATATCTCTCAGTTCACTTTTTTATTATCTCCCTTTAGTTCTCAGCTCAAAATAAGAAGCTTCTAAAGGACACAACTCGACAGATTGGGGATCGAAATTGTTGATTATAAAGAAGGGGGAGGGTCACTGTAAAACCTCTCAATTCTCAATTATTGCGTGTTCTGAAGGGATGGTTTGAAATGAAGAGCAATCTGCTTTCTCCTTTGTCGGGAATTTCCTATTGTAAGTCGAGGTCATTTTGTCTTTCAGTTTTTCTTATTTTGTTTTCTAAATTGTGCATAGCACTAACTTCTGTAAGATGCGGACAAGGGAACATACTCTTTGATAGGTCTTTTTTTTAATTTTAAAAAAAAATATATATATACATATGAACTGATGTTTTTCTCTATCTGCCCCCAATGTTATCACCACATTGATAATCGAAATATAAATCTATTTGTATTATGAAGTTAAAAAGAGGAACAACTCCTTCTTGGCATACAAATCTTGTGTTGTCGTTGAATGTAACATAATTTGATGAGTTGCCTTGGAGATTGAAAATGTCGTTACATGCATTGACAGGATCACTTGTGCAGTCATTAATTTACACATATGGTCTATACGTAGAAGTTTTAAGAATTTTTAATCGATGCAAAACCGACCTACCTGTCATAACTTACTGTTCAGACCTAAATATACTTAATCATTTTACTCAATTCGTCTTCATTTTCTAAACATGTCCAGTCAATCGTATTGATTGCGTAAACATGCCCAATCAATCGTGTTCACTATCTAAACATTCCTACTCATTCGTGTTCATTATCTAAACTTGCCCAATCAATCGTGTTGATTATCCAAACATGCCCAATCATTACCGTCCATTATCTAAACTTGTTCAGTCAATCGTGTTCATTATCTAAACTTGTCTAATCATTCATGTTCTCATCCAAACATGTCCAACCAATGGTATTTATTATCGAAACATGCCTAATCAATCGTATTCACTATGTGAACACCATACCAATCCTTTGTGTTCCTTGTCTAACGTGCCCAGCCAATTCCCGCAATTGGTGCTTTTTTGAAAATCAGACGAATGCACAATTGGATTCTGGAAAATTTGCAACTTCACACTGGAAAACTACAAATAAGCCTAACATGCTTGAAGCTACCATCCTGAAGACGATCAAAGAATGGGGATAAACTCGGATTGCTTCATTAGCACCCCGGCAACTTATTTCAAAGCAGGTACGATAACCTCGTTATTTTCAGTCAATGGAGCTTCTTGCCTGGTTTGTTTTTTTTCTGTTTTTTTTTTTTTAAATCTTTTTTCTTGAAGTCTGCAATGTGTAATGGCATAATGGTCGAACAAATCAGATCGGGTAAACAGACGTATTCAAATAGGTAAACAGAAAGACACACAGACGGACTAATAATTATTTAGATAGAAAAAGGCAGATAGACAGATAGGCAGATACGTAGACATGAATACATAGGTAAAAAGACAAGTAGATCGATCGATAGATAGACAGACAGAAATATAGATACTACGATAACTAGAGAGAGACGGACAAATAAATAAATGGATGGATGGATATATATATATATATATATATATATATATATATATATAGATAGATAGATAGATAAATAGATAGATAGATAGATAGATAGAGAGAGAGAGAGAGAGAGAGAGAGAGAGAGAGAGAGAGAGAGAGAGAGAGAGAGAGAGAGAGAGAGAGAGATTTCGGTTTATGTTTAAGAAGATATTTTGTTCGCTTACTAAGTTTATTGAGTACACAATTGCTGGGGATTTCCTAGTTTAACATGATTTCCTAGTTTTACAAGATTTTTAAGTTTGACATGATTTTAAGGGATTTAGTTAATCTATTTTAGTATTATACATTTATTAACTAATTCTTTATAATGTAAAAGAATGAAAATCCTCTTAAAGTAATCCTTAAACTAAGCCTGTCGAATGAATTTAAAATTTAAAAGTGAACTTTACTGAGCTTATTCATTGAATCTACATATCAATACAAACATTAGTTAGCAAGTTAAGACTTTTTGTAAAACAGTACATTTCAATACAAACATTAGTTTTGCGAGTTATTACTGTTTGTGAAACAATACTTTTTAATACAAGGGGAGAGTTAAGACTGTGAAACAATACTTTTTAATACGAGGGAAGAGTTTTCCACCACAAAGGAATTTTCGTCCGAGTTTTCAAAGAGTAAAATGAAGATTATAAATTTCAAATAGTGTATATTCAAGATAAATATAAATTAAAAATTATATGAAGCTATCTTTATTAAACTTGAGAATTGCTGATTTGAGAAAAACTGAAACTGTCTCTAGTCGAGTTTTCGTTATCCTGTTGAACTCAACAATCTCTTCGATAGTATCGACAATTTTTAAATTATTTCTTTTAATAAAATGAATTAATAAAACTATTGATTCTTTGATACCCCTATATTTTTATAGGAATTATTGATGGAAGCTTAAAGCATTTAGTTCAGGATCTAACCGTAAATAGCTTAGACTATATAGGCGTACCTGATCTAAAACTATTTCGGTGCCACATGTCACAATAAGCTTGATCTTAAACTATTCGGTGCCACATGTCACAATATGCGAGTTGTAATGAGACTACCCCAGTAGATGAGAACACAGCTCTGTGACTATTGACAAGCTACCTCGGTATTCTCGCATATCATCCATGCTGACTACTCAAAGGCTTATACTTCAGTGCACAGACCTCTAGAGCACTTGAGAACCCTAGGGGTATATTCATTGAGCTAATCCTTCCTGACAGGTCATGAGTGTGGGACCTCGCCCTAAGGGCAAAATCAATGATAACTTTAAAAAATACTCTTCGATCCAGTCTAACTGAAATCTAATAAAAAAATAAACATTTGTACGATAGACATAATATAAATGATCCTCATAAACGTTTACCAGTCACAATAGAAAAACGTTTATCGAGTTATCTAAACAGTTTTATAAAGGTATCAATCTAAACAGTTTTGTAAACGTATATGAATCTCAACAGTATTCTAAGTGCCTCAGTCTAAACAGTCTTGTAAACGTATTAAATTAAATAGCATTGTCATCTAAGTAATGCTATAAACATATCAATCTAAATAGTGTTATAAAAGTATCAATTTAAACACTATTATAAAATTATCAATTTAAAGAGTATTATAAATGTGTCAATTTAAACATTATTATAAATGTGTCAATTTAAATAGTATGATAAATGTGTTAATTTAAACAGCATTATAAATGTATCAATTTAAACAGTATTGTAAATGTATCAATTTAAACAGTATTATAAATGTATCAATTTAAACAATTAATCAATTATAAATGTACCAGTTTAAACAGTATTATAAATATACCAGTTAAAACAGTTTTATAAATGTGTCAATTTAAAGAGTATTGTAAATGTATCAATTTAAACAGTATTATAAATGTGTCAATTTAAACAGTATGTGAATGTATCAATTTAAACAGAATTATAAATGTGTCGATTTAAACAGTATTACAAATGTATCAAGAAAAAGTGTCAATTTAAACATTATTACAAATATATCAAGAAAAAATTGCAATAATTACGTCGTTTTGTAAGTTTTAATTTGGGTCCCTGTTTCCATTGGAAAAAAAATAGAAGTTTCGCATCCCTTGAGCATTAAGAACTGCAATTACAAGGGTAATGTTTGCTTGTAACAACTGGCCTTCCAATAGATCACTGGTAGCATTGGGGCACTACACTAACCTACATAAACTGAGAAACAAATATTCAAGTAATGCATCATTGTTATACCAGTTCTGACCTACACTTGTGTGTAACATTGAAAGATTCATAATTTTATTTAAGGTGAGAGAGAAGGGAGGGATGATTGCAACAAAACACAAGAAATCAAGCACGTATTCTAGACTGAAAGAAACGCATGCAAAAATCAAAATCAGAGAACACTCGTAAACCGAGATTTATGAAAATTCACCAGATAGAAGGAAACACGCACGCAAAATCAAAGGAAACCCATTCACCAAAGATCAAAGAAAATCAGTATACCCGACTTTGAAAGAAACACAAGTCAGCGGAGATCAAAGAAGCCCATTCACCCAAGGTCGAAGGAAACTCTTGTACCAGAAACTGAAGGAAACATATTTACTTCAAAGCAAAGGAAACCCAGACCCAACCACTTCAAAGCAAAGGAAACCCAAACTCACGCAAAGGAAACCTTAACTCCAACAAAGGACGCATTATCAGCAACAAGCAAATCACCAAAAGGTAACATTTTCGTTCGTCCTGTGTATGATTGACACCCCTACACACACACACCCATACCCACATACATTGCTAAGACTTCTTACAGAGCTGAAGTAATGGCCGTAAGATAGCAGCAACTGTGCAATGCCAATCACTAGCTAGATAAAATATATTTCTCTATTTTCACGGTATGCAATATTCACACAAATGCAAGTGTCCAAAAACAGCAAACAGTACTGACATACATTTTTCTCAGCCACCTCATCACCCCAGCATCAACTCTCTAAAGCTCTTCTTCTGCCATCTCCACCTCAACAAGGACACTCACACAGTTCATCCTAGTACAAATCACCTCAACAAAAGCGTTCACAGAGCTTTTCCTCAGCCACTACCAACACCACCTCAACATTAACACTACGAAATAGACAACCGCGGTTGTTTAAATGCTATTTAAAAAGAAATCCATAAGATTTCAGTGTTGTGATTGCCCATTTGGTCGTTGTCACACCGTCGAGTGGCGTTCAATGGGTTAAACAGTGGAGCGGAACTGACGTAAATAAGAAAAAACACTGCTACCATGGACCAAAATATGTAGAAGTTCGTTCAGAGCCGGATTTTAAAACTATCTGTGTCCCTCCCATCCCCTCTAAAGAACTTTAAAACAAAAATGATAAAAATAAATGTCCAAACAATTTTTTAAAAACAGATTTTATTTCCATCACCCCTGTAAATTATCAACTTTATACAGGCCGTACAAGCTAATTTTAATGAATGCATATGTCGCATTGATTGTGAAGGACATGAAGGTGTTTTTTTTTTAAAGTCTATATAAAAAAACAGACAAAATTCTCACTGATGAGCAGTAGGACGAAGAGAAATCAAGCGTATGTGCATGCATGCAGTTAATTACCTATACAAATAAAGCACGTTTATTTTAATCACACTTGCGCACACTTTCTTCTGACTGCAGATGAACACGTGACATGGCACACCCAGACGCATTTACTGGAAATCCGCTTGGACTCTCCAGTCCATCATCTCAGTGGTCGAGGTACCTTTGATATTGAGTGGCGCTGCTCTAAAACCGCACTCTACCCCTCCCCTCCCTGAGGGTGTTATTCTCATCACGTGTCAGACCCACAATATGTCAGCCCGTTGGGGGGAGACTGTTTTAGCCTTTGATCCAATCCGGGCTGGGTTCGCGAGTGATTTTGTTGGCTGCTTAGTACACACGAGATTTTGTGTTTATAGTAGCCCGCTTACGATAGCAAGAACGGCGCAATCTGATTTCCATAAGAACATTTTGAAAGATAAACTGTACACTAAAACGAGAGAAGATGGAAGACAAAGTAATTTTATTTTTAAAAGATCAAAGAAAGTGAATGAAGATCAGCTGGAACAGTGTCTGATTTGGGGATTTTCTGGAGATACCGGAAGCAGTCATTGAATCTTGGAGATTTTCAAGAGACACAGGAAACAGTATTTGAAATATGGCGAATTGAACAGAATTTCCAGGTCCGCATCGATCCAGTTTATTTCATTTCATTTGCAAGCCTCGGTACTAAAGCTCTGACGGCATAAACGATACATTATATGCTATCCATGGTAACTATTATTTTTGTGTGATTAAAGTAGACACAATTCAAATATTGAAAAACCTAAAGTCGAATGATTTGCCCACATGTGTTTCTCTAACTGCTCTCGACTATGATAAATTGTTTTTCAAGTAATCGTCAGCTGACACGTACTCATGTACGTATATTTTTCTAGTTGTAGTAGTTATGTTTTACCAAGCAACCAAGCAAGCCTCCCTGACAATTGGACGCTCTTCTACCTGGGAACCTGTAAGATGTCGTCTTGTTGGAAGTCGATCTGACGACTCCAGTCATGTTATTGATGGGTATAGATTTTAATTTTAAATGCACTACTATTTTTTTTTTTACCAAATGGGACACTTTACCATGGTTAGTAGGGGACAAACATTGCCAAATGCAAAACTCACTATCAAAAGCGAGACACTTCTAAATGTGAAATTTTCTACCAAATGCGACACTCACAATCGCATGCGAAACTCATTGTCGAGTGCAATACTCACAATTTAAAGACGACACTTACTTCCGAATATGACAACCACTGCTAAACTCGACACGCTGCTAAATGCAGTACTATGTACTATCCGTGTACTAAAGGCAACACTCACTGCTACATACGACACTCAAATGCAGTATTCACTAATAAATGGGATACTCACTGCTACATGCGACACTCACAAATAAATGGGATACTCATGAATGGGGATTACTGGAAAATACAACTAAAGAAATGTTGCTTGGCATGAGACACTAATACAGTTTGAACCTTTGCTTTCTGTTTGACATTTGACTCCTACCATCACTGTAAGCTGTATGTTCTTAAAGTTCTTCTCCAATTTTCATATCCTAAACAAATGCATCCCAACAATTGCAAGCACTCGCAACAAGGAAAGCATATAAGTAACTAATTGTGTTATAATGGCTTAATGATCATTTAATCATGAATGTAGTACAACATAACACTTATCATTTTCATTGGCGTAAATTAGTGCGCAACTGAACAATAAAATCCCGTTCTAATTCAGTTCCGCTTCATAATGTCGTAGGCTAACGATAAGACTAGGTAGTTAAAGTTAAAGGGAATTACGAAAAGTGAACAGACGTAACGTAAGGTTAACTTAGGATGTGCTTTCTTTTCTCACAGTATTTGAAATCGAGAGTTGCCAATTTGAGAGATCCTTATCACTCACCACGGTCCTTTGAAAATTCCTTGTCATCCATCATTTTCCCTTTGAGAAATAGCGCTATAGAAAGTAAGATGAACACCTATTGCATTCAGAGCGTGTTGTAGAGAGTACCAAACAAAAATTACCATGATCGAGACATCGTAAAGGGGCTAGTACTATGAAGAACATGTGGAGAATCATTATTAGCATTATTAGTACTATGAAGAACATGTGGACAATCATTATCAGCATTATTAGTACTATGAAGAACATGTGGACAATCATTATTAGCATTATTAGTACTATGAAGAACATGTGGACAATCATTATTAGCATTATTAGTACTTTGAAAAACATGTGGATATTCATTATTAGCACTATTAGTACTATGAAGAGCATGTGGACCATCATTATTAGTACTATTAGTACTATGAAGAACATGTGGACAATCATTATTAGCACTATTAGTAATCGAAAATGGGCGAATACTAGGAAGATCATATAAAAAATGTTCATACTGATCTAGAAGTCATAATATGTAGTTTCACCAATCTGAAACCACTTTAAACACAACTTGTCCATTGGACGAAAAGAATTCGGATTGGTAAAAATCTGGGACCACTCGAAAAACAAACAAATAAACAAAACGTGGCCACCGGACGAAAAGATTACAGATTGTTGTCCCTATAGATGCACTACAAAAATAAATATTGCTATTAATAGAGGGATCATGGTAGTATCAATTTGAAGAGATTAATATAAAGGTTTACAATTTGGTAAAGAGAATGTTGACCCAGCCGTATAATATAATTTCGAATGAGACATTTCTTGATTAAGGGTACACAGATAACTCTGCACACTAGTGTGATTTCTAAAGAGAAATTTCTTGATAGAGTTCGCAGTTGACTCTGTACCAAAGAGACATTTCTTGATAAAGAATTCACAGATGACTCTGTACAATAGTCTGAGTTCTAAAGAGAAATTTCTTGATATAGAGTCCACATATGTCTCTCTAGCATAGTGTGAACTCTAAAGAGAAATTTATAGATTTCACAGATAACTCGGTAGTGTAGTATGATTACTAAATAATGTTGAGATTAGTGGAGAGATCGTGCTGAATAAACATTATAAGAGACTAAGATAAAAGTGTGCATATGATAAAAATAAACAGATGATTGATGATTTAAAGCATGGTTTATAAAGAGAACTGTTTTGATGGAGAGCTCACAGATAATTCAGTAATAGAGTATGGCTTATAAGCAATGTTCAGCTGTATGAAGTGGAATTGAGTAATTCAACAATATACTTTAATTAAAAACAACAGACAAAATCAAACTGTTATACAAACAACCATTCATCGTGAGGTAGTTTCCTCTTATATAGAGTTTCTGAAAGCATATTCAATTTGATAGAGAGATAGTGGACAATATAAATATAGCTTTAAAAATGCTTCACGACACAGAAAGACAGGGAACGGTGAGTAAACGTTCTAAAGACTAGGTTTGTTATTCTCCATCACCCCGGGCCGCCCATGACCTTAGGCTAATCCCTAAAATACACCCTCTGGCTGGCCATACGTGATAGAAAGATGAATGATAGATAATGTAGAATAGAAGTGTGATAGTTCTAGAAGCTCCCTGATGCACACAGCCAGGATAGTAAGTAAATACAGGTGACAGACTAAAACAAATAACTTGTGAGTCACGCTAACACGAGTGGTCTAGGTATCAACAATAATGTATTCAGCAATAAAAGTATTTAACAAGAAATGACATAACATAGCATGGCTACATATAGCAAATAGTTCAAAAGTTGCAAATAGAGTTTATATCTATATTATTTAAGTTAATAATCATGACCTTATGGTGTTATAAGAGAAAACTGGTTTTGGATCCTATGGCAATGTAGTAGTTATTTGATTTGGTTGTATGAGCGAACTATAAATGAGTTTATAAGAGAACACTGAACGTTTCTGAGTGTACTCTAGAGTACTTTGGTAGAGTTTGTCTACCTATATATATTATTTTCACAGTCTCACAATCCAGATATATATATACACGTCACACACGTTTTTTCGACCTGTTTCACTGACCATCGTTCCATTCTAGTGTTGCATCGGGCTCAGCACTCATGAAAACCACATCCAGAATAAAGTGTCATGCAAGATAAAGAGCCGATCTACCAATAAAATACTCATGGGCTAAGAAATCGTTCACATGTGTTCTCTAAAAGACAGTCTTACTTACATGGTCGTCATACATTAATATCATAATCGAAATATAACAATGTCAATTATAGTTAATGTCAAGAGATAAACATGAGCATAATATTAGTTAGGTAAGCAAAACCACATAGCTTTAGTAGTAATATATACAGAGGACGATTTCCTGCTGTTATAAGATTAGTAGTATGATTATACTTTCTTAACACCTGGAGCCAAAATATGTGTTGCCTCAACGGTCAGCTGTATTCGACTAACGATTTACAGGTGAGATTTTGTTATATTCAATCACGTGGCACTTTGATTGGTTAGTTCAGTGAGTTGTCCGGAACATTTGGGTATGTTTCCAGCGCAGGGATATAGGATCAGCCCTTCTAGAAGGTAGGTTTACCTGTAGTCTATTTTTAGAGGAAGGGTGGGTGTGGGCTACCTAAGCCATTATGTGAGAGGCTTCTAGCTGAAACAACATGACATTCCTATAAATGAGTAGGATTCTGAATTTTTTTATATTATATTCTTAACTAATACAGCTTTGGTCAACATCATATACCTTCTTTTCAGTGATATGTTGGCTTAGGTAAGTTGTCAATCTCAGCATAAATAGAAAGTTTTAATCTATATTTTTAATATAGAAATATACTCGTTTTCCCCCATAGAATGCCATTGCTCAGGTTATATACATGAGTATTATAGGTTAATAAAGAAAATGAGAATTGATGATAAACAAATAATTAGTTACGGTAGGGAGATTGTAAGGCTGCCAAACATAGACTCATATTTGCGCACGCATATACAAGCACAAATTGACGCCCACATTCAACCACATATGCACGCAGAAACTAGAAGACAAACAAACAAGGAAGCAAAAGATTTGGAGATCCACTCTTGACTAAAACGTTGCTGACAGGCTAACCACATTGTTTGGTCAGGAAGCATGAAATACATACAGCTGGTTACGCTTGCTTTCAAGGAACAGAAATGAAGACCTAAGCTAAGTGCTGATGAAAAGGATGAGAAAATTACCACGGCTAGACGGGATTCGGACCTTTAGCGACCAAGAGCGGATAACTTGACAATCCTGTCAATTTCCTGCTCATGCGAAGGCCAATGTTGAGCTCAGTTGCTGGTTAATACGAATAACGTGTTGGCACGTATGAATTTAAAAAAAAATATTTTGCTTTACTAATAGTCATTTACGTATAGTGAGGTGACCATTTTCACAGCCTCCCAATCCAGATCATCTAGGCTCTCGTCCAGCAACCCAGCTCAAACAACCATTTTCACAGCCTCCCAATCCAGATCATCTAGGCTCTCGTCCAGCAACCCAGCTCAAACAACCATTTTCACAGCCTCCCAATCCAGATCATCTAGGCTCTCGTCCAGCAACCCAGCTCAAACAACCATTTTCACAGCCTCCCAATCCAGATCATCTAGGCTCTCGTCCAGCAACCCAGCTCAAACAACCAAGCAAACTATATATCTAACTTCAAGTGAGAAATTAAAATTTAAAAGAAAATTATGAATTAAAAAATAATTCTTTAAATGAAACAAAACTAACCCATAAAAGAACATTCTCCCACCCCAATACAAGAGAAATAAGGAATACAATTAATCACCACTACCCCAAGTCTATCATCCTACCTCTGGGGGGAAAAAGACAAGTAAAAGAGAAAATATAGAAAATTCCGGAAACACTAAAGATTTTAAATGCAAATCAGATAAAAAGAGAAGTTAATCTCGACACATCACAATTAACTTGGGCAAAGAGGCATACGTCGCCATTTTGTCCACAAGTCGATGACTGCACTGAGAGAACGAAAAACCGGAGGTGTGTCATTAAAGTGTCTATCCAAGGCTAAGCGCTTCATAGCTATCTGTGACCCACAGGAAGCAGTATCGATTCTCCATCCAAGAGCCAGGCGAAAAGTGGCCCAGTCTTTGATCTCACACGTATAACTGTGTGACGTAGTATTGCTTCTCTGTTTTCTTGTCCGTTTCTGTTAAACTGGTTTCAGTTTACGTGAGTTTAAGAGGATCCTTTGCTTAGTTTGTTCTTGTGTTTGTTTCTGTCATTAAATGTTTGCTTGTTTCCTTTTATGTTTCTCGCTGCTTCTTTCTTTCTTTCTTTCTTTCTTTCTTTCTTTCTTTCTTTCTTTCTTTCTTTCTTTCTTTCTTTCTTTCTTTCTTTTTTTCTTTCTTTCTTTCTTTTTTTCTTTCTTTCTTTCTACCATTGCACCTTTATTTGTTTTTTTCTTGGAGGATCAGAATAGCCATTAAGTCTAGGTGCTGGCACCCTATATAGGTAATAGGGATTTGGGTCCCTTCCTTCTAGTCATGGTCAGTAGAATTTATTCAACTCATATATTGACTGGCTCGGGAGTTTTCGAGTTGTTTATCGATTGTAAAACGGTAACAAAATTATTCAAACAAAAACAAACAAGCACGTGTACTGTTCTCTTTGTCTTTCTTTTAATAGATATTTTACATTTAAAATTTAAAAAAAAAAAATTTATTCTACTGACTGTTTGTCATCGTTCGGACATCAAATAGGTTGCACTAATGATACTTTGTATTTAACTTCTAATTAGGTAAGTTTTTTTTAAATATAAAGTAGATTACTTTATACTTAAAAAGACAGTAACCTTTAAAAAAATATACAGACACATTCATTAAGTGAAGCTTAAGTAAAATGTTCCCACCTCGAGATGATTCCTGACATTGTTTGCCTAGTGTGGTGCAACCATAGCATATAAACATTCCTATCGCTTGTGTGACCGTGATTGTGTTTCTGATTTTGTGGTGTTTGTGTGCGCATACTGTATGCGTTTGTGTGACAATGATTGTGTTTCTGATTTTGTGGTGTTTGTGTGCGCATACTGTATGCGTTTGTGTGACAATGATTGTGTTTCTGATTTTGTGGTGTGTGCGCATACTGTATGCGTTTGTGTGCACATTGTGTAGTGTGAAGCGTTTCTTGGTCTATAAAGGATTATTAACGGGAACAACAGAAAATATTTTCACACCAACTAACATAAAAGCATTAAGACGACACCTGGGTGCTTTTGTGTGACGGATGTTTTCGACTGACTTAGCATTCGATGAAATGGCAAAGGTGATGCCAGCCAGATTGGTCAGTTCTGGAGCTCAAGAAACTTCTATGGTGTTTCAGCCCATGTGCGGCATAATATCAAAGAGGTATGAGACAGGCTCGTCGCATGCAAAACTGTGCATGCTGGGGCTGTGCTGATGTGTTTGAAAATAACGTACGTTAATTGAGAAAACCACAACAAATACCTAAGAACAAATGTCGCATGCAAGAGTCTCAGACTACAAAATTAATTGCATGGTACACACGCACCATTGTTGTATGAAAGAAGCTTCTTTCAGTAATTCTTAGTGTTAAGAGAATTTCATTCAACTCTTGTGACAGAAATGATGGAGGCAAATATTAACATTAGTCGTGTGTATTATATTACTATTTTTCACACGGGAGAAAAAATATAAATGGGCGCCAGAGCTAATAATAATAGTGTGACACATCAGGACACCCTTCACTCATTATAATTCTTATTTATTACTTAATAACAAATAACTAATTAATAGTGATCGCGAATATTAATTTATAGTTATGAATAATTCTCCCTCAAAATCAACATGTCTCTCTCTCTTGTCGAAATATAAGGGTGTAGTAAAACTCTACTCTTTACACAATAATTAGATAGATGTTTTACTGTCACAATATTTTCGCAGGTAGAAACTTCTTACTAAAGCAGTAATAAAAATCCGTCTTTATTTATATTTAACGAGTCCCCATCCACACACTTTTACTCCAATATATATAATCAAGTTCATAGATATAGTTTCATCATAGAAATGAGAGTGGCATTTTAGAGAGATAGTTATAGTCAATGTACATAACCTTTTCAATGATGGCAACCGTCGCTAGCGCGTGTTCACAATTAAATTAAGGGCAGTGCTATATTTCAGGCTTATTTTATCTCTAAACTCCTTTCTCTCTTATGCAACTTACAAATCCTACAACGATATCCATTAGCCCAATACACATGCAGCATAAGAAATATAGCATCGATCAAAATTCGCAAGTACAATGTACGAAGTAATCAAATTAGTGAACATAGAAATAATGGTTCAATTACGTAAAGCATTCTCCAATTCAAATGATAGATCAATAGCAAACATGTAGAAAATAGTCCATTCTTTCTTTATCAGTCAGTTAACTTACCATAAACTAACGATCGCCTTTTGTGGTCGACTTGAGTTACTTCAAAATCAAAGTCATTAGAGAATAGAACTTTCTTCAACAAAGTAGGTTTCGGTCTATTCCCATTGGATGAAATTGTTATGAGCAAGTATGAAACTATTAGTCAGAAAAACTGCTCATCCACTTGTAACTGGTTTGGATTTGCGTCAGCAAGTTCTAGAATATTCTTTATCTGAGCTGATAAATTTTAACTCTGGTACTTACAAAAATATAATCATGCGCAGTACCCGAAGTTTAGAAATAGGGACAGGCAAATTTATCCTCCACAGATGGCAAAGTCGTAAACTATGAGACAGATGGCAGATGTTTAGGTCTACCTAACTACTTTCTTATGCATTGTCCTTGCTGGTGGATAAAGCTGTTTTGAGGAATGAAAAGAAATACTGTTAGAGACAGCTGTCTTGGATGTGTGAATGGTGAATTGCAAAGAGAACTGGTGTGCTTGTATTTATTTGTGTGTGTGTGTGTGTGTGTGTGTGTGTGTGTGTGTGTGTGTGTGTGTGTGTGTGTGTGTGTGTGTGTGTGTTTTGTGCATACATATATGGAATATCTACAAGTGTGCGGTTTACCACTGGGTGTAGTGTGTGTTGAGTGAGTACGCATGTACTGGTTAAGGACTGATTAACTGATGTTAATGTAATTGATTATTTACTCTGTGACGAAATAAATCTACCTCTCTAAAAATTCAATTATTGTTATATAATTTATATATTCTTAATCTTAAATTAATAATTTATTCTCTGCTTATAAATTATGTGGTTAATTTGCATCTCACTTGGCGGCTATTTGGCGCTGTAAAGTTTCCTCTATTCCACAATATAAAACAACATTTACAGTCACACAGTGTTTTCATGAGTGGAAAACTTCTTACTAAAGGAGAGGAAAATCCTACTTTTAATCTATATTTAGCAAGCCCCCATCTACCCATTGTCTTCTCCAACATTAAGATTATCAATATGCATTAAGAAGGTCAATAAATTTAACAATAAATTTATTAAATGAACACTCAAATATACATATGACAATCACAATGAAACAGATTATTTGATATCAATATTCCACGAATTCACATTCGGATAATTTTATGTCTACACTCTCATTCTCTCTCTATAAAAATATAATTACAATTCAACAATAGAGTCAATACAAATTGCAGATTAGTCCTATCATAGTATAGAAATGGAGTTATTAGAGGTAGGTAATTTAAAGTCTTTTTTTTTTTTACATGACCAGGATTAAACATTGCTTCAGCAGTCTTCACATGCATTTGCAACAGTGTCACAATGTCACAATGTCACAATGTCACAATGTCTGTCAACACATGTCTCCCGCCACACGAGTGGAAAACACTGACACACTCTTATATTCTCCAACGAACTTTAACGCTCTCCTCACCGTGTCAGTTCCTTCAAGCAGAACACGATGGTTACAGTAATTCTGGCAACTTCAATATACTGGAATTCTCCTGATGTATCCAGCGTATACATCAAAGTGTATTTATAGCATACTCCTTACAGTTACACATTGGATATTCCCATGCCTTCCCGATAGGTCAAGTTTCTAATTAGTGAACACGTGAAGGGTAACTGGAAATTTAAAAGTTGAAACTTGAAAGTGCAAGTGACAGGTTACTTGTTCACATCAAGCCGGACTTTTTCCTTTGTCACTGAAATTCAAAGTGATCAGAGAGAGGAATTTTCCACAGCAAGTGAATTCTTTAATCTCAGCCCATTACTGGTCTTGTTTTCATAAGTCATGAGCATTGGACAATTCTAGTGAAATGATTCACTGATGAATACTTTAAGAAACGCATTGCTGATGTGTGTAATTATTTAGCATTGAAGAACTTAGTTTAAATTTTAATTACATTTGTGTATATGAGAGAGCGATGGATAGATAAATAGATAGACAGGCAGAGTGAGAGTCAAAAGAATAGTATATGAGAGAAACAGACAGACAGAGACAGACAGAATGAGAGAGAAGACAGACTGAGAGAGATAGATACAGACAAACTGAGAGAGAGACTGAGAGAGAGAGGCAGACAGACAAGAGAGACGACGGACTGAGAGAGACAGGCAGACAGAGACAGACTGAGAGAGAGAGAGACAGACAGAGACAGACAGATTGAGAGAGACAAACAGACAGACAGACTGAGGGACAGAGAAAAACAATAATAACAAAGAAATGGGCTGTATGTGAGTGCGTACATGTTCGAGATGAACAGTAAATGTGTGCGACTGCGCGTGACTAGTCACATGTAAAAGTATTATTTGCACATAAAAAGTAATATATATATATACACATATGTGTGTTTGTGATTGATTGATGAAATTAGTATTTGTAGTTTTATAAAAAAAAAAAAGTGAAGAAATACAAAAAGTAACAGCGAATATGACATTTGTTGTCTGATGAACTTCAATTGCTTGCTTTCCATAGACAGGTATAACGGAAACAGGCGAGCCAGAAATAAGGAAAAAATAAAATAAAATATTATGACTTTAATAATTTTCTTTCATTTTCTTTTGCTTTTAATTTCTCGCAGTCGTTTTCGCTTGCAACCATAATCTTTCTCAAACTCACCTTTCTGTCTTCGTTCCGCAACCATCCTTTGCAATTTATTTTTTCACAATTTCCGTTTCTTTATAGACAGAAATTCTTTCAGTTTAAACTTCCCTGCCTTCCCCCCCCCCTCCAAGTCTGCCGCTCTATCTTCCATTACAAATGACGTATGAAAGGCATGTGCAATTTTTTTTGTTGTGGCAATATATATTTTTAGCGTCTTGGGTTACACGGAAATGACGTCAGTTTTCAACAAGCATTCATTTTATTTCCCTTTTCACTGAATGGCGCCGGAGTGTGAGAGGTTGGTGGCTAGAAGAAAAAAAAATTGCAGATTGTTTTCTTCTAATCAGAAGGTAAAATTTTCAGCTTGCAGCTCGGAAGAAATGAAGCAAAATGACAGCCAGTTAAATGCAATCACAAACTAGCAGTTGAAACAGAATTAAAGCCAGTCAAGCGGACACAGAGATAATGAAATAAACGAACTGGAAAAAGTCCCGAACTGTGCAGATAAACATTATCCAAACACATAAACCATTTTTGTATTTAATTTGCTAAGCAAAATACATTTGGTTAAGAATTTAAAGAAAACAAATAAATACAGATTTAAACGTAGAGTTTGGAGATATAAAATGATGTTTTAATAAGATTGAATATAAAATATTGAGCAAACGTCCCTTTCCTGTTCACTCAGTCCATCTGTTTGTCAATCAATCAATCAATCAATCAATCAATCAATCAATCAATCAATCAATCAATCAATCAATCAATCAATCAATCAATCAATCAATCAGTCAATCAATCTATCTATCTATCTATCTATCTAATCGAAGAATGTGTAAGAAAATGAAACTTATTATGTTTACACAATTTCCATCAAATAGATACCGTAACGGCAACGCCCCTTAGCAAATGAATATCACTATAATTAATTATCAAAAACTAATTACAAGTGATGACAATCTTAATTTATTTTATTAATGATCCTCCAACAGACACCACCCGTCCCTCTCTTGGCGGATGTGAGGGCACTGTAAACGTTTTCTCTCTTCCATTATATTAAAGGTAAACATTCACGGCCACATAATCTCTCCGTAAAGGAGAAGACAAATCCGTCTTTTAATTTATATTTAGCGAGCCCCCATCAACACACTTTCTTCTCCAACATAAGGTTATCAATATGCATTAGAATGTCATTAAATTTAACAATAAATTTATTACATCGACAAACAAATATACATATGACAAATACAATGAAATAGATTACTTGACAACAGTATCTCCATGAACCCACATTTGGATAATTTTATAATTACACAGTCTATCATAATTACAATTCAACAATAGAGTCAATACAAATCACAGGACAGAAGTGGAGTTATTGGAGATAGGTATTTCAAACAATGGCCAAGAAGCTTTGTCAAATTTTGAATTCGTTTGCCCAGGAGCAAGATAGCATTAAGTTGTTTACCGAGAGCACCGTAAGAACACAGTGGACACGCCCACAAGGCGTGATGGCAGACGCGCTTGGCTCCTGCTTGGACATTCGTTCCGGAGAAATTCATATAGGAATCCATAATCCATATAGGAATCAGACTTGAAATCATCCACTCCCTCAGTCGTTGTAAAGTGTCTGAGATAGTTAGCACGCCGTGGTAATTAATGTGTGACTGCTTTTCTTTCTGTCATATCAAATTTGGATTAAGGGGTATTCAAAGTACCTGTTTAAATGACAGTTTTGGATGCACGCAATATTTACATGAGATCTAACGCAAAATACTCTAAAGCAGGGGCGGGCCAAATCTGGCCTGCGAAGCATTTTTGTTTGGCCCGCCAAGCTATTCATAGTTAATATTGCCATCCAGCCCGCTTGTCCACCACATCAATTAAGCCTGCCACTGAATCACTGATTCATTGTAAGCAACACCATCCATCTCATTAACTTTTTGTTGAAACTGAGTTATTATTATTTTTTTAATTAAAAAAACCTTTTGTTCTTAATTTATATTCTGGACTTTGTGACCTTTGGTCGTCCATCCGGACCATGAACTGTTCCAACAGTTTTATCCGGCCTGCGTTCTTAAAAGTTTGCCCGCCTCTGCTCTAAAGTAAAAAGTTCATACCCGTATTTATTTTCAATTTAAATCGTTCACTCTAATTAAAGCTTTTAATATGACCTGTCATGAAATAAAGAAGAAAATAAATACATAAATAGCTCATAAATGTCAGTAAAGGAAATGATAAAAGATAGATTTAAATAAAATTGAACTTTGTACTAATTAGGTGACAAGAATACATTACATGTACAATAATGGCATTAGTAATACATGTATTTGCAACGGCGCATGATGACAATGACAGCTACGTATGTTCATGGAATGTGGTATAAATGAATAAATGAATGGAAAGTGGTTTAAATTAATCAATGAATGAATAGTAGTATAAATGAATAAATGAATGGAAAATGGTATAAATTAGTCAATGAATGGATAGTGGTTTAAATGAATCAATGCATTTTTTATGACTAAACTGACAACGAATGCCATAAGCAGTATTTCTTATGTAAAACAGAGACATGTCTTCAGGAAATGACAGGACTCCGAAGTCGCGAATAGTAAACTCAAAACAACTTGATACAAGAGATTCTATTCTAGTGAGAGAAAAAAGTGCCAGACAGACCTAAATACAGACACAATAGAGAGAGAGAGAGGGGAGAGAGAGAGTGAATGTGATAGAGAGGCAGAGTGAGAAAGAAAAAGAGAGAGAGAGTGAGAGAGAGAGCTAATCATTGACTCTTTCACTATGAGATGACTTCACCGAAGAATACTTATTTTACTTTCGTAGCAGCACCCACCACCACCACAAGTATCCATCTAACGCAACCTCACCCCCACTCTGGACCAGTTCCTTCTCATCCACGACCCTGGCTTTCTTAACGAAAGTCCACATCTCTTCTCTTGTAGAGTCGATACAAAGTAATGATCGATTAAAAAGCATGTGCCTCTGACGGCTGAAGATTTCGTGCATGACTGGGCACGCATCCATGCTGGGATCGGAATTCGTGCCAACGATTTGCGTTCCTTATTAATCAAAGCATTGCTTCACACATCGCTGAACCTGAAGGAAGAAGTAGAATTCCTTTCAGCCAGTCGCGACGGCCGAACTGCAAGACGCGGGGTTTAATGAATTCTACGGTGAATGAAGCAAAATGCATGGGTTAAGCAAAGTGTGTGTAAGAAGTGGCAAGCGAGTGTGTTGGCCACAGAAAGCGTCTGCGAGGCTGAAAGAACGATTTAACCGGCTGGAAACGCAACGTAAAAGTCGTGTTTCCGCCATCCTTGATTGTCTGAGATAATGGCAGAAGTAAAAGACAAAAGGGATCAGGAAGATGCCAAAGTTTATGTAGAACTAATACACAGAGAAAAAATTATAATTAAAACGAACAACGAGCACAACTCTGCACAAAGCCCTGAGAAATGATAGAAAGAGTACCGAGCAAAATAAAAGTGCGCTGCAATGAAAGATTCATTATTACTGAACAGAGCAAACTAATCTATCTATCTATCTATCTATCTATCTATCTATCTATCTATCTATCTATCTATCTATCTATCTATCTATCTATCTATCTATCTATCTATCTATCTATCTATCTATCTATCTATCTATCTATCTATCTAAAACTACGCAAATATTTACCTGTATTGTACAATATATGTTTTGTAAATGTTAAAGTACAATGATCATGGTGCATTTTTCTTTCTTCCAAAGTTTGGTAGTTTGAAGCAACCGAAAATTACAATAATTTCTTCGAGGAATACAATCTAGGAAAAGTAAACACAAGAAATTCGTCTAGAAAAATAAATAAAGTGAGAATATACAGCGATTGAAATCGTTATTGTTAAAACAAAATCCGACTCAATGTATGTACGTTTGTGACTTCCATTTTGTCATAACTGACACTACAGTCTAAGATTGCACAAATGAATCCTTAACCATTCATAACGCGCATCGATCGATGACCACTTGCATGCGTATATATTTATGTGTATAATGCGGTATGAAGACATGGATTACTTGCCTTTGATATTTCTCTGTGCATGCGTATATATTTATGTGTATAATGCGGTATGAAGACATGGATTACTTGCCTTTGATATTTCTCTGTGCATGCGTATATATTTCTGTGTATAATGCGGTAAGAAGACATGGATTACTTGGCTTTGATATTTCTCTGTGTATGCACGCGCCTACACACACACACACACACACACACACACACACACACACACACACACACGCACGCACGCACGCACGCACGCACGCACACATTTATGATTGCAATCAATTGTAGATACTTGTAGGCATTGGCATATTAATTTGAATCATTCACATATAAAATTAACATATATGTATTTAAACATTTGAACTTGTTGCATATTTTAGTAACTCCATGCTGTTTTGTTCAAAAGATCTTAGCACATTTTACTGTACAGGTCAGAAGTAAAAGTTATAAAACAAAAGAATCTTTGCATTGTTAGGCCTATTCCGTTATTTTAGTCCCTTACTTAAACCAGGACAACATAGAACTCAAGGACAAACTAATATGCTCTAATTTAATATCGCAAAGTGTCTCATTACGCCCACATGCTATGACAAAGTAATATACTCTAATTTAATATCGTAAAGTGTCTCATTACGCCCACACGCTATGACAAAGTCATATGCTCTAATTTAATATCGAAAAGTGTCTCATTACGCCCACACGCTGTGACAAACTAATATGCTCTAATTTAATATCATAAAGTGTCTCATTACGCCCACACTCTATGACAAACTAATATGCTCTAATTTAATATCGTAAAGTGTCTCATTACGCACACGTTATGACAAACTAATATGCTCTAATTTAATATCGTAAAGTGTCTCATTACGCCCACACGCTATGACAAGTGGATGTAATAGAGCACGGCTCGAGAATGTATTACTCTCTATCTAGCCATGACTGGATAAATAATTATAATATTAGATACTTTACAGATCTTTACAATGGATCTACTAGAAAGCTTCTAGAATTATTTTATTGCTCTTTACGAAGGCCACAAATAATATAAACTAAAACAACTAGAATTATTTTATTGTTCTTTATGAAGGACACCTTATACATGCTAGAATGCAGCTATAGTCTAATAATGATCTAGTTATTGCGCTTACCAAGACCCATTGAGTATACTAGAACAGAACTATAAACCCAATTTGATATACTAGAACAAAACTAGAAATAAAGACCTCACTGAAAATGCTAGTTCACAACTAGATACAGAGGCCCTAATAATTAGACAAGACTAGAAATAAAGGCCCCAGTGGATATATTAAATCACATCTAGAAATAAATGCTCCAATAGACATTTTAATATATTGCTAGAAATAGGGCGAGTTATTGTGTTTTAGACGAAGCTCAGAACACCGCAACTTTGTCATTTCCAAGGCCGCATTGGTTGTATTACAACACTGAAGCACGTTAAAATTAAAGATTTTAATGGATATATTAGAACAGATAGAAATAAAGGTTCCATTAAATATTTAAAAATACTGCTAGAAATAATTTAGAGTTATTGTCATGGTTTAGAATGTCTTCAGAGCAAATACGTTGTTCGTTTCGAAGATTACACTGAACACAATAGAAAACATATGTTGTAGCAATGAATGCTTTATGAACCCAAAAGAGAATAGTGGGCTTTTTATTGTACTTGAGGGCACAAAATCACTCCAATAAATAGTGGGGTGTTTTTTATTGTACCTGAGGGCACAAAATCACTCCAATAAATAGTGGGCTTTTTATTGTATCTGATGGGCACTAGATCACTCCAATAAAAAGTGCTAGGGAGTTTTTTGTTGTACTTGCTGATAGGCACCAGATCACTCGTATATACATCACTAGTGGGCTTTACAATATACGTTTTATGAGCACGATTGATAAAGTAGAATTTTGTAATACTACACTAATTGAGGCTTTATTGTTCTTTATGATGGCCACAATGGAGATAATTATACAATTTGAGGCTATAATAACGATTGTTGTTTTTACAGTAAAATTATTTAATGCTCTAATAATGATTTTATTATAGTAATATTATTTAATGCTATAATAATGATTTTATTATAGTAATATTATTTAATGCTATAATAATGTTTTTATTACAATAATGTGATTTGATGCTATAATATAGAATATCATTATTACAGTAATATTATTTGATCCTATATAAAGAATGCTATTATTACTGTTATATAATATAATGTTATAATAATGAATGCTGTTATTACATCAATATACTTTTATGCTATTATAATGAATGTCTTTATTACAGTAATATAATTTGATGCTATATTAATGAATGTTATTATAGTAATGTGATTTGATGCTATTATGATGAATGCTGTTATTACAGTAATATACTTTGATGTTATTATAAGTGATGTTTTTATTACAGTAATATGATTTGATGCTATAATAAATAATGTTGTTATTACAATAATGTGATTTGATGCTTTAGCAATGAATGTTGTTATTACAGTATTATGATTTATTGCTATAATAATACTTTTGTTATTACAGTAATACAATTTGATGAAATAATAATTTTGTTATTACAGTAATACAAGTTGATGCTATAATAATTTTGTTATTACAGTAATACATTCTGATGATATAATAATTTTGTTATTACACGCCACAACAATCACACTAGTGAAAAGGCAAACAAGTGCTAATGACATCAATGCTACATTAAATACACATTTCTTTATACAACACAAACCAATATATTTTAAAGATGAGATAAATGGACTGTAGGCTAAGTGTGGATATATTATATAAAAATTAGTACAATTCATAGGTACTTTAAAATCTATTCCTCTTTTAATTTATTCTGGATATAGATAGGCCACACAGTCCAAGTGGAACATGGTGGACGGCGAGATTAATTTATTATTTCTTTAGTCAAACATTGTAAAAAAAAGCCACTCTGGCTGACACCTAAGACGCAATGTGACGAAGTGAAATCAGTCTTCTGCGTCTCACTTTTACTCTCTCTCTCTCTCTCTCTCTCTCTCTCTCTCGTTTACTCTGTTTCTCTCATGCACGCATTCACACACACACACGCACAACTGAAACTCATTGCTACTCTATTCAGAATATTTAAACGAAAAGGCGTTAGAAATACTGCAATACTAAAGAGACAACTAGGAAACAAAATCTATTTGCAATTCCCGAAAATGCACAAACATACTATTGCTCTTTATTGTAGACGACTGTTGTAGAAGTGGCAGAAAATAACCTCTAAATCAAATACAGAAATACTTCTAAGCTTAAAATATCCAAGCATGAGTTAAACAAAATGTAAATTAAACATAACGCGAAACTCCCGACATCCCGCCCCCCCCCCTCCTTCCAACAGGAAAAATAAACACACACACACACACAAAAGAAGGAAAAATTCTTACAAAGACTACCTTATTCAAAGTGATATCACATAGCATCAGATTCTTGTTCCCCCTCTCTCGCTCTTTCTCTTTTGCCCCCCCCCCCCCAACACATTTTATACACACGCATATACACTCGTGAATGAGTAAGCAATCTAATAATATACACGTTTAAGTCAGTAAATGTTTTCAGTAATGTGTCTGAAGCGACACAAACTTTAAGAAACTGAAGCCTTATACAATAACATGAATACCACTAAAAAACTTTCTCCTCCCCGTGTATGTTTTAAAGATAGAGATAATGAGCTTGGAACATAGTATACCCCCCCCCACACACACACACACACCACACCCACATATTAGTTTACGCACACTATTTGGTGTAAGAGTGCAAAAGACACCTGAGAAAATAAAACTATCTAATGCATCTTACGAAGGAAAAATAGTCATTTACGGACGTTAATCCAGAAACGTTACATGGTTGGTGGCGGGGCGGGGGGAGAGAAGAAATCATTGATTTTGAAAGGTGAGAAGATGCTTAAGACTTTCTTCAAAGTTTCTTCTTAAAGTTAACACAGGTGGCACCATTAGCAATATTTTAAAAAACAGTTTTCAATTGCTTTCCATTTCTGATGCGCCACATCTTCACTTTCGAGCTACTCAACATCTGTAGCAATTAAGATTACATTACATCTATCTATCTATCTATCTATCTATCTATCTATCTATCTATCTATCTATCTATCTATCTATCTATCTATCTATCTATCTATCTATCTATCTATCTATCTATCTATCTATCTATCTATCTATCTATCTATCTATCTATCTGTCTGTCTGTCCCTCTATCTATCTATCTATCTATCTGTAATATGCAAGTGGAGAGCACGACAATATATATTTGACTTGCTGGCATGCTCCTTCAAACAATGCAAAATGGAAACAGAGCAAGCTGCAAGTTGCTATGCTTTAGGATTATAATTCAAAGAGAGATTGACTGTTAGAAATTGGAAGCTATCTTCTGATACAGATAGTTAATGAAAAAGCAAATGAAGTAGCACTTTAATAAATCCTAAGAGCCGGAATTTCTCTCAGACAATTGTCTGGAAAGCCAGAAAAGGCGAGATGAATAAGAGGAAAGACAGTCAGCAGCAAGTAAGGATGAAATCCACGAGCATTGGCGGACATTACGAAATTCAACTGAGAAACAATCTGAGATCCATATCTTGAGTACGCAGATGAAATTGTTACCGGCAGAGACACGAACATTGGTAAGGCCTGTACTGTTGGACAAATAGTACTTATTTTGCAATAAAGTAATTGCTTTGAAAAGTTATAAAATTAATTCAATAAGTAATAATCTTGGATAACTTTGGTAAATGTTTCTTTTAACTCAAGACGACCATGGTATGTGTATTGCTATTATGTAAGTAATAATGTTGGATAATTTTGGTAAATGCATCTTTAACTAAAGAGTGTATGCATTGCTAATATGTAAGTAATAATGTTGGATAATTTTGGTAAATGCATCTTTAACTAAAGAGTGTATGCATTGCTAATATGTAAGTAATAATGTTGGATAACATTGGTAAATGCATCTTTAACTAAAGAGTGCATGCATTGCTAAAATGTATGTAAACAAATTAAAGGTAAAAGTATCGTGGTGCTCTGTTTGGGGAGATAACTGAATGAATGAAACTTTAATTATACTTACGCCCGCCCCCCCCCCATCCCCCGTAAATCCAAAGATACAGTATTGACATTATAGACAAAAGAATAATACTTTATTAAGTCATATAGTTGTAGTCTAAATGCATACATTATTTTAATTTAAACAGGAACATTGATAATTGCAGAAATACAGTATTGGATAATTCCAGTTCAATAGAAAGAAATGAATTTTAATCACATTGTCTAAGTTCAGTTTTATTTACACATGGGCTTTGATAATTCCGGTACAATAGAAAAGTGTGTACTAAGTCACATAGTCTATCTTCAGTTTTGTCTTATTCAATCTTCAGTATTGTCTTATTCAATCTTCAGTATTGTCTTATTCAATCATCAGTATTGTCTTATTCAATCTTCAGTATTGTCTTATTCAATCTTCAGTATTGTCTTATTCAATCGGATGTTTGGAATATTCCAGAAATTCAGCCTTTGCCAATTCCAGAACACCAGAATTCAAATATACCTGTATATGAATATTTTAGTGTTATCCATGCAGAGACATTGACAACATTTGAGTCTACAACAAGCACAAACAGTCCTAAGCTACAAGAGAACTTCAGCATCATGCTACATCGTAGCTAGAGAAGAGCAGAGTGCTAGCCTCTTTGTGATGAGACATTGATGTTTCAGGCACCACATGCCTATGGACACCGTCTCGTTAGAGGTGATGCCATCTTTATTCAAATGTTGAAAATAATAAATGGTTTATTAAAACCCATTAACATAAGGTACATAAATGTATCTTGCTAGTGCTAGCAGAAAGGTGCCCTAGGTCTTAATTAATGCAAGCTGCTTTAGTACCATGCAGTAGATTGAAACGCAAAATCTATTTGTATTGTCATATTAATAATGTATTTGTATGCAAATCGATAATCAAACTGCTAGCAGTAGTGCGATTTATACTAATTTTTACTGGCTCAATTTAAAAAAGAATGTTTGCTTACTCAATATGTAAATCGTAACTGTTTTATAATGCAAGTATCATGTAACGTATTGATAATTGTTTGTCTTTTTCATTTGTAATATGTAATCTATTAATAATTGTTTGTCTTTCTTGCCGGTGACTACCACAACTGTAAAATGTATTGATAAGTATTTGTCTTTGTTGTCGGTGATTATCACATATGTAAGGTTTTGATAATTGTCTTTATTGTCAGTGATTATCACATATGCACTTTATTGATAATTGTTTGTCTTTATTGTTAGCGTTTATCACACATGTAAAGTATTGATAATATAATTGTTTGTCTTTTTGTCTTTTTTTGTCGGTGATTATCACATATAATATATTGATAAATGTTTGACTTTAATGTCAGTGACTATCACATACATAATGTATTGATAACTGTTTGTCTTTAATGTTGTTGATTTTCACATATATAATGTATTGATAATTGTTTACCTTTATTGTTGGTAATTATCACATATGTAATATATTGATAACTGCTTGTCTTTATTGTCGGTGATTATCAAACATAGGGGCTCACACAACATGATATGTACGGACATAAACCAAAGAGAATTAATATAAAATAACTAAACTAAACTAAACTAACTATTAGAAAAGGGGGAGATAATCTGAAGATGTAGCATTGGTGAATAACGTTAATAGAACAGGAATTATAAATAACAAATCATATCATCCCTCATGTCATCTAGAAATATCATTCCCAACAGCCATGAACAACAACTTTCTCCTGCAAGATTCACAGAGCAAACAGCTACAAGAGGAAAAGTTCTCACCTGCAAATGAAGTGTTTTCAGCAAAGTCGTTGTGAACTTTCTTCCCAGCGCATGAATCCCATATACCTGTGAACAAGTTTGCAATCTTACGCCCACAGAAATCGATCTCAGACTATTCGGAACAACTTCACAATACCCCCCTCAAAGTCCTCTCTACCCCCTCAAAGTCCTCTCTAACACCCTCTGAGTCCGCGTTTGTCATGCCATGTCATCTTCCTAGTATGCTACAAGTTCATTTACAACTGTCTTGTTGTCCAGTAGACGTCAACACCGCCAACTGTTTCCACGAGGAACAACACGAAATCAACAGCAAAAGAACAGAAAATTGGAACCATCTGTCTCCGGTTTGAGGAGTTATCGAACTTTGCAACGTGTCCAGGTGTGTGAAGCGTCAAGGGAGGTAAGGCGGAGCACACAAAATTCACTAGGAGGACGCCATTAGACATGGATGACCAGCGCGCTGACGCCATGAGAAGAGAGGCGCTTCGACAAAATGCTGCTGATGTATTGGGCGGCAGCAGCACAGCGGCTGTAATAGCGGCGCGGCACTGCAGCGCAGTGGAGTAATAAAGCTTGCCAGAGTTAAACGCGCTTGTTAAAAATGGTCGAACGATGTAGCGGTGACCACAACCTTTATTCCTTGTCAAATCTGTACCTCAGTATAAGAAAGCGATAATGCGTAGATTTGATGTGCGAGTCTGATTTCAGCCTATTTTTATATTTTGTGCAGATTTATAGGCCCGATACCTGACTAGTCGAATTCTTTTCTTGAGTGAGATTCAAATTAACAAATAATATCGACAAGGACAAATGTGATGATTAATGCGCAAAAGTAAACTGCTAACAGAAGGCCTACAATTTGACATCTGAAAAATCAACGATGTTTCAATGTAAAATGGATGTAAGTACCTGGAGATACTACAACATCAAGAAAATATGCAGAGTGAAGTAAAGTCCAAAGTTAAGAAAGAGTATGAAAAACGGGCTAGCTGAATAAAGTAACTGAAGACCACAGATTTGCCCCACAACTAAAAGCAGCACGTAGTGCCTACATCCTCCGTAAAAAAAATGGATCTCCCAGAATTTTGGTAAGGTTCCGAATCTTGGTTCACAACCGACAGTCAACAGAAGTCTTGGAAAAAAGGAAGAATAATAATAGGAATGTATTTGCTCTAATTCCCCCAAAAGTTCCAAACAGTTTTTAAACGTTCAGCGATCGTTAGCTAGGATTGGATGGATGAATACAAACTCAAGTGACTAAGGTCGGGCTAGAAGCCATGGATTTCTGTATGCGAATCTAGCGCCTGTATCTCCATGAAGCACACGTCTTACTTGTAAAAGCTCTGTCGCCTTTATTTGATGCTCTCACTACAATAAAGTAAAACAGAACAAAACAAAAAAGAACGGAAACAAAAGCAAAGGAAAGGGCGCATGTGGTATATCAGCACTTAATCAACTGTAAATCTCTCTCTTGGGGTGGAACCCACAGCCAACGTATAGAAATCAAGCTTCTCTCTAGGGGTGGGACTAAAAACGAAAAGAAATATATATATACGGCCCTCTGAGGCTGGAACCATGACCAGACTAATAAAAATATACGTCTCTTTAGGGGTAGAACCACAGCTAATCTAAAGAAATCAAACATTTTCTCTAGAGATGGAACCAAAGCCAATCTATTAAACTTGGAAATTAAACTTCTCTCCAGGGGTGGTCCTCCGGTTAGTTAAAAAAAAGTACGTATCTATAGGTATGGAACCACAACTAATCTTTTGTCTGGGTATAGAACCACAACCAATCTTTTGTCTGGGTATAGAACCACAACCAATCTTTTGTCTGGGTACAGAACCACAACCAATCTTTTGGCTTGGGTTGAAACCACAACGAGTCTAAAGAAATCAATTGTCTCTGTAGGAAAGGGACCATCCCAAAATAATAATAATATGCAAGAATTGACTTCTAACGAATTGTGGTTTGTCTTATGTTAATGTGTCTTAAATGTGTCAATCTTTACAAGTCCCACTGTTAAATGTTGGACGACGTTGCACGGTAAATTTAAAAAATAAGTAAAGAGTCTGTATTTAATGTAAAAGCAATTGTATTATTTTAAAACTGATAAAGAGCAGTAAAAATGTTTCAACACATTTGCATTAGTGAATTTCCAGTCAGTAATGTCGAGGGCTATGAAAAACGTTACACAGAGCGTAACATATTAGTTGGATACATATGACAAGTTACAGGTTTCACAGGATGTAAAATATATCGAGTGGTAATATTCTTTAGCTCAACAGTATTCGTACATCAACTACAAAGGATTATTCTAGCTTAATCCTCTATCCATATAGTTATCCATTATCTTTCTTTTTCTGCGTACGCACACTTATAATGACAGCATTTACTCTTCTGCGTACGTGACATGACAAAGAGGAAAATGACAACAGAATTCGATTTAAAAAGAGCACGCATTCAAAAGTACGGCAATAATGTAACTTCTGTTGCAAGATGTATTTGCCAATGACGGTATTGTTTGTATTATGATGGGATTTGACTTTGTTGATTTATATATTTCTTTCTTTCTTTCTTTCTTTGCTTGAGTGTGACTTTTTTTTCTTTCTTTCTTTGCTTGTGTGTGACTTTCTTTCTTTCTTTCTTTCATTCATTCATTCTTTCTTTCTTATTGTTTGTTTGATTATTTCTTTCTTTCTTATTTATCGCTTTCTCTTTATATTGTTTCTCTCCTCCATTAATATTTCCTTTGTTATATCTCATTAGCCTTAGTATAACATATCTATCTATCTATCTATCTATCTATCTATCTATCTATCTATCTATCTATCTATCTATCTATCTATCTATCTATCTATCTATCTATTCTTTAATTTAAATATAGACAATGAAATAAATCAAATAACTCAAAGAATAGTCTTAATTAGCATAATCTCTTTTTCTGTGGAAATGAAGTCTCAAGCTGACTTCATTGCGTCGTCTTGGGCTACGGTGACCAAACGGTGCTACTTCATACATTGTGGATCTACGGAATTATGGGACCTTTCTTTGACACATCGATCACTTATCCCCATTCCCTCGCTCACAGACCACAGACAAAGACTGGCTTGGAGATTCTTGAAGCTCTCAAAAACAGCTGCCGGGCTCGGTTGGATCCGAGAATTTTGACGACAGTTTTCGGCATCGCTGTTCTCCGGCGTCGACTAGCGATTAAACCTGCAATCTCTCTCTCTCTCTCTCTCTCTCACGCACACACGCGCACACAACACACACACACACACACACACGCACACAACACACACACACACACACACACACACACATGAACGGACAAACGAATCGCGATTATCCTACATGATTTTGCAATCTCTCTCTCTCTCTCTCTCTCTCTCTCACACACACACACACACACACACACACACACACACATGCACGCACATACAATTCGCGATTATCCTACGTGATTTTGCAATCTCTCTCTCTCTCTCTCTCTCTCTCTCTCTCTCTCTCTCTCTCTCTCTCTCTCTCTCTCATACACACACACACACACATGCGCCGCGCACAAATGACTCGCGATTATCCTACGTGATTTTGCAATCTCTCTCTCTCTCTCTTATACACACACACACACACACACACACACACACACACACACACACACACACACACACATACACATGCACGCACAAACGACTCGCGATTATCCTACATGGTTTTGCATTCTCTCTCTCTCACACACACACATAAACGCACGCACAAACATGCACACATTTGTACTTACATAAACAAATTAAAGGGAAAAGCCTTATTTGGAAAGGCCTACTCGTACCTCTATCATGTGAAAGCATTTAATTTATACACGTATAGTGAACTCTCATTTCTGAGACGTCAGGTTTACAATCCTTGCATGTGGATCACCAGGATTACAATCCTTACGCGTGGATGAGGTGATCGCCAGGTTTACCAGTCTTAGGTGTGGCAGAGTAAATTTGCCTATCCCTATTTCTACTTAATTGTTATATAAATTGTTAAATGTCAAAGTGACGATATTTTTAAGTTTCGGAGTTGTTGGAAACCACTCAGGTAAAGAATATGCTAGAACTTGCTGATGCAATCCAAACCACTTCCAAGTGGATAAGTAGTTCTTCTGACTAACAGTCTCACACTTGTTCATAACAACATCCATTGGTGATGAACCAAAAGTTATTTTGTTGAAGAAAGTCCTATATTCTAATCACTTTGATATTGACATAACTCGAGTCCAGTATTAAAGGCAATAGATGGCTTATGGTACGTTGGCTGACTGGTAAAGAAAGAATGGGCTATAAAAATATTTTGTCCATATTTGCTATTGATCTATGATTTGAATTGGGGAATGCTTATGAAATTGAACCATTATTTCTATATTCAATAATTTGATTACATTGTATATTACACTTGAAAATTTTGATCAAAGTTATATTTCTTATATGGTGTGTATAGGTTAACTAATATTGTTGCTTAATTTTAAGATGAGAATGTATTTAAAGAGAGAAATGAGTTTAGAGATGAAATATGCCTGAAATTTAGCGTTGACTTAATTGACTTTTGCAGAAAAGAGCGGACGTTTTTTCTTTGATGTTTTTGATCTGCTTCAGCTGCAGTGACTAATGTACTCTACCAGATCACGTTGATGTGTGTATCCAACGGTATCATCAAACTTATCAGTTAAGGTGTTGCTGTAAGTTGATTCCCGTGAGTTCCATTTGAGAGCCAATATGGTGAAAAACTGAAATTAGAGTTTGGTCTCGAGAATTCACAAAAGTTTCTTGAACATTCCTCGTAGTTTGCTGAGTAGCACACATTAAGATTCTAGAACACTCTGCGTGATAGATATGCTTTTCATAGTGCATGCGAAGTTCAGGACTATTCTCTATGGTGTGTTTTTCATAGTGCATGCGAAGTTCTGGACGATTCTCTATGGTGTGTTTTTTATAGTGCATGCGAAGTTCTGGACGATTCTCTATGGTGTGCTTTTCATAGTGCATGCGAAGTTCTGGATGATTCTCTATGGTGTGCTTTGTGAACGCAACAAATTTCTGGAACAGTTGTATAACAAGCCTAGAAGGGGTACGTTGGACCCTCACCTAATAAAAACAGAAAGTAATTTGTTGCAAACCAGTTGAATATGAACACCTGCCATCATTGAAAAGGTTATGTACATTGACAATAATTATCTCTCTAAAACTCCACTCATTTCCGTGGTGAATTATATCTATGAACTTGATTACACATATATGTTAATGTGACTGCTGACGTCTTTGCTAGGATAAACTGAATGATTGTCTAGCGTTAATCGAATATTGTTATTAAATGATGTCAATACTCCTTTGAATTTATTCATATGTTGTATATTTTATTGTTTATTTAATACATTTATTGACCTTCTTACACATATTGATAACCATATATCGGAGAGATAGTGGGTGGATGGGACTTGTTAAATATAAAGACGGATTTATCTTTTCCTTTGGTAAGAAGTTTTCCACCTACGGAAATACTGTGTGACATAAGTGTCTGTCTTTAATGTTGTGGAAGAGAAAATGTTTATAGCGCCTGCATATCCGCAAAGTAAGAGAGGAGTGGTGTCTTTTGGAGAATTATTAACAACATAAATTAAGACCCTCATCACTTATAATTAGTTATGGATGATTATTATTATTATTAATAATAATAATAACAACCAATAACTAGGGAGGCGTGGTGTCACACAGTCCTGACGTGTGGCCGCAGATATATCCGGTTTATAGTCGTTACTTGTGGCCTCCCTTTGTCTCGCTGAAAAAGCTCTAACGCTTAATACTAATTCTCTCTCTCGAAAAAAAAAAAAGAAGTTGTAAAAAATCCTGAAATACAACTGATGCAAGGTAAATATTTACCAGTGTCAAAACAAGAAGCACTCTGCTTGACACAGCAGAAAGGAACGTCTTCACAATGCCATCACGAACATCGATCTCCGGCAAAAGGGAAACAAGGCAGACCCTAGACCTACGCTTGCTGGAGTCTGCGAACCAAACAAGCTTCCATCGACCACTATTACCGTCGATAACAATACCGATCACTTTAAACATATCGGGGTGGGGGGAGGGGGTAGAATACTTGCACATGAATGAAGGCGTGACTGCTTGGGCGTTTCGATCGCGCAATGAGTGATGCGGTGTTGTTGTGTTTACTCAGATCGATCTATGAGTTACCGGAGCCGTTCTTATGGTGCCAGAGAAAGCTCAGAAGAAGAACAAGTCTGGTCTCAGATGTCCCAGCCCTGGCATGAAGAGATGCACCGAAGGCTGTAATCGAATAATATTTATTTTGAGAGAAATGGAAGAATTTCTATAAGCGAATTTAAATTATTCACTATAGAGAGAATCCCACTCACCCTTGATGGTTCGTGTCGATGATTGTTTATAAATTAGTGAGTGGTGGCGCCATTATTTGCAGTTTCCCCTTGCGCTAATGTGTGAAATGTATTGATGATATATTGAGAGCTGTCACACTGAGTCTGGATAAATATATTGAGTAGTGAACTACTGAAGGTCTGCTACAAAGAGTTTAAATAAATACAGTGAGTGGTATGCTACTCCTGCAGAGAAATATGCAAAATCGACTGGCAGGTGTGCTACTCCTGTAGAAAAATATGTAAAATCGACTGATAGTTATGCTACTCCTGTAGAAAAATATGCAAAATCAACTGACAGGTAAATGTTGTGATCAGTAGCATGGAGATTATTTCGAACACTTAGTAAGAGACGAGACACCTGCAATTAACAACTTAAAGTTACATTTCAGCATGGTAAATTTTGTCATCTACCGATCAGAGATATCTTAATTCCTACACTTGGAATACAACAACAATCTGCCACATAGAACAATATTCATTTACTTTACACATGGCGAATATCACAGATATTCGTGAAGTAATCAGAACCCAATTATCTCTCTATGAGTATTCAGTAATTATAAAACAATATTTAGCTCGCTGAAATTAAAAAGAAAGAACTATATAAGCCGTTTGTATATGATCTTGGAGATTACTAATATAAAACTTATTTTCTAATGGCAAATTGTACGTCGAATGAGGCACGATAACTACAAAAGGTCTAAGCAAAGAGAGTTAATCGTAACGTATGTGTAAGTGAAACAGGCGTCCAATTAAACCAAACCCGTAATAAAATTACATCAGACACGACGTGTATGTAAGTGAAACAGGCGTCCAATTAAACCAAACCCGTAATAAAATTACAATCAGACAGGACATAGTATGGAATATATTTATTAATTGTTTATTAAAATTTAATTGTTTTGCATAATTGTATGTATGCTTACTCTAGCATGATGAAAAAAATGGCGACGTTTTACTTACACTGAAGCACTCTCAAATTATGAAATGTAATAGTATTCATAATAAATTATCCACTTTTTCTGAATAAAACATAATTTAATATTTCTTGTAAAATCTGGGCGGGTCATCATATCCTAGTCATAATTAGACAACTCTAATCCCCATCTGGCGGATCGGTCTGGCACTTTCAGAATATTATTTAAATACAAACACCATAAATAATCATTCTTCTGTCGCACAAGTTCTCTGCTGCTTAACGGATAGAATTTGATCCGTCTTGAACTACTTAACCCCGTCTTGAATTACTTAACCCCATCCTCTATCCCAAACTAATTAATTAATTACGCACATGAAACGGGTTACAAGAAATAGCAATATTTATTTATCATAAAAGAAACAAACAAAATATACATTTAGTAACAAAGCCAAAGTATGGATCCCAAATATTATCTAACAGAAAGTTCAACGAAAGTCAAATGTCACAAGCAAATTCAGTGCTATAACAACTAATTATTATCATAGAATGAGTTATGAGAAGAGAGAAAAAAATACATGATAAGGATTGACTTATGCCTGCTTTCACCATAACGTCACTGGCGCAATGTTGATACGTGTTGTCACACGTTCGTTGCTGCGTCCAATTGTCAGCATATACACTTCAACAATTCAGTGTTTCTATTGGCAGTTCCTTCCACAGGTACAACCTTCTTCTTTAAGGTTGATAAATAAGTGCAACACTGTTTCCTGTTTCTTTGATCTGGCGAGGGGAACCCGTACTCCTTCACACAGCAACGAGCATTGACATAAATCCAAGATAGGTACTCTTAGATCTCCCCTTCTCTAAAGTCATGTAGATTGGGTAGGAGACTTGGATCTGGAGGTTTAGATCCACGGTTTAGACTGTGCTACACTGAAACACACAAAATATGACGTCACATAGATCTCTTGCAATTAATTTATCACTTTCTCATCTTACGTATTATCCACATACACAGGAGACTACTGAAATACATGAACATTGAAATATAAATCTAGCATCACAACAAAAGTAATTTTAACATACTAAACATATTTCTATTTTACAAGGAATAGTAACAAATATTTCTAAATCTAAATCTCAGTCTATCTGCCAATTAACTCACCAATGGTTAGCTAACGCTGTCTCCACATATCAGAATTCTCTAGTAGTGACTTTGCAAGAATTCTACCCAGTATATAAATGAAAAAAGTGTTATCTGGGGAAAAACAATTCAACACGTAAGGGCGGTTAGCTCCCCTTCAAGTACCCATTGAATGCTCTTCCCACCACATGGCACCCTTCGTGCATATCTGCAGGCGGTTCGAACCTACCAGTCCATCTTTCACTTGAACCTTCTCGTTAGTCTCTTATTGATCTCACCTGTACCTGGTGGATGCCTGCAAGCGTTCTTACTTATTGGTCCGCTCCTACTCGGCATCCTTGCCGGTTTTTACAGATGCCGTTCTCGCACGTCTGACTGGTGCGATTTCCTGGCACCGTTATTTAGAACTGTTGCCAGACAGGTCTTCCTAGAGGGGTCGGTTCATCGTTGTACCGTCCACTGGTTTCCACCACACGTCGCATCGTTGGAACCAGTCATTGCCTGATTTGATGACAATACAAGTGTGCAAACTAAAACCATGTGTGTTCAAACGTCCTTTTAATACATAAAATATTGCAAATGTTTAAATGAAGAAGGGTAATACTAACTTTAAAAAAAATAATTATTCCTGGACGGCAATTGCTTCGTCACTGATAGATAGATAGAGAGATAGACAGACAGACAGATAGATACATAGATAGATATAGATAGGTAGAAATAGGTGGATAAATAAATGAGCAACTATAGATTCTTAGATTCACACACACACACACACACACACACACACACATACATTCTTTTAAAACAATTTAAAATTACAATTATGGTTAACAATTAAGATAATAGTTGTTTTGAAAGACAACCTACTGCAAAGAGTTATTTAAAAAATAGGTAGACACCATTGTTTCAACAAATAAAAATTACAAACTATTCATCTTTTCTTTTTCTTGAATACTTGGCACTAAATCACGCAATTGGAATAAAAATCATATTGTCTGAAGAAAACAAGCAAACAATTATTATGTTGCCTAATTCAAATGAGATACCCAGGACGATATTGTAAAGACTAATGCTATTAAATGAAAATTATATCAAATTAATATTTACGGCATTATCGATTTAATCAGGTGGGACAGGCAAAGTGTCAAATAGAAATCTTGCATATTGAACAATTGCGGAATGCTTGCACATATGAACGATGATAGGACAGTAAAACGTCAAATGAAAACCCTGTATACAGAACGATTATTAGATTAATCGTTGGTCGAAATTTGAATAATGAAATGTCAAATATGTGTATTTAGCAGTGACGTCAACCGAAGGTACAAAATTCACTACAAGCGTTTCCTCCCAAAAGTAATACATACCCACAAACACCTGAACTTTAAAATTAAAATACTTCCGAATGGGTGGTGCAAATGTTGTCAGAGTTAGCAGGCAGACTTTACATATTGTGTGAATGTACACAGAGATAGCAGGCAGACTTTACAATATGGTGTGAATGTTGTCAGAGATGACAGGCCAACTTTACACATGGTTTGAATGTAGACAAAGATGACAAGCCAACTTTACACATGGTGTAAATGTAGACAGAGATGACAAGCCAACTTTACACATGGTGTAAATGTAGACAGAGATGACAAGCCAACTTTACACATGGTGTAAATGTAGACAGAGATGACAGACTCTCTCTAAACATCAAATATAATGCAAGTAATCGACTATAGCCATTATTGGTTGATTATCTTGCAAATGTGCTACTTATATGTTTTCACTATTTGCACCACAAGGCCATAAACGCTGTAACGTAAACGAAGAAGGCAGTCTAATTGTTTGCCACGACACTAAACATTACAATATGGTACTACACTACAATTACACTAAACATTACAATATGGTACTACACTACAATTACACTAAACATTACAATATGGTACTACACTACAATTACACTAAACATTACAATATGGTACTACACTACTATGACACTAAACATTACAATATGGTACTACACTACTATGACACTAAACATTACAATATGGTACTACACTACCATGACACTAAACATTGCAATATGGTACTACACTACAATTACACTTTAAAATACACAAAACGCGGAATGAGAGTATAACAGTTAAAATGTAATACAAAGGAAGAATAAAATGTATATTGTAAAGAGTTACGTGAAATGTCCTCACAGTCCAGTCTGGCATAACAATATAATCTCCTTAGCACGGTTATTACTGTTTTTATTATTGTGCAGTTCACACCCCAAGATTTATGACCAGTCTATCACATGTTGGCTTCATGAATGTTTACTTCGCTAATTAATTACTTCACCAATGTAGCTCACGATATTATTTTCAATTCACAACACATGTAGTCTCGCGCTGACTAACTACTTGTTCAACGTGCCCCCACTGGTAGCCTTCTCTTCATGTAGATTGCATTAACTGGATATGAAAATGACTGCAGCCCTCAGTCATGTAGACTGCTTGCATTGACTGGATAGGAAAATGACTGCAGCCCTCAGTCATGTAGATTGCTTGCATTGACTGCGGCCCTCAGTCATGTAGACATCTTGCATTGACTGGATAGGAAAATGACTGGTTCCCTCAGTCATGTAGATTTCTACAATACTGTAACCGTATAACATTCCATAACTATTCACTTTGATTCCTTCTATATATCTTTCTATCATAACTTAATTTCTCTGACTGATCTCTGAAATAAAATCATCTTCATAAATGCAACTTATAATAAATTATGCACATTCTTCATTTACACTAAAAAATACATTCCCAATGTCACTCTTTCACACATGTGTTAAGTTCTACCTTTCCATAAAACTTTCCAAACTTCGACTTTTAAGCCTTCTGAGATTTCTCCTAGGCTCTCAGGTCCCGAAAGAATAAAACCCCTCCCGTTGTTCAACTTTGCTCAGAGTAAAGATTATTTGGTTAACTCAAAAACAATGTCGGATATCTCACCCGCCTAACTCATGTCACTCCATCTGTGAACCTGCCAGTCTCTCTCGTCAATCAGTCTACCTTGCCAACCAGTCTACCTTGCCAACCAGTCTCACTTGTCAGCCAATCTATCTTGTCAACCAGTCTCTCTTGTCAGCCAATCTATCTTGTCAACCAGTCTCTCTTGTCAGCCAATCTATCTTGTCAACCAGTCTACCTTGTCAACCAATCTCTCTTGTCTTGACTTAGCTGTAATATTGCATCTTAATTACGCTTTACTGCTTTCCAAGTTTGACTGCTAGCATTTAAACAAAGTTGAAGAAGTTGATTATTACGAACTCCACTTACACTGAATGCTCGCTCACTCATACTTTATTCCTACGAACTACTTACTCATCCAACCGGAAGTATATATTTCCGATCATATACCAACATACACAACAGAGTATTTATAATTTCAAATTTCCTACACTCTTATGTTTTCATCGTTTAAATGATAATTTTATGATTTACCAGAGTATCTTTCTCCCGTCAAATGAAAGGTGGAAAATTAAAATAAATGCATTGCTAGGAACACAAATAAAATTCTTTATTGGAAGACTTGATATTAAGTCACATTGTGAGTGAAAATTTGAGCATCATTAACAAATGATCTTGACCGTACCTAAGCTGCCGTTCGAGATGGGTGCCCATCGCACCACGCAGCATTATGTATTCCAGGCAGACACACAGCAACAAAAATGTGTGTCACTGGGTCAGTCAATTGAATTAAATTAAACTCAGTGCCCGAGCGTATACTTGATAACATGGTGTGCAATGGGTTTGCTGAAACATTTCAGGTGTTAAAACTGTCATTATTCTATCTATTATTTCCTTTCCGAACCCCCGCTGACAGTTTTTTTAAAACGTTTGTTCCTTACCTGTTCCGTTATTATTTTTACATTATAGGACACAGTGCGAGTGAAAATTAGAGGATCATTTAGCAAATAACCTTGACTCTCAGTCTTTTTAGGAGTACTTTGATGTTGTCTCTGTTTTGTGAACACGACAAAGCAACATAGAACTGGCCATGTGGAAATACTGGCTTGCTCTGTAAAAAACTCTCGTGCAGGATGTTCAAGGACGTTTTAGCATCGCTCAAAACAAAAACTCCTACGTGCTCGAAGGACAAAGCTACTTTAGCGTTTTGCACAAACAGACAAACAAACAGACAGAACTGGAAAACTATATATATGGTTAGAACATTGCCATTTGTAATTCAGTAACAATGAAATGACCATTTCATGACATTAATACAGTCTGGAAATATGCTAGCGTTCTTAAAACTAGTAATGCCGTATATGCATTTTGATTAGTAGGAGCAATGGAATAGAAAAATAATCAAAAGAACGGAGTATTTCAGAACTTGGGTATTCAAAATTTGCTTTATTTTATTTTATTTTATTTTACTAAAATCATATATTAAACATCACATGCTTAGTTTTGTTTGCAATAATCTAACACTAGCACATTTTAAAGGTGAAGAGAAATTGTCACTAAAAAGAAAAACAGAAAATAAAATTCAAAACGTGATCACATTAATAAAATCCCCTCAATTTTAAAATTGGAAGTATCGGCAAAAAGAAATGAATTCTTTAAATCACAAAGGAGTTCAGATTTTCCAATTTGGATTTTACTAATCGATTGCAATAAAACGGCCTTAGAACAGCGCTAATGCAAAACTACTGTAGCGGTGGTAAAACGCACATATTGATTTGTACTGAAAATTAATACTATTATTATTTGCTAATACAATAAAAAAATATTCGATTCGTATGAAGGAATCACGGATGAAAATGATTTGTATTTATTATATTTAAGGATCGAACACACGCTATGCAGTACCCGACGAGATAGCAATGAGAAAAAAAAGGTATTTGTGCAAATATAAATATGTAGTAGAGTACTAAATATCATAAAATGAAAGAGATATAAAGAAAAGAAGAGAAAGAGAAAAGTATGGAAAAGAGAAAAGAATAATAAAAGAGATATTTCATCTTTAACGTCTTATATTATAACTTTTTACAAAGGAAGTGAACACAAAACAAATTGTGTTCAGAGAGAGACGATATAGGGATGAAAAATTTTGACATCTGAAAATCAGGTCTTGACCTCTTTTGAACCCAAACGCCGAGCTCGGAAAAAGTTATAAAGCGACTCAGTAATAACTTCCTAACTCTCGAGCTTGTCACGTAACATAAACCAAACATTCTTGTTATAAACCTTGAGATTGACAAGTAAAACCAGCCCAACATTCTAATCACAAACCTCGAAGTTGGCAAGTAAAATTAGCCTAATACTCTCTTCATAAACCTTGGAGTTTGGACAAGTATACTAGCTTAACATTCTTTTCATAAACTTCGGAGTTTGGCAAGTACACCAGCTTAACATTCTTTTAATAAACTTCGGAGTTTGGCAAGTAAACCAACTCGACATTGTTTCATAAACCTCGGAGTTTGCAAGTAAACCTACTCAACATCCTTTTCATATACCTTGGAGTTTGCAAGTAAACCTACTCAACATCCTTTTCATATACCTTGGAGTTTGCAAGTAAACCTACTCAACATCCTTTTCATATACCTCGGAGTTTGCAAGTAAACCTACTCAACATCCTTTTCATAAACCTCGGAGTTTGCAAGTAAACCTACTCAACATCTTTTTCATACACCTCGAGCCTAAGTGAATGCATCAAGCAAACTGTCATAGCTCCGAAGACATGTCTACAATCAATATGAAAAAAAAAGGAAAAAAGAAATGAAAACAAGCCGAAACGAAGGCAATTTTGGCATAAACTAGAAACAGGAAATGGACTAATTGCATCTTCAAGAACGTCACCAAAAAAGTAACATAAGCCCTTTCTTTAGTTGCCAATCATCCATAATTACACAAAAACTACTTACAGCAACGAAACTTTAAAAATCCACAGTAAATCATATCTTCTTTAATTAGTATATGTTTGTTTTTCAAAAGCTGCAAGAAATAATTGTGAAACTGACCCGACTGAGAGTTACCCACCCGCTGTCAAAATGAAAACAGAAAGAACTCCAGAGAATAAAAACGATCAAGTTAGAATCAATTCCCTTCGTTGATATTTATATCACCTTGCCGTTTTAGAGGTGAGGGTAGACATTTACCATGAAGAATGACTCTTCCCAACGAGCCTTGGGGCTCCAAAGCATATGTTTAATACTGACTATAGCGCGTCAGTATAGGCCACATATAGGCTCAACGTGCCGATTTGGAGTGCTTGCTGCCGGAATTTTGCCCTAGTTCAGCCCCGGTCCTGCATCGAGTAGATTAGTGGACGAATCTTAGAGTGGCAACGTTCCTCTCAACTGCGGCCTGAATAGCATCGCAACATCAATATCGGATTGCAATTAGCCAGACATCCAAAAAAGAAAAGAAAAAAAACCCCGTCCACGTGTGTGGAAATTCCCCCAAGCAGCATTGCTATTTGACTTCAACGATTAGTTCTGCGAGACCCGAATGCGTTCAGATAAACTGCAAGTACGATTTAGCTCCGTGGCCCTCGCTGTCAGAGTTGTTGCCAGAGTAGGATTAATACATGTCTGTTTGTTTTGCTCCTCAGACGGAGAATTAATGGAACATTCTGCGTTTGCTGCGTGTAGAGAGCTGAGACGCACGAGTACAGAGATATGTGCTCGCAAGGGATTTTCTTCACGTCCGGGCTGCAGAGAGGAGAAAAAAACGCCGGCATTCAACTAAAATTAATATTAAAAAAAAAAACACATTTCCGCACGATTGTCCCCGGGGGCTGTGTGGTCTTGTCGTTACAGATCGTGACTGATTTGGCAGATGCATCAAGACGTAAAAATCAGTGTAATATGCGATGCTAACAATTGATGGATAGGAGCCATGTACAGACGATCTTGACAAAGAAGAAGATGCACAAGCACATCATTCAGTACACATGGGTTCTCTTGATGTCTCAATGGTTGAACAGCAACTTGCTAAAAGTAAAATGAAACGCACGCCAGATAAATAAATTTTAAAAAAATATAATCAATGAAAAAATATCGAACCGTGTGTGACGAACATCAGAATAGAGTGATGTTTCTTGCTTTCATTGTCTCTCATTTGGTAATGTCCATGTTTCTGGAAGTCTGCATTCTTGTGTCTCTATCTTTCTGTTCCTTTCCTGTGCTGTAATTACTGGTCCTTCCAGTTTTTATTCTCGTATTCGTCTGATCCTTCTCGAGGTCTTGGTGTGTGTGTGTGTGTGTGTGTGTGTGTGTGTGTGTGTGTGTGTGTGTGTGTGTGTGTGTGTGAGAGAGAGAGAGAGAGAGAGAGAGAGAGAGAGAGATTATATGCTCTTGGGACTGGTTATTTATCATTAAGTTTTGCTTGGGAGTTATCCAAAAATTTCTTTTTTGCTTACTATATTATCGTTCGACTACCATCTATTAGTTTTTTAGCCTTCATCAATCTGTATACGTTCTTTTCCTTAAATCTTAGTATTAATTATTTTACTCTCTCTCCCTTTCCCTCTCTCTCATCTTTCTATATATGACTTTAAGTCTTATTCTTCCTGTTTAGTTTTAATTTCTTTTATTTATATGAGTCTATCTTTTTGCTTTCCTCATCTTCATCCTTTTATATGCATCTTTATATCTATCTTTACATCCATCTTTATATCTATTTTTATATCTATCTTTACATCCATCTTTATATCTATTTTTATATCCATCTTTATATCTATCTTTATATCCATCTTTATATTTAAATTCATATCCATCTTTATATCTATCTTTCTTTGTGTAAGTCCTTAAACATCGGTTTTTTTTCTTCTTCAGTCTTCATCTGGCTTTTAGTCCTGGGCTGTGTTTCTGTTGTGTCTTTGTGTCTGTCTTACAGTATTTGTCTCTGTGTAAGTTTTGTTCTGCTGTTTAATTTGTCTTTTATTTAATTGCCTTTATGAACTTCTTATTTGGTGTTTCTATCCACGAGTCGTCATTTTCCTGCAAATGTATCTATTTCTTCTTTCCAAGTATGTATGTATTTACCTTTTCCTTTCTTCTTTTGTTGTTTTGATTTCTTTCTTCTTTTTGCTTTTTTCAAACTTTTCCATAGTTCTTATTAAGAAACTTCCTCGAAGTTTGAATTTTTACTGACTTTAATTCTTTTCTAAATGTATTATTGTGGTACACGTTTTTGCACACAACAGATTTTTCTACCTCAAGGATAAATTATAGATTGTCTCCTGCATGAAAAACGTTGATCGTTTTTTCTATATTCCTGTTCACAAGATTTCGTTTTAACCAAGAACATATGCAAGCTTCAGATTATTTCTTTATTCCTGTTCACAAGATTTCGTTTTAACCAAGAACATATGCAAGCTTCAGATTATTTCTTTATTCCTGTTCTCAAGATTTCGTTTTAACCAAGAACATATGCAAGCTTCAGATTATTTCTTTATTCCTGTTCACAAGATTTCATTTTAACCAAGAACATATGCAAGCTTCAGATTATTTCTTTATTCCTGTTCACAAGATTTCATTTTAACCAAGAACAGATGCAAGCTTCAGATTATTTCTTTATTCCTGTTCACAAGATTTCATTTTAACCAAGAACATATGCAAACTTCAGATTATTTCTTTGCTCCTGTTCATACACAACCATTTGAATCAAGAAAATAAACGTGTAGGGGAAACAAACCCACACTATTATAGGAAAGAACAATTGTCACTACTATTCTATGGCCTTTTGATTGAAAAGTTAATTTATTTGACTAAATTTATTTAGCTCTGCGAACTTCGGCGAATATTTTGAGTAAATAATATAGCAAAGGAGGAATATAAAGGTTTCGCAGCATTCATCACTTTTTGTTAGTTCACAAGAATATGTTGACAAAAGAACATAATAAAGTTAATATGGACGTGGAATTAAGAATCTATCAATAGGTTCACAAAGGATATGATGACTGTCACATGTGGTGCTATTTTAATGAGCCTGTCATAGTATTAACTAAACAGAATTATTAATTATGAATTTGATCTTAAGGCTGTTGACAACCCCACAGCCTAAACTACTCTTACTGTCCTATATTAAATCCTACCACTTAAATTTATGGGACAGTTAAATATTTAATAATGCAACAAGTAAAACAGTTGGTGTGCCTTCTGGAATCAGTTACGTTATCTCTCCCTCTTAACTAACAAACACTCATTTTTTTATATGGCTTATCCCCCTCTGCCAATTTCAAATAACGGTCGTCCCAAAGAATTCATTAGGATGTGGGATAAGATAACAATTTAATAATAATAAAAGAAGAGGAATAATTTAAATATACAATAAAGCCTGTGAGAGATTTTACTATTCCATACTGTTTATTCCAATGTTTATAACAATAGATTATCAATCGTGAGTGGTTTTGAGGTGAGTACTTAACTTGATCCTCATTGGTGGTAAACGGTTCAACTTACGATCTTTGGATCTGCATTTGTATGATCTCACCTTGATGCAGCTCTTTCCCACTTAGCTGGAACAATCCGCAATCGGCTGAAGGAAGGAAGAAGCACAAAGAAGATAAAGAAAAATAAAAAAGGCCCACCTGCACAAAATAACATTCATTGTGTAGGCGGCATAATTACTAAGTGTAACAAATGAAAAACAAATGATATAAGTAATAATTAATTATTATGTTTTTATTAATTAATTAACATTCTAAATTTAATAAGTATCTGTCAATTTCGTTTCTTGATATTTCTTTCTGACCTGTTTGCTAGGATAGGTTACAAAATACCTGTTAAAGTGCTAATTGTTGGCTGGACAGTTCAGTCTGGCAATGTTTATACAATTATGCCACATAGCATGGTCATCAGATGTAAATTCTGTAGGTCCTCAGACATGCGTGAGTAGATACCAGTTGCCTGCAGACATTTCTCTTGGCCTTTACTAAACCTGTTCAAACTTAAGTCACTTTAAATGAAGTGAATGAAGTATGAAAATACTGGTCCTGAGTTGACCAGCATTGTCCAGAAGGTATTTCAAGAGCTGTCAGATTGATCATGCGTTCTTCAAGTAAACAGGTGTTTCCACTCAAGAAACAAAATCAATGAAAGTTTAACCCAAGGCCAGGTACTTGAAAACAACCCTTTTCCACAGTAAGAACAATGCAAAGCGAAAATACACACACACACACACACACACACACACACACACACACACACACACACACACACACACACACATGCATGCACGCACACACACACACACACACACACACACACACACACACACACACACACACACACACACACACACACACACACACACACACACACATATATATATATATATAAGTTAAATATTTCTTACTCTGAAACTCTTAGTTGAAATATTTGCATATTTGCATTTTAATTATAGAATTGAACTGTTATACTATGAGCACCCTAGTTAAACTATTGTTAAGTAGACGTTTATTTAAGTTTGCATAATTGCTTCCTCCATTTTCATGAAATACTGCAATTGTAATTTCTTCTGGTGGGAAACTTCCCTGGTGAAATTTCATACTTATCTTACTTACAATTCTTCATTGCAGCTACATGTGGAAGAATCTAATTGTATTTTCTTTTTACTCTTGTGGAAATCCACCAATTATATTTCTACATATTTCTAAATGTCTGAACAATATATTGAATCACAGGAACAGTAGGTGCATGAATATATCTGAGAGAGAGAGAGAGAGAGAGAGAGAGAGAGAGAGAGAGAGAGAGAGAGAGAGAGAGAGAGAGAGAGAGAGAGAGAGAGAGAGAGAGAGAGAGAGAGTTCTAAGTATGCAACGATGTGATGAAATTTACATCATTTGGCCATTCATTCAAATATCCATTTATCTATAAATTATTTACATGCTGAACATTGATAATAATAAGATTATAATGACATGGCAAAAGAAAATAAGATTAAATATATTCACAAAGATATGATGGCAAGGCTACTTACAGACATCTTAACTGAGCAAAAAGTTTTATTTAAACAATAAATATAGGCCAAACGAAATTAGTTATTTATCCCAATACAGTCTAATTTATCCATGTTTAGCATGTAAATAATGTATAGATAAATGGATATTTGAATGAATGGCCAAATGATGTATACTTTCATCACATCGTTGCATCATGGACGTTGTGTTGTTTAATATGAATATCAGTTTAAGACTAAATGAAATGATACAGTGCTTTGAACACACACACACGCACACGCATACACTCACACGAACCCACCGATCAGATAAAATCCATTTTCTTTCTCTTGTGCAGTGGTGGAGGTTGTTTGCCTTTTAGATCCCTAATCCCGGTACACATAACTTTCAGTCGGACGATGGATTCTCACGTGTCAGGACCTTTCAGTAATACACGCTGACTTGATTACGACCAAGACTGGCGAACCAAGACAACGAGATGGTAAGTAAGGTCGTAGCCAGCGTGCCGCGTTACTTCTACAACTGCTCTTCGAGAGCTCATCATCACGCACGTCTCGGCATAGAAGCCACCCAAATAGCAGACACGCGCCATCTCGTTACGGTTGTAGCCCCACCACTGGACCTTAATGCAATCGACGTGCCCAATGCTGCTCTATCTCCTCCCCCCTACCCATTCAAAATACTATGTTGTTCACCATAATCTAACAATCTGGATGGAGAGCAAGGAACGAGCAGGTTGTGAGCGAAAATGAGAATGACTAGCAATTGCTGGAGTGCTTACAGTTCGGCCACTCAGGCTGGTTGGGTGTCTCATTGTGTTCTGTATGTTTCGTGTCTTCTTTAGCCCCAACACGCAGTCTTATTTTTCACGGAACTACATTATTCACAATATATAAAGGGCCATAGAAACACGCGTAGATAAACACACACGCTTACACGAAAACACATACACACTTCCTCACACACGTGCACATATTAATAAAATACACACACACAAGGAGGCACATATATATTGGTTCTATACACACATTTAAATATATACCCTCATGCAAGTACATACATACCTGCGTGTGTAATTATGTATATGTACTTAGGTGTGCCCATAAGTGTAAATGTTTGTATATGTGATTGTCCTTGTCCTTATCTATGACCATGTAAATATATATGCATAATTAAGTGTTTATAGACACATATGCATTTTTGTTTGTGTGTATACGCATATTTAAATGCTTGCGTGTACATGCATATTAAAATATTTGTGTGCAAATGTACATGTCCAAGTGCTTGTGCAGACATGCGTATCCTTAAGAGAGTGAGTACACCGTAGAATGTGATAGAGAGAGAGAGAGAGGGAGAAAAGATTTGTTTCTTTAAAGCAATTATATGAACAAAAATTTTGTGATTTATTTTTTCCTTTAAGTGTACTAAAACATCTGTTTCTTTCTCAAGAATAATTGCAATTTATTTCACAGTCACAGCAAAACTTCACGGCTGGATAAAAAGGATCGCTCATTAAAAATTAAAAACACTTAAGTACTAACACACGCGCGCAAATACTTCAATATGCACATAAACACACATTTTAAAACGAATGCAAAAGCAAAGAAAAAATAGCAGCAAAAACAAAAGACAATCCAGAAATAAATCTCTCTTTCTTCCACTCTCTCGCTTTTTCTCTAATTATAATTCGTCACACTACTTAACATTAGAAGGGACATACTGCAAAACAGTTATGAATGCGTTTAAACGTATTAGTTATTTTAGTAATGGTATCAGTTTCTGTGCACGAATAAGCACTCTTCGATTCAATGCTCAACATTTGTAATATACTTTTTAAAAAGTTTTATAAATATTTTGTTAATTTTTAAAAAAGATGTTTTGTTTATTTTTGTTGTTGTAGTTAATGAAAGTTGACTGACTTGGTCCACGCTGTCATCAAACCACAAACTAATTCCCAGGATTCAGGGGACAAAACCCCCAATGCTGTCATGAACTGAAAGATAGATATCCCTCTGGTCCAAGATAAGTTGAATAAGAGAACAACCAAAAGATATTGCATTGCTCTTATGACCATTGCTGTACTACATGCACTAAAATCCCTCATCAATAATGATCACATTATAGAGCCACAAGTTACTTGACATTTACTTCCTTGTTTTCTATTTTATTTCTCACCTTTATTAAATTCCTTTAAAAATTATAATTCTTGACTCTCCTTATCTCATCCATTTATGTTATGTATAAGTGTGTTACAGGGTCTGTATTCAAGCAAGGGAGTCATAGGGCTCAGAGCTAACTATTAATTGTTATGTGTTTAGCCTAGGCTAGACAGTTCATGATATGTAACATCCATTGTGCATCCTTGTATTTGTTTACTGATTGTGCATGCAGGTGACTGAGGAGCGGGGTTAAGTTTGCAGTAAACAGGCAAGGGAGTAATTAACCAACACTATATTTTTCTTGTCTTTCTATCCTCCTGCATTCAAATGTAACTAAACGCCACAGTATGTTGAAAAATATAAAGAAAATTGTTTAAATAACAAATAGTTTATGTAACTGCATGAATCTATTTCTATATTTCCTCATAGAACTTTGTCAAATATAGCTAGGATTTAGATGAGTAACAATGAAATGTAATGGCAAACAGAGATAGAAAGGAATTTAGCGCATTTCAAAAGATTCATTTTAACATTTCCTTTCCTTGTGATATGTATTGATTGCTCTACATAGATTTCCGGTGGAAAAAATGATGAAAACAAATTTTGGTTCACGTTCAGTTGACCATTATTTATAAGATTAAGAACAAGGGAAAAATATTATAGAAAAATGTCTGGTAACTGTGATTGTAAATTTATCAGTTTTACTGTCTTACATATAGATTTGGAGCTAAAACGTAAAATAAATTTGTATTGATTAAATAGCCCCACATCAATATCTCTAATAATGTTAATAACTCTGCTCACAATGACCCACCAAAGAGAAATGCATTTCTTTTATGAATTTCAAGACTCTTAGAAATTTTGAAATCTTTGTAAACAAATGGTTTGGTATTTAAAAGATCAAGCATGTTAGTGTAAACAATAGTTGCAAGTAACAAAATTAAAAATACTCGAGCAGTTGTACTATCATTGACAATGCATATATAGAAATAGGTCAGACATAACACACAAACTAGGGAATAGGTCAGATATAGCATACAAACTAGGGAATAGGTCAGATATACCACACAAACTAGGGAATAGGTCAGATATAGCATATAAACTAGGGAATAGGTCAGATATAGCACACAAACTAGGGAATAGGTCAGATATAGCACACAAACTAGGGAATAGGTCAGATATAGCACACAAACTAGGGAATAGGTCAGATATACCACACAAACTAAGGAATAGGTCAGATAATACACAAGCTAAGAAATATCTGAGTTGAGACCGTCTATCTAGAGCAATGAAATTGCTTTAGATTAAAGGGGGATTTAAAAATTAAGAAATTAAGACAAACAATTAAACAAATAAAATTGCAGATCAATATCAAGTTGAGCATTTTAATGTTTAATTTAACCTACATCCCGCGAAACATCTTCGCTTCAAATTTAAAATAGAATAAAATTATGATCACATAATGTAATATATTAATACTTTGATAAATTAAACATGTGTATTTATATATTTGCGGATGAAATAAATTTCCATTTCCAGATGCCCGCCTGAACATCTCCAGGAGTAGGAGTGGTGGTGGCGTGCGTTAATGTCATTACATTCCAGAGTTCAGTGCTCAGGGATGGCGAGTCAAGAGGCATTGTTTCTTAGTTTGAAAACGCAACCTAGCAACCAAAGAAAAGGTAAAAGAAATTGTTGGCAGAAAATAACATAAATGCATAATTGAACATGCTTGAGAGAGAAAATCTAATGAACAAAACATACATATTAAGGAATATTCAGATGTATTCCAAAGTCAGGAAAGTAAAAGACACTGTGTATATATGTATAAATGTAAGTATGTCTGTATTTATATATCATTACCTGTATGTATATATGTGTGACACCAAACGCCAACTAGATAATGGTTATGATTAATTACAAGTGATGAGAATATTAATGTATGTTATTAATAATTCTCCAGAAGACACCATTCGTCTCTCTCACTTGGTGGATATGCAGGTGCTGTAAACGGTTTATTTCCTCCACAACATTAAAGGCAAACATTTATCACCACACAATATTTCTGTAGGTGGAAAATTTCTTACTAAAGGAGAAGATGAATCTGTCTTTTAATCTATATTTAGTTAGCCCCCATCCACCCCCTTTCTTCTCCGACATAAGGTTATCAATATGTATAAAAAGGTCAATAAACTTATTAAATCGACAATCAAGTATGCATATAACAAATTCAATGAAAAAAGATTACTTAACATCTATATTTCTATGAAACGACATTCAAATAATGTTAATATCTATGCAGTCCTATATCATAAAACGCAATTCAGTGGATTAGAGTCAATGCAAATGATAGGATAGTTTTAACAGAGAACAGAAATGGAGTTACTAGAGATAAGCGATAATAGCTTGTACATAACCTGGTTTAGGTGCAGTCTCAATAGATTTTGTGTGCTTTTTGTAACAAAGTCACGCGTTTATTGTTTATGTTATTACTGCCTATTCCATATGGTTCCCTACTCACATTGCAGAACACTGACTAGCCACTATTCACTCAAGGCTAACCAGGGTTCTCCTTCACTGTATTACTTCCCTCAGAAATTGTAGCAATTTCCAGTAACTTCCTTTGTACCAGAAATTCCACGATGTAGTCAGCCTACTTTGCCACCATACATCAAAGGAATGCAGTGTATTCTTTACATTTACACACTGCAGTAGAAACTTCTCACCTCTACCATGGTTGTAGCAGTTTATAATCAGTAAACCAGGAGATTCAGATAAAACAAGGAAAGACTGCTTTTCCACTGTAAATTATAATCAGGGAACAAATGCCAAGTTTTCAGTTTATTCATTTTCCACTCCATTCTTTCTTACATTCAAGTCTTAACTTACAATTTCATGTAACAGTATTTATTAGCCCTATACATTCACACATCATAATATTTCTAAGAGCTCATTCACGAGAAACAATGTCAAGTGTGTAGCATACTCTATACGAGCATCTTAGTTCAAATTATAGACTACTCACACTATCCACAGCACACGTTTAACAAATCTATAGCAAAATGCACAAACTATTTCTAAGTCCATTCTCTCTCAATCAGTCATTTAACTCACCATTAAACTAATGGCCACCTTTTATGACAGACTTCTTGCCACACCAGATTCAAAGTAATTAGACAATAAAATTCTCTACACAAGTTAGACAGTTAATCTCAACCAATTGGCTAGTCTTAAATGTTAATCATTGAATAATAGAACTACGCTTCCAGTTGAAACTGGTTTAGATTGCATTAGCAATTTCTATCATATTCTCCACTCGAGCTGTTTACTCCAACTTTGACACTTACAAAATTACCATCATAAGAAGTGCTCAAGGTCTGGTCACTTTGAGATTTTACAATTTTTATAACAATTAAGTCTAGAAATAGGGATAAATAAATTTACTCCAGCACAAAATGTATGCATATATGTTTGTAAGTAAATAAATGTATGTATGAGCACATGCATTTATGTATGTATGTACCTATATAAATATGGTATGCATGAAGGTATGTGTGAATGTATGTATTTATGCATGAGTGCCCAAGAGTAGCAGATTCAAATGAAGAAAACGAGAAAGATTTTTAAAAATCAGAAAAGAAAATAGCAGGAAAGAAAATGTCGAAAGCAGGAAAGAAATAAAACATGTAACGAAATAAAAACAGAAAGAACGAGCGAAAGAGAAATAAAAGAAAAAGAAATAAGGAAAAAATGAAAGAAAGCATGCAAGAAAGAAAGAAAGAAACAAAGAAAGAAAGAAAGAAAGAAAAAAGAAAGAAAGAAAGAAAGAAAGAAAGAAAGAAAGAAAGAAAGAAAGAAAGAAAGAAAGAAAGAAAGAAAGAAAGAAAGAAAGAAAGAAAGAAAGAAAAAAGAAAGAAAAAAGAAAGAAAAAAAGAAAGAAAAAAGAAAGAAAGAAAGAAAGAAAAAAAGAAAGAAAAAAGAAAGAAAGAAAAAATACGATCCCCAAGTGTAAATATTTCTTTTTAAAAAAAACGTTGCATTTGTTTTTGGTCACCGGGGAGTTGGAGATGGGAGTGGTTTGTAAAATTGCGACGTAAAAGCACACTTCAAGTTTCATTTCGTAAAACCCCAGAGCTTGAAAGTGAATCTTATATTTCAAGACTGTGGAGACAGTAGCTTCATTTTCCCTCTTTCCATTTCAGTACGTATTTAAAGAACGTATTCTAAAGCTATATTTAGTTCCAGCAGATCTAGGGCAGAAAGAAAAATGTCTTTTCACTAGGCTCAGTTGTAAGTACTTTCATTTTAAACTAAATCATGAAAACAAATAAATTGTTTGTATATAATACATATTTAATAAAGAAAATCGAATAATAAATAAAATGAAAGATTATCTTAAACCTCATGAGAGAACATTTTATGACATCTTAAAAAATCAGTCTTTGAAAAGATGTATCTGTTCTTTTAATAGGTTATGACGTCTTCAAGATGAGTCTGGCCTTGATATGTTATAAAAGCATATGACATCTCAAAGAAGCATCAATCCTTATTACATCCTATGATATTTAAAGTATGCGTTTTGTCTTTAATACATTTTAACATCTTAAGTCATCTTATGGACAAGTTTGTCCATGATAAGTTGTAACATCACATGACATCCAAAAATACCTATGTCCAAGGCATTAACTGAAGACCACGATTTGACCAATAGTGGGTAAGAGATTCTTGGCATCAAACGAAGAAAAGCTGCTTGCACAATGCAATCCAGAGATATTGCCTGTAGAACTCTCTTCTTTGGTCCTGGTGTTTATGGATGAATGAACGTGATAACCATCTTGTTAATTTCAGACCGCTAGGTTTCTGGATTTTTTAAAAATTATTTTATAAAGTACTCAAGTAATAATTGTTAATTTGGTTAGTTAGTATATGCGTGAATATGTGTATCTGAGTAACAGGTCAAGGTTATTTTGCTCATGACAAGTTTACGTATGTGTCTCAGTACATGCAGCATTGGTGCAAAGTTACGAGGTCATGTCAGTCAGAGGTGAAGGTTATTCTATGTGACAGTGTATTGTCAATATCAAGAAAGTGTGGCGCTTCATCTAATCTAATATCTACTTCTGTATCAGAAAATTACTGTGCGGCGTCAGCATTGTGCCTGTGATGGTGAAAGTGCTTTGTTTTGTGCATGTGATGGTGTAAGTATTGTGACTCCTGTGACAGAATGTCTACTTGTAAACATTCATGATGTTTTGCCCATGTTATGCTAGTATCCAGTGTTTTCTCATGCTTGTGTTATCTAGTAAAGGAATGAAAGCTGGAGTTAGCGTATATGCTTTCCAGGGTTCCAAGGCTGGAATCAAGGTCACTCTGTAGGTCGTTTAATAATGAAGTACATTCTTCATGTCTGTGTATGTGCAAACTTGGGCAATGCTAGGAACATTTACATATATTCTCCAAGACTATTCCTACATCTTTTAGAGAAACATATTGGATCAGCAACTACAATGACGTCATCAAACTCTGTATTATCTGAGGTTACGAACATTATTATTTAACTATTTTTTTAATCTTGCCACTGCTCCGCATTCTGCATAAATTCATTTATTAACTTTAACTTTAGACTTTGAACCTGAGCATATGAACTTCTTAATTATTCATTTGACATGCTGGACTCCAGAAAGCGTACAATTTCATTTATGTGTCTTATTGAAATGACGCAGTCGACCTCAATAAAAAATGTTGTACATGTGAGAGAGAGAGAGAGAGAGAGAGAGAGAGAGAGAGAGAGAGAGAGAGAGAGAGAGAGAGAGAGAGAGAGAGAGAGAGAGAGAGAGAGTTTCATTGCTGTTATTCTCGTTGATTGCATTATTTCTGTGCTTTGATTCATTAAATTTATTTTATTATTTTTCCCTCACATTAGGTTTATTTTGTTTGTGATTTGCACGTCTGGTTGAGGGTTATTTGTGGATGGTGGGTGGTGGTGGTGGTGGTGGTAGGGCCACAGATCAAATCAGATCGTTAGAAAATTAAGTAGAATCTCAACTGAAGGGAAATGGCGACCTTTGATAACAAGATTACAAGTAATTTTGATGAAGTCAGGCCGGGATGGAGAGATAATAGGAACTGTTTAGGATTTATTTTTAGAAAACCAGCATTGATCCAGACATATCTACATTCAAGTTATTATTAGCATCTAATGAGTTAATATTAGTTAATATTAGATTTAACTTGCTAAAACCGACATAACCCTGATTCCATGTTCATTGGTGTGTAAGTAAGAAAAAGAGAGGAACACACTAGGTACAAAACGACAAAAGGAAAGAAGAGAAAGCACGAAAAAGCAGGGAAAAATTAATAAACACGATGCAGAGTTCACGGTATGTCACATAAACCCTGACAGTAATTTTTATTTTAAGGAATCCATATGTTCAGTGAACCATCAGACCCAAATTGTATTTTCCTTAAACATGTACATGCCTATGGCCTTCTCATTAGATAGTCCCCTCAGCCTGTATAGATCTCGAGCCCAAGGGTAAATTAATTTCCCAATTGAAGACAGCATGAACACACTTTTGAAGCACCTCTTTAGTAGTAAGAAAAATGTCTGCAGGTCATAAACCAAAACGTAAGACCTAAAGCTAGTTCTGCATTAGTCGAATGCATTGTGCGATTAAGGTAAATAAATAGTGCATTATATATCTGCTAGATATACATTACTAAAACAGAGTGCAATAAATAGCTGAATGATATAGACTAAGGATAATAAATAGAGTACTGTCACATAATGTAGCTCACACCCACCCCAGTTCTAAAAATAGACTACACATAAATCTACATTCTAGAAAGGCTGACCCTTATCCCCAGGCTGGAAGCATGCTGAATGTTCCAGACAACCCACTGAACTAATCAATCAAAGTGCAGCTCAGCCATTTGAACGAATGTACCAGAAACTCACCTATAAATCGATAGACGAATGAAGCTGACCTTTGAGGAGTGAATAAATGTACCAGAAACTCAAATATAAGTCTTTAGTGAATGAAGTTGACCATTGAGGTGTGAAGGAATGTACCAGAAAATCACCTATAAATCATTAGTTAAAGGAAGCAGACCATTGAGGCAACACGTATTCTGGCTCCTGGTGTTAACAAAGTATGATGATACTACTAAACATATCCCTGGTTATCAACACAGCTATAAATCATTCTCTGTATATATTACTCCAAAGAAAAGTGGTTTTGCTTACATAACCAATATTATATTCATGTTTATCTCTCAACATTAACTTCATTTTATATTGTTATATTTCACTTATGATATTTAAATGTATGATGACCATGTAAGTAAGAGTTCTGTCAGAGAACACATGAGGACAATTTCTAATCCCATGTGCATATTATTGGCAGAATGGCACTTTGTCTGGGAGTTTATCTGAGATGTTATCTTGGATGTCACTTTATCTTGGATGCTGGTTTGATGAGCACTGAGTTGCAAGCCACACCAGAACAGAATGACCCATGGGCCAAAGACCAGTATAATAGACCATGTGCATGTCTGCTAATGACATTCACTGAGACCCTGGGCTACACGTCAGGTGATCTAAAGTTATGTATTTATAAAGTCACAACTGCACAGCTTCAGTCAAGTTGTAGATAAACTCTACTCTAATTTTAGAGTTCGCTCAGAAACATTCAGTATTCTCTTATAAACTCATACAATGAACCAAATAACTACTATAGTGCCATAGGACCCCAAACAAACATTCTCTTAAACTCAACATGGTCGTGATTAGGCACTATAATTCTAACTGTTGAATTATTTGCTATATGTAACCATGCTGTCTTTTGTTTTTTGTTGAATACAATTATTGTTGATATATAGACCACTTGTGTTAGCGTGACTCACATATGATATGTTGTAGGCCGTTTCCTGTTTTTACTTACTTTCCTCATTGTATGTATCAGAGAGCTCAAACTGTCTTCTAGAACTATACTCTTCTATTCTACATTATCTGTCGTTCATCTTTCTAACACGTGTGGACAGGCAGAAAGTGTGATTTGTGGATTAGCCTAAGGTTATGGGTGACCCTGGGTGGTGGAGATATAACATCTTGTCCATCTACCAGCAAAAGGCAACAAGTAAGTTATGACCAGCAAACCTGATATATGATGACAGGGAAGCCTGTACATACAGACTGCAATTATGAATGTAAGGCTCAATTTGTAAATAAGATGTGAAACTGTATATAGCCATTGAATAATATTAAAAATCTCTCATTATACGTATCTATCTATCTATCTATCTATTTATCTATCTATCTATCTATCTATCTATCTATCTATCTATCTATCTATCTATCTATCTATCTATCTATCTATCTATTTGTCTGACTGTCTGTCTGTCTATCTATCTATCTATCTATCTATCTATCTATCTCTTAAAATTATTAACTATATATTATGAGTAAACTTACTAGATATTCATTCCTTTAATATTTTCACAGTTGAACCATGACAGTTTGCAATAAATTATCAGGAGTGAGCGCTAACATCAATGATGAAAATTGAAAAACATAAATAAATAGATTTACAAACAAAATAGATCACAGAATGCAACTACGTCATTGGCAACATTTAACTTAGTGTTTTATTGTTGCTATTTTCTTCCTCTGAACATGGTAGGTCATGGTCATTTAGTCGTAAATATCGATCCTAACATTTCCTGATACTATCGAATTGACACAGAAGAAATCACGCCTTGTTAGATGCACTGAAAATGACAGGATCATTCCACAGACACGCGAAGTCTCTTAAATGTCACGTACAGCTAAAGAATGTGTGTTTTCTTCTTCCATTGATGTCTTTGAACAGAAAAGTCACTGCGAAAACGTAAGGAACACACATCAGATGTACTTTAGATTACAACATGTTTGTGCCATACGTCTGCAACAATAGCAGGCGATGGTGAACTGATGTATATTTCATTCACTTTCATCGATGTCTAAACATTTAATAACAATTAGGCAGACATGCCTATTTTTAAAAAAATCATTATTGTTTGTGTGTGTATGCAGACATTCATCATGTGACATTGACAGGGAGGAAATTATTTTTTAAAATTTCAATTTTGAAAAGTTCTATTTCTTAAAGGTCAGTCGTCGTATGACGCTTGTAATATTACTTTAAGTCATTTTACATCTTTCGATAGTGTGTGTGTGTGTGTGTGTGTGTGTGTGTGTGTGTGTTGTGTTGTGTTGTGTTGTGTTTGTGATTTGGTGGTTTGTGTATTTTAAATTATACATATGCATGTGTATTTGTGTAGCATTAAAAAACTATCATTCATTAAAATTGTTTAATATAATGTTTTTGAATTCATGCGTTTAATGTACGAGGTTTTATCTATTATGTATTTTTGTATTTATGTATTTATTTATTAATTTTATGAGGAAGGAAAAAACAAGAACACTGATAATATGCAGAAAGATAGGATTCTTGTTGTAAGCCTGAAGCCCTAAGTGATTCACTGTCTCCTGCGAGGTGTGAAATGTACAACGATGGTTTCAGCTTTTCTCTAGTCCATAGTGAAATTCATCAGATGTGACGTTAAGTTGACGAACAGCTTGTAACTGATTAAAATACCTGGTTACTCTTTGATATCTGTACTCTTTGATATCTGCACTGGTTTTAGTATCCTGTTAGTCATTAGTGTTTGTTGTTTGTCACTGATTTAAGTACCCTTTTAATCATTATTTTTAGTTGTTTGTCACTTGTTTTAGTACCCTCTTATCCCTTAGTGTTAGCTTTTGTCAGTCACTGGTTTTAGTACCCTCTTAATCATTAGTGTTAGTTGTTTGTTTCTGATTTTAGTATCCTCTTAATCATTAGTGTTAGTTGTTTGTAATTGATTTCAACACCTTGTCAGTCGTTGATTTCAGAAACTCACCTGACATTAGTTTTAGTTTGATTACGTCAGTCATGGTTTTCAGCAATTCGCCAGTCTTTATTTTCAGTACTTTAACAACCCCCTCACCACCACCACCCGCCCCTCAATTTTAGCACTTTGTTAGACGTTGGGTTCAGTACCACCCACTTCCTGATTCAGCACTAAGTCAGTCAATAGTTTCAGTAATTTAACACCCGGTCCTATGTTTCAGCATTATATCAGACAGTGATTTAGCACACATCCACATTCCCACGAAGCTCTAAATCCGGATTAGCAAACAGCTTTTGTATCCATCACTCTGCAAGTCTGAAATAACAGTTTATTTCTCCATATAATTCATATTATTTCTATTCATATTACTTTTCACTGACAGAAGCTTGATAAGGTTGTGGCCGATATGTCCATTTAAGACTTTCACCAATCCCGGGCAAGAATTACAGACGTTATAGTTTGACGTACACTAGTGATAGGAAAGATTTGCAATTATGTAAGGAGCACTCGTAAATTACAGACGTTATAGTTTGACGTACACTATTGATAGGAAAGATTTGCAATTTAAAATTATGTAAGGAGCACTCGTAAATTACAGACGTTATAGTTTGACGTACACTATTGATAGGAAAGATTTGCAATTTAAAATTATGTAAGGAGCACTCGTAAATTACAGACGTTATAGTTTGACGTACACTATTGATAGGAAAGATTTGCAATTTAAAATTATGTAAGGAGCACTCGTAAATTACAGACGTTATAGTTTGACGTACACTAGTGATAGGAAAGATTTGCAATTTAAAATTATGTAAGGAGCACTCGTAAATTACAGACGTTATAGTTTGACGTACACTAGTGATAGGAAAGATTTGCAATTTAAAATTATGTAAGGAGCACTCGTAAATTTCAGTATAAATGTATCACTTCATGAATGGGGAATTGATTCCATTTCTTTTAAATATATATACTTAAAGCAAAACAAAACAAATTACTTAGACGCCAAATAGGTGAATATTTTTCTCTATGTAGGTATTATTATCAACGCATAAGTCAATGCAACCCCCCCCCAATTATATATGCACAGAAAAAGGTGCAATCATTAAGAACATTCCAATTAAAAAGAAACTTCACGTAGAACAACGTAAAATTATACCCCCAAAAAATCAATTACATCCACATTCAAGAACATACAACGCTTCAATAAATCCTAATTAAACAACAACAAAATTATGCAAAATCACACATCGAATTATTCAAAGTTGTCCTCTCTGTTGCAAAGATTGTATTAACTACAAATTGCTGCTGAAACACCCCTAGTCAAAGCCCTCTGACCATTCTAGTCACGCACGCACGAGAGACGACCGCCTGTCGACTTCGCTTAGGGACTGCGAAGACACTGTAAGGTTCCCTCAGAGCCTTTAATAGCTGCCGCGCTCTCTCTTGATTCCCAGGGAATTAAAAAGGAATAAATCGCACTGAGGATTGGGGATGTCTAATGGGTCAAATATAGTGCTAATTTCAAACTGGCAATGAGATCTTGTGCCATTAATGTCAGCTGAAGGAAGACGCCGTAATCACGGGTTGATTACTTGCATACGGGGATGGGGTGGGAGGGAGAGCGGAGGGGACGCGAGAAGTAGAAGAGTGAACGGCTAACTAGTCCATGACAATATGTTTGTATAAAAGGATTTAAGCAGTTAGGTGAGTGGCGCAGAGTTGCAATCGTGTGCACCACCTTGTATCTTTGTGTGCACATTTGTATGTCCTGTTTGTGTGTCCTGTGTGTTTTTGGTATGCTATTGTGTGTCTTAGTGATTCTGGTATGCTATTGTGTGTCTTAGTGTTTTTTTTTTTTTTTTATATCTTTATGTATCTCTGTCTGCGTTCCTGTCGTGACTTTTGTGGGGAATGTTTTGTGACTTTCTATTTGTCGTTTTGTTGTGTGTCTTTCGAATGTCTAATGTATGTCTGTGAGTCATCTTTCTTATTGTACTTGTGTCTCTTTGTGACGTTTTGCATCTGTGCATATAGCTCACACGTAAGCTGTGTGTAATGACATTCAAGTGAGTGCGTATATGTGACTGATAACCTGTGCTTAAATTTCGATTGAAATCAAACATTTTAACACGTATGATGGTGTTTAAAACATTTGCGGGATGAGTTTAAGTATAGGCATAGATAGATGGATGGATGGATAGATAGATAGATAGATAGATAGATAGATAGATAGATAGATAGATAGATAGATAGATAGATAGACAGATAAAATCAGTGCTAGTGTCATTGTAAGTTAGTTGTTTTGATAAGTTCTTGATAAATCAATTTGTGAAAGAAGTCTGATTTCACAGTACGATAAAAATATAGTCCTACTATCAATATGCTGAGAGTGTGTAGAAGATGAATATGTCGTTGATTCTCTATATACATAGCAAGCGCAATAAAAGATATAAAAGAACATTAGTGTAAGATACACATTATCACTGGATTTCCATTTCTCTTTTTCGGGACCAAAATCCAAATCCATATCCATGTTTGTAGCAAAAGCAATGGCAGAGCAGCGCTGGTAAGCAAGCAAGTAATTAAGCATGTTAAGAAATTTACTATAGAACCGGAAGGCAATTTATTAACCCTTCATTACTCTAGAACCTGACGTCAACTTATTAACCCTTCATTCATGACCATGGATCAAAATCAATACAGCGTTCAGATAAGTGAAATTTTAAAGTCTGGATGTGTGTGTGTGTGTGTGTGTGTGTGTGTGTGTGTGTGTGTGTGTGTTTAGTAATATATTTATAATATTTTCTAAATGATAAATGATGTATGACTAGTGCGTTCAGAACATACTTGCACTCCAGCTTAAATTTATTGAAATTAATAACATTTCTTTATAGTATACAGATTAGTCACTTCATTCTGCACCATATGCCCTACTCAGCACTGTGATATGAGACTCCACATATGCCGCACTCAATGCTGTGAATTTAGATTGTATCCTATGGTGCAGTCAGTATAATATTGGGGCTGTACTCTATGCCGCACTCAATTATGTCATGTTGGGTGACGCATTCAGTGATGTCATGCTGGGCTGCACTCTATGCCGCACTCAAAGAGGTCACGACGGGTTGTACCCTACTATGACGTTTTGATGGGAGATGAGCAAGATGTTAATTCTCCATCACACCGGGCCGCAATAACCTTTGGTTAATCCCCAAACACAACTAGTGGCTGGCCGCACGTGTTAGAAAGATGAATGTAGACTAGAAGAATGATAGTTCTAGAAGATAGCTCGAGCCCCCTGATAGATACAGCCAGGATAGTAAGTAAATACAGATGACAGACTACATGTAAGTGAGTCACACTAACATGAGTGATCTAAGTAGCAAAAATAATGTATTCAGCAATATATGTATTTAACAAGAAATAGGATAAGACAGCATAGTTACATACAGTGATAGTTCAAAAGTTACAATTAGAGTTTATATATATTTACGTACCATAATCACGACCATGTATTGGGGTAAGAGAATTATTGTTTGAGTCTTATGGCACTGTAGTAGTTATTTAGTTCGTTCCTAGAAGTGAACTATATACCAGTTTATAAGAGAACATTGAATGTTTCTGAGTGAACTTTAAAGTACTTTGGTAGAGCTTGTCAGTCGGAAGTAAAACTTCGCCTGGCATCACTTCAATAAACATTTAAAAATTAAAATAATGAAAAGGAATAAAACCTAGATACACAAGGGGTATAGGAAACATAGTACAAAAAGCACATTTAAAGTATTTAACCAAGCCACTCCAAGATACTAACAGGATATTTGTTAGAATTACAAGACCTAACAGGATAGACCACCCAGAGCTGGACCATTAGACTTGATGGTATCTATCTCTTTCATGTATCTCCATCCCTATACCTGAACTGGACCCACGGTCCAGAGGGCAGGAGAACCATTGTGTCGTTTCCCATTGTCCACTGAGTTATATGTTAGAGTACAGGAAACGGTTGGAGATCAAAGGGTCACTTGTAATTTAAAAACAGGGGAATGGTTAGTCTCAAGGAAAGACATGGGAAAAATGGAAAACCTTTAAATACCCACATTTAATGAAATCTTTCCACTCTGCTTACAACAATCCCTGCTATGGCACGAAGAGGCGAGTCCCAGAATTTTAGTCTGTTATTTTAGAAGAAAGATATTATTAAATTTAAAGAAAGTCAGAAAGACTGAGTACTGAGTACAGTAGTCTAAGGAAGGATCTATTTTACTCCAACCAGATTATCTTTGATTCTTGGGGTTTGAAGAACGTGGAAGAATCACCAGAACTGGGTCACTCAATTTTCTGAGGGCTCATAGGGCAGATGACAGACTCTGCTGTGTATTTGTGAAGCAAAGGGGTGGAGCTAGCTTAGCGCTAGTCAAGGGCTGCCGCTGTGAAGATTTTTGCATTGGACGCTGGCTCAACGCTGTGCTGAACTTTCAACTTTCGCTTGGGGCTTCTAAGCTAAGTACTTGAGCATTGAAAACGAGTGCATATACGTACATTGTGATTGAAATTGAGACTTGAGATTCGTGTAGAAAAGGAAGATAAGTTAGTAAAAGGAAAACGGACATTGAAAATCGCTTTCGTTTAGGGGAGGCTAGTTAATTCCCTGATTTGGGTTAGAACCAATCTATTTTGTAACTTGTTGTTAGATAATTAATAATTGATAATATTAATAATTGTTCTTTCTCTTATTTTTTCATTTATTTTCTTTTATTGTTATATAAAGTTTATTGTTAAATTTTCATTAGTGTTGTGTCAAATTCATTGTCATTTTTGTCTAATATGATTTTATAAGTGTCATCGTCACGTCTGTCCAATGTCTGTCCTGAGTCTGTCTTCGTCTTATCTGTCTGTCTGTCTTATCTGTGAGGAATCATTTCCTCTGGGGGCTCATACGAGTTACTGGAAGTGACGTCCTCAATTGTTGTCCCATCATAGATATTCGTATTTATGGAAGGTGCCAACAGAGCTTGTCTACATCTTGATGAAACTGTTCATCTTGTTGGTTTTATGGTCACTTAGGTTTGGTTCTCTGACATGACGTCTGTGTCCCAGTGTCATATATATTATGTACATACCGTCGCACATGAGATCGGTGGAAGTTCAAATACATGAAAGCATTTCTAAATCTAATTTCAATCCCATAAATGTCACATTTCTTAATATATGAAATCACTTCTGAGTCTAATGACAACCATAAAATTAATAGTTCTAAATGCAATAAAATATTTCTAATTCCACTCTTTTCTTTATCATTGAAACAGCTCATAAGTTAACGATCAGCATTTTCAGACCGCTTAACCACAGATGGTATCAAAGTGATTAGAACAAGGGATTTTTCTAAGAGGTCATTTCCTGCCTGACTCTTATTGCTTAGGTTTGTTATTGACCAGTTTCAGATTATTGGTCTCATTAAGTAGCCAGCAGCCTAGAACTGGTTAATGTCACTGGTTGAGTTGTTTATTACACAGCCTGGATTGCTCACTTAAAAAACTTCGACCTTGAAAAAATCCACAAAATAGGACATGGTAACCTTGCTTCAGGCTATCGTTTACTTATGGTTCTGACGAATTCTGACTTCCTTACATATTATCTTAACTTGCAGTGCTCGAAGTTTGTTTTCAACTCCCTCTAGATTAAATATCAGCGCATATATATATATATATATATATATATATATATATATATATATATATATATATATATATATATATATATATATATATTATAATTATTTCATAAATATTGTAGGTATCTATCTATCTATCTATCTCTCTATCTATCTATCCAACCTAACTTAACCAACCCATCCATTCATCCAATTATCTGTTTATCACACAGACAGACAGATTGATAAGTAAACAGACAGAGAGACACGCTTAAAATCTCTTATTTAACTGCATACTATTAAAATTATTCAAGAAGATAATAACAAGTTTCAACGTGCATTACACACTAATACAGGTCACATGTTGGAGTGTGTATTCAAGTAAAACACTGAATGTCACACATTGGAGTATGTATTCAAGTGAAATACTGATTAACAACCGAAATGTAAGTGGAAATTGCCTTTGCGCCAGATATGATATTAAACTTTGAATATTAAAACCTTACATCGATAACGTAGTCTAGAGTTACTTACCCTGATCCGCATCAATCACAACAATAACATAGCATTCAGGACGGAAATAGGTGTCACTATGGTTGAGAACGGTTCACTAGATGTATAGGCGTGGAGGGCAAGTAATCTGGAAGCTTTCTATGAGGCAAGTTGGCGTATATTGATTATAATTTTAAGAAGCAAGTACTCGATAAATATAGTACATGGCGAATTGGCGTATATTGATTATAATTTTAAGAAGCAAGTAAGCGATAAATATAGTACATGAGCTATCTCGTCATCCCATCTGCTACAGTCACTCGTTTGTGTCATGTCGAAAAAATGACTCTTATATACTTGTATAGCCTACATATCATTTACGTTAACTATTTTGCAAGACTATTTTTTCTTCTTCAAAGATAAATTAATTTAAAACAGAAAAAAATGAAGCAAAAGTAGCATGTTATAAATTTTACAATAAGGAAATACCTATATTTTGCTACAAGTAAAACTGATGTACATTTTTCTATTTATTTGAAATCTTTAGTTTAACCTTTTGAAATCTTGCTTAATGGAACCACTAGATCAAACGAACGCACCTGTCTTGATTTTGTTTGAATAAAATTGCCAAACTGAAAACCTGAGAGTGACATTTCGTACAGACGACCTTGAAATGACACAACCTACGGACGATCTAAAATTAGAATGACTTAAAATGATGTATCTTTACTTAATCTCTGATTCTTCCATAAATAATAAAATAATAAAACGAACAAATACAACAAACGCTTGCATAGAAGCAGCTTATCATTAAAGCAGCACAAAAATTGCCAGCACAGAAGAATCGAGCATACGCTGCCTGCAAGAATATGGTTATATAAAACGAAAAATATTGCTGAAGATCAATTTTATAGCCTTTTCAGAGACGCACATTTGATGGCAGTGAGAAAATGAGAGAGATACCGGGGGGGGGGGGGTTGGGGAAAGGGGGAGAGAGAGAACAAAGAGAGATATACAGAGGAGAGAGAAAAAGTAAACTGAGAAATCAATACAGAAACAAGAAATAAACATAAAGGTGGGGAGAGAGAAAAAATCGGAGGAGAAAGAGAAGAAGTAAAAAGACAAACAGACGCAGAGAAACAGAAAAGAAGAAAAGAGAGAAAGAGGACATAGAAATTGAGAAAGAGATATTGTGAGAGATAAAGAGAGGGAAGCAGACAAACCCAGAAAAAGAGAGAGAGAGAGAGAGAGAGAGAGAGAGAGAGAGAGAGAGAGAGAGAGAGAGAGAGAGAGAAGACAGAAAGTGTGAAACAAAAAATAGCTGTGTAGAAAGATGGAGTTACAGAAGCAAACAGAGACAGAGACTCAGAAGAGAGAGAGAGAGAGAGAGCAAGAAAATGACGGGGGAAAATAAAAGGAATGGAAGAATGAGATGAAGTAAAATATGATAAAGCACAAGAGCGAAAGAAAAGAATAATTTCTGTTGAATACTTTTGATGTTATATGCAATCAAAACGTATTTGTTTACAATACATTTACTTATTTCTAGCACAGTTTTAGTCAGCCTTTAAATGTTGATCTTAAACAGAATTTAAATAAGTTTTAAATTTTAATTTAGACATAGTCTTGTGTAGGTTACACTCATGTAAACTTTAAAATGAGTAAAAGATTTTATTTTTGACATAGTCAAAGTCTTGTGTAGGTTACACTCATGTAAACTTTAAAATGAATACAAAATCGAAGTCTGTTATGCAATGACGTTGAGGATCTGGTCAAAAAGGAAGACAGTTAGGAAGTACTGTCATGTAGACGAGGATGGCATTACAAGGGAATACACTGAATTATGCTCACTTTTGAGGCAAACTGGTTGAGGCTTACAAGGAAGTAACTGAATCATACTCACTTTGAGTTAGACTGGTTAAGGTTTCCAAGGAATTAAACGGATACAGATGTACTTAAAAGGAGACGGGTGGAAGACTGTTGTGTCGTAGGCCAATTAAAGATTCCACTGACAAGAATCAGTTGGAAATTACGAGGTAAACCGACAAAGAGTTACAGTAAGGTATGTGCTGGTAGAGAAGTACAATGAAAAAGTACTAGAGAGGTACAAAATGAGAAAGATAGGTAGAGAATTACAAAGAAATAGGTAGGTAGAGAATTACATTGAAGTAGGTAGGGAGAGAATTACACATTGAAGTAGGTAGGTAGAGATTTACAGAGAAGTAGGTAGGTAGAGAATTATATTGAAGTAGGTAGGTAGAGAATTATATTGAAGTAGGTAGGTAGAGAATTATATTGAAGTAGGTAGGTAGAGAATTATATTGAAGTAGGTAGGTAGAGAATTATATTGATTTAGGTTGGTTGACTATTACAATGAGGAGTACGGACAGAGAATTGCAGTGAGGCAGGTTGGTAGAGAATTACATTGAAGTAAGTAGGTAGAGAATTACATTAAAGTAGTTGGTAGAGAATTACATTGAAGTAGGTAGGTAGAGAATTACATTGAGGTAGGTTGGTAGAGAATTATATTGAAGTAGGTAGGCAGAGAATTATATTGAAGTAGGTTGGTTGACTATTACAATGAGGTGTGCGGACAGAGAATTACAGTGAGGCAGGTTGGTAGAGAATTACACTGAAGTGGCTTCAAGAAAATTAATTCATCTTAGCCTATGAATGCCTACAAGGTTAAATTAATATGGATTCTGAATATACTGAAGCTGGTGAGCACAAATGTAAATATCACCATATGACTTAAATTACATTCTACATTATTTTAGTTATTTAGTTTTAACACCAGACATGATCACATTAACGTGACATGTGCAGAATATTTTATTGTGACTTCATGACGTGCCAATGTCACCCAACAAACGTCACAATATTTGTAATGATGACTTTACCTCAACACGTGCGATTTAAATGTCATATATATTCCGCTTCCACAAATACAGTTTGGAAGTATCAACTGTTGGAGTGTGCGTGCATATTTTAAGCCATGCGAGAAAAGTGCATTTGAAATGATTAACATTAATCAATGTTTATGTGAAGATAATAATTATTATTACCTAATCTTTCATAACTAATTTCAAGTGATGAGATTATTAATTTTATAAAATTTATGACACTACTCTTCACCCCACACCCACCCACCCACCCGACCCCATTTCTTAAATTGACCGCCACGTATTAACTCATTGTCTAAACAAAAATTAAACAGCATCAATAGAAATTAGTCAGTGTCAATAGAAATAGGCCAGTATCAATAGAAATTAGCCAGTATCAATAGAAATAGGCCAGTATCAATAGAAATAGACCAGTATTAATAGAAACTAGCCAGCATCAATAGAAATTAGCCTGTGGCAATAGAAATAGGCCAGTATCAATAGAAATAGACCAGTATTAATAGAAACTAGCCAGCATCAAAAGAAACTACCCAACATCAATAGAAATTAGCCAGTATCAATAGAAATTAGCCTGTGGCAATAGAAATAAGCCAGTATCAATAGAAACTAGTCAGTATCATAGTAAAATTCACCACGCGACAAACAATAGCTAGCCTTTTCACAAGCATCCCCGGAATGGTAAAAAAGAAGAAATAAACTACTTATGGTTTTAATTTTTTTTCACTTCCCTGTTCTCTCCTTTTCTTTAGACACAGTTCTCTTGAAAGACCTCAGACAAACTTACAGGAACATCGATGGATAAGTTACGATCTTATAAGATGCTTTGAATAACCTGGAGAAAAGGGCACTCGTTGGCTTGGCGGCTGTTAACAATGATTGCTTCCTTTCAGCTAGTGACATAATGACGGTGCGCATGATTTAAGAATGCGGAGTTTTGCTTAACGAACTGGATGAAATTTCGCTGGGTAAGCACAAATGGTTTCATTTGAAAAGTGTTGCCGCCGAATTAGGCTGCCTGGAAGGCTGCTAAGGAAGTGTCATAATTAAAGAAAATTATTCGCTGTTCTGCTTCCTTTCTTTCTTTCTTTTTTTTTTTTTTTGCCAGTCAGTTAAAATAAAAGTACGAAGGAACAGTTCAATGATTTGATTCAGAGAATGGAAGATTTGCGCCAGAACCTGGAATTATGAAATGCAGGTCATTCACTTTAATGTTGAAAGAAATATCTACATCCTTCAATGCAGGAAAAAATATTGGATCAAAGAAAACACCTACAGAATTATTTCGCAATGGAAGTCAGATACAATCAAAAGTGTTGGGTGTTCTAGTTTTTGCATCGTCAAGATTTTCTATTGCGACTATTCAGTGCAAGATTGGCTCTCCATTTCAAAATTTACCACATACCGTCATAGATAGGCAGGCAGACCCATACACATACCAATTCAAAATTTAGCACATACTGTCGAAGATAGGCAGGCAGACCCATACACATACCAATTCAAAATTTAACACATACCGTCATAGATAGGCAGGCAGACCCATACACATACCAATTCAAAATTTAACACATACTGTCGAAGATAGGCAGGCAGACCCATATACATACCAATTCAAACTTTAACACATACCGTCAAAGAAGGCAGACAGACCCATACGTATACCAATTCAAAATTTAACACATACCGTCATAGATAGGCAGACAGACCCATACGTATACCAATTCAAAATTTAACACATACCGTCATAGATAGGCAGACAGACCCATACGTAAACCAATTCAAAATTTAACACATACCGTCGAAGATAGGCAGACAGACCCATACGTAAACCAATTCAAAATTTAACACATACCGTCGAAGATAGGCAGACAGACCCATACGTATACCAATTCAACATTTAGGAGGTCGGTAACCGTTTACAGACAGACACACAGGCACATAGAATGACAGAAAGACAAACAGAGACCGATACTCATTCTAGACAAAGAGAGGAAATAGAGAAATGGATAATTTCATCCCCTTTCTTTAAACAGGCATTCACAAAAAAGCATTGTTAGAATTCATTACTGATTTAAGATTGATTTCTGCGGTTTAATGCTTGTGAATTGGCAATTTCCCGCCCCCCTCCCTCTCCGCGATCTGCTTCTATTCCTTGTGAGTTAAAATTGTGAACTCAGTTTTGTTTGAATATTTAGTTTTTATTTAATTTTTTATCGGCAGCATCACAAAATGCTCTCTGCAGTCACTGCGATCACTTGCTTGCATTTCCAAGTCGCTTTCATTGCTAGCCGACGTCTTATTGTCGTCAGCTAACTCCTGGTCATTTCGCTGACCAGCACATTCTCCAGGAGAGAGGTGTATTTTTAGGGAAGGGAGAGAAATATTGAGAAGTTTGCAATGAGAAAAGTGTCATTGCATCGAGTAGATTGTCTAAGTGAAATCTATTTTGGGGCAATCCTGTCAAATGCGTATTCTTTACGGTAGTAGTAGTAGTAGTTCCGCTAACAATGCGCCCACAAGGATTGCGTTAGAACTTTTCATCTTGTTCATGGAACAAATTAACTAACCAGAGGTCATTTGGCGTTAGAACTTTTCATCTTGTTCATGGAACAAATTAACTAACCAGAGACTCATTTGGCGTTAGAACTTTTCATCTTGCTCATGGAACAAATTAACTAACCAGAGGTCATTTGGCGTTAGAACTTTTCATCTTGTTCATGGAACAAATTAACTAACCAGAGGTCATTTGGCGTTAGAACTTTTCATCTTGTTCATGGAACAAATTAACTAACCAGAGGTCATTTGGCGTTAGAACTTTTCATCTTGTTCATGGAACAAATTAACTAACCAGAGGTCATTTGGCGTTAGAACTTTTCATCTTGTTCATGGAACAAATTAACTAACCAGAGGTCATTTGGCGTTAGAACTTTTCATCTTGTTCATGGAACAAATTAACTAACCAGAGGTCATTTGGCATTTGCAGCTTGTAGCACAGGGTATTCGATTTATCATCACACGAGACGGACTTCGAATCACTAAGTGGTTATGGGTAAACCGTAAGTTTTTCATATCGAGATGGTGTGTGTGTGTGTGGGGTTTCCAATTCCGGTTACATGAGTTCATGTAATGACAAATTTTCGGCATTACTGCTTATATTTTAGATGACTATCGCTAGGTTTGTCTCCGATGCAATGTATGTGTATTGCGTATCGGTTACTAATCATATGTTTGCATACCAGGGCCCATTAGCCCGGAATGTACCGCCTTTAGTGGTGAGATATTGAAAATCCAATGTCATTTTCAAGGAGTGACTCAATTTTATATCTGGGTTAGTTTGTTCCAACTGTATGTCTGTAAATCCACTTTTATTAATATATTTGTGTTTGCAAGTAGTGTTATAATTTTGTTTATTTTTATTTTTAAATATTTTATGAATTCTATTTGTAAAATGTACCACGGACAATTTGTATGAAGATATTTGCTGCGTATTAAAAGTGCAGATTGTGTAGGGCGATCACAATTTAAAACAAAATAAGAGTTGTATCAGATCACCATCATCACCAGCACAACACTACCGTCTTTACCATCATCTCCAGCAACATCAGCACAATCACCAACATCACTATCGTCACCATCACCATCACCACCACCATCACCACCACCATCACCACCACCATCACCACCACCACCACCACCATCAAAATAATCACCATCACCATCACCAACACCATCACAATTGTCATCATCAAAATCATCATCATCATCATCAACATCAACATCATCATCAACATCACCAACATCATCAACATCACCATCAACTCCATCATCACCGTTTTATCACCATCATCACCATCACCACCATCACCACCATCAGCACCGCCATCTAAAATAGCAAACTGTTATTCGGAAAATTTAAATGAGACATGTTCGTCTAGGGTTTGTTTAAAAGGTCTGCAACTAAAGTTAACAAGGAAAATAAAAGAAAGTTTCAATTAGAAGCCTAACTTAAAGCATGGAATGTCATATCCTGGAGAAAGTTCCTAAACTCGTCAAGGGGTCAGTAATTTGAGATCCCACACAGAGGCGTTAATCTTGCGATACAAGTCTGGGTTAGTGCAGCTGTAAATGTTACAAAATGTTATAAATGTGTGCTACAATCAACTCGTATCTGCATCTTAGGCATATATACAACCACAAACAATGATTGGTCACTCACTAGATTGAGAGACATCTTAGATATATATATATATATAACCAAAAATGTGATTGGTTACTCACTAGATTGAGAAGCAGGTACATTGAATCACGCCTAGACAACAGAGTACCTTCAATTCTACATCCCAAACCTTTCGTTGTGGTTTTTTGTTGTTTTGTTTAACGTCTATAAGCATTTATTAACATGTCGCTAACCGGGCTATTACTTGCTGCACACGGAACTAAACCTGTTCATGGGCGGAGAAGTCTTGCATGGAAGCCTGTCTTTTACCAGACCGGTGTTCTGGGCGGAGATGTGTCGATCAAATGTCGCAGGCAAATTGCCAAATTGGAAACATGACGAGGCCTGCGTTCAAATAAGCGTGCGCACGCCGCAAGAGAAAGGTTCTCCCTAAGAGAAATAGCATTCTGCCAGGAATAACAATAACTAATATGTTTAGAGGAATAAAACTGATATATGGTATTCTTCACCCTCCGAAGGCACTCCATAAATACGCCACACTCTACCCCTTCTTCATTAAAGATATATATCAAATGCTATGAAGAGTGGTAAGGGAGACAACGTTTACGACACAACAACAAGGAAGCTAAAAAGCAAGGGCAAGGGGAAAAATCTTGCTAGGGTCTAAAATTGCGGAAGAAATGAGATTGCAATAAAGTAAACAAACAATAACAAAAATCGTTTTATATCATTACAATCGATTATATAAATTTTCCTACGCAGAAGCAGCTTGTTAAAGAAAATTAAGACCTCAAAGGAATCCATCAGGAAAAAGCGTAAGAGAAATGGGAAAGGGAGAGGGCGAAAGATAGAGGGAGAAATGGAGCTAACTATGGGTGAAATAATTTTTGAAGAGTTAAATTAACAGGGAAGCAGACGTAACGATAAAAGAAAGAAGGCATCTGGAATGGGGTTATTTAGTGCACCGACGCGTAACGTAAGTCAGCGCATTTTTCTTCGACATTGATCAACTCGATTGAAAACGGAAAATCGAACTATTATTTTTTCAAATTAATTTTAATCGTGAACTATTTACGCTGTCATCATCCATTACACCATCGTCTCAATTTTGTAAGAGTGATTCGTTATGACTCACTGCAAAAACATAGTTTTGTAAGAGTGATTCAATATGACTCACTGCAAAAACATAGTTTTGTAAGAGTGATTCAATATGACTCACTGCAAAAACATAGTTTTGTAAGAGTGATTCAATATGACTCACTGTAAAAACATAGTTTTGTAAGAGTGATTCAATATGACTCACTGTAAAAACATAGTTTTGTAAGAGTGATTCAATATGACTCACTGTAAAAACATAGTTTTGTAAGAGTGATTCATTATGACTCACTGTAAAAACATAGTTTTGTAAGAGTGATTCAATATGACTCACTGTAAAAACATAGTTTTGTAAGAGTGATTCATTATGACTCACTGTAAAAACATAGTTTCAAGATATCATTTGAGATTCGTTATAAGAATGACGTAATCTTAACTCATTACCCATTGCTATTATTTGAGGGACTGTGACTTATCATTCTTTTCTGAGGCTGTTTTTTTTTAATTTTTTTTTTTACCTCGAATCGTTATGCACTTATGACTCTGTGCAGTATCTTAGCCCACTGCGCAAACATGGCTGCCATAATTACTCCACCTTGATACTTTATCATTCACTGCTCATTACACAATCACGACTCGTTACGCAAACTCCCGCATTACGCGCTGGTGAATCTGCGCATTAATGGCTCACTGCGCAATCGTAATATGAAATGCTTTGACTTTAAAAAAAAAATCAAATAGGTCTTTAGGTTTACAACTCTGTACTCTCTGTCAATGATTATTGCGGATAGTATTAAATTATTTTGTTGTTGTCGGTTCTGTTTTGGTAGATAGTTTGGTTTTCCCACATTAAGACAAACAGAATGACAAATGAACGTCCATGACTTTATGCAACATAAGCAGTGCGTGGAGGAAAGATGTTAACTGCAATGCATAGCGAGTTTGTTTGATTTACGAATATATTACCAATAATCTTCAACGTGAATGGGATGTAATTTTTATTTAACTGAAACCAAAACAGACAACCTGATTAGACAGCACGTTTATAACTGATATAAATGTAATAACCCAGAACTGGGAAAATAACAGCATTGGCTAAATAAATGTAAAGCCCCAAACCTATAAAATATCGGTTCAAGCAAAATACAATTAAGCGCCCAGAACTGAGAAAATAGCAGTTACGGCCGTAATAGCTGCAATAGCCCGGAACAGAAAACATATCAGAAACTGGTGGAAGGACTGACTGAATTAAACAATGTTCGACGCTCTTGTCGTCCACACTAACGAAGCAAAATCCACTCACCATGCAACTAAATCATTCTTGATTAAAATTAAATTATTTAATAAATCTTTTAACATTCATTTTTGAGTTTAAATACTTCCTCTGAACAACGCATGCATATTACGTCATATGATAACGTGACGCTAAACACAGCAAGAAACATGAACGTCATTACTATGTATTCAGCTTAAACAATAAAAGAACTAATTATTGGTGAAACAGAACAAGAATATAAAGAATCAAGAAATATGACAAAATTCAGGAAGAGGAAAAGCCCAGTCTATCTATCTATCTATCTAACTATCTATCTATCTATCTATCTATCTATCTATCTATCTATCTATCTATCTATCTATCTATCTATCTATCTATCTATCTATCTATCTATCTATCTATCTATCTATCTATCTATCTATCTATCTATCTATCTATCTATCTATCTATCTATCTATCTATCTATCTATCTATCTATCAGCCACGAGAAGAATAATATAGATTCATGTGATATTTTTCCCAGAAAAAAGGAAGTGCTCTTTGATGGACGCTTAATTTCAAAAGTTGTCTCTTCATCTTGCTATTAAGGATTAAACGTGACCATATGCGAATACTGTTTACGGGAAGACTACCTATATTAAAATAGAAAGCAGTCTCTTTTCCTCCCATAAAGTATTTAATCTATAATAGTGCAAGAACTACCAAATGTCTTTCAAAAGGAACAGAAACAAATTACGAAATTCAAGCTTATTTAAATTAAATTTATAATGTTCACAAATATTTACTACGATTATATTTTGATTCCATATTATTAAAATGATTACATGAGAAACCTTGACAAATGAGTCTGTTTTTCTTTTGTAACTCTGCCAATCGATACCAAGTAAAGGGAGACAAGTTAATTTCTAGACTTTTAATATTGTATTGAAGAATTTTAAACATACATTGAACGATGTAATTCTTCTTAAATACATTTCTCAAATCATTTTGAAATATCAGCCTAACTTTTTGAATTGTAGTAAATATATTCTGTTTTAGTAAAAATATGTTCATGTTTTTCATTCAGTTTCTATGAATCCGTAATTATACTTATAAAGTTGTTATCAATTGAGACCATTTACAATCCTATGGTGTGGTTCTATTCTTAATAGTATCGTAATAAAGTCTGATTTTCCAATAGTTCTTGAGTTGCGTGCATGTTTGCATGTGAGTAATATGCTCTGTGTACCGGTGTGTTTAGAAAGCAACCCAAAATGTGTAAATACTGAACGATGCCCAAGTTCAGACTGTTCAGATTGATTTTAGAAGCCAAGCCTACTCGTTGAGGCTGAAGAGCGAGGGACAGGCATGTGATTATCTTGCTCAATCTGATCACGGGCAGGTGGGCACGAGATATACTTGTCTGTCAATTAGGCATCCAGGAGGGTAATTTGCCCGCCACCATTTGTTTTGCAAAAATACAATGTGGGAGGGTAAAAGAACTTTCATATTGCGCCTATATCTGAAAAGTACACATCTCTCTCTCTCTCTCTCTCTCTCTCTCTCTCTATCTGTCCATCCATCCATCCATCCATCCATCCTTCCGTCCGTGAGTCCGTCCGTCCATCCATCACTCCCTCCTTGTTGTCTATCAGTCTATGTATGTGACAATCATTCTGTGATAAATTGACACTCTTTCGAAGAATAACTTTCTTCAAATATTTTTTAAAATATACATACATACTTTTAAAGACGATCGCTGCTCTCTTTTCTTTAGGAGCCAAATTGAAAAATCGATTATATATTTGCCTTCTAGTAAATTTTGTGCTAAGAAAAATGAAAGAAGAAAAAATTGAAAATGAGTCCGCCGAAGTTGACATCAATAAAACGAAATTAATTCCTTTACTCTCAATTATTCTTTCCCCTCCTCTCTCTCTCTCTCTCTCTCTCTCTCTCTCTCTCTCTCTCTCTCTCTCTCTCTCTCCAAGTATGGCACTCACTATTCATTATATACTTTCAGGAGTTTGATTTTGTACATTGTGACACTTACTTGACGTTTTGTTAGTTGTAGGAATGATCTTCTTCAAAGGAAGTGATTTCATTGTTAACAGGAATTATTTCCTTATACACGGAGGAGATTTCATTGTCAATAGGGAGTTATATCTATGTCCTTTAGAAGTGATCTAATAGTCTACCAGGTGTGATCTCATTACCTACTGAGAAAAAGTTATTGTCTATGGGAAGAGGCCTCATTGTCTAATGAGAATGTCTTTATTGACCATTGGAGGATTCTCACTAAGCACTCTAGTAAACATTGTCAAATTAGAGCGACCTTATTTTCAAGTGAGTATGCTTACATGAAGGATCTCATTAACCCACGGAAATGACGTCCTTGACCATCGGGATTGACTTCATTATACAATAGAAATCAGGTTGGCGTGATTTAATTGTCCTCTTTGTGTGACATAATTTCACAGCAGAAGTTATTTTATTGTCAAAGAGGATCGATGTCAATGTCTAGGTGGACTAATCTCATTGTCTACATGGGTGTAGTCTTTAGGCAAACGAGTGTGACCTACTCGTTCTGCGGGTGTGACCTCATTGGACAACGGGAATGACCTAATTTGCCATACTGGAGAGATCTCAATAGCCTGCTAGACTAATCTCATTTGATTAACGGGAATGACTTTATAGACCAACGGGAGTCATAACCTGTTCAGTGAGTGACCTTATTTTTCCAGCAGAAGTACTGTATCGCAAGATTCTGTGACTCTCTATATTTTCAGGTTCCAGTTAAACTCTGAGCAAAATATTAGACTGAATCTCATTCGCATGTAGGTTGAACAAAGTCCATTAGATAGGACAGATGGAGACAGAGTCCATTAGATGGGACAGATGGAGACAGAGTCCATTAGATGGGACAGAGTCCATTATATGGGACATCTATTAAATGGGACAGAGTCCATTATATGGGACAAAGTCTATTAGATGGGACAAAGTCCATTATATGGGACAAAGTCTATTAGATGGGACAGAGTCCATTATATGGGACAAAGTCTATTAGATGGGACAAAGTCCATTATATGGGACAAAGTCTATTAGATGGGACAGAGTCCATTATATGGGACAAAGTCCATTAGATGGGACAAAGTCTATTAGATGGGACAAAGTCCATTAGATGGGACAAAGTCTATTAGATGGGACAAAGTCCATTAGATGGGACAAAGTCTATTAGATGGGACAAAGTCTATTATATGGGACAATATTAGATGGGACAAAGTCCATTATATGGGACAAAGTCTATTAGATGGGACAAAGTCCATTATATGGGACAAAGTCCATTAGATGGGACAGCGAATCGAACCCTGTATGTTGCAAGAATGGCACGTTAAAGATAGAAAATATGAACACGTGAATCCACCCCACTCCTCGATGTCGCCCTCCATCATGACTGCAAGTGAGTTTTTGACGTTTATCCTTGTGCTGTTGGAAAACGAATGACACGTTTCTTTTACTTACGACGTTCACATCTTGTAGTCACGTGACAGTCATTTCAAGAACGGTCACGCAGCTGATACTCTATGATCATCCTCTTACCCGTGGGACACTCCATGTGAATATACTTTGAGTTGCACATATGTTCAAGAAATTACACTTGAGGCATTTTAAATAGTTGCACTAATTATGGCATTTTAAATAGTTGCACTAATTATGGCATTCTAAATAGTTGCACTAATTATGGCATTTTAAATAGTTGCACTAATTATGGCATTCTAAATAGTTGCACTAATTATGGCATTCTAAATAGCTGCACTAATTATGGCATTCTAAATAGTTGCACTAATTATGGCATTCTAAATAGCTGCACTAATTATGGCATTCTAAATAGTTGCACTAATTATGGCATTCTAAATAGCTGCACTAATTATGGCATTCTAAATAGCTGCATCCAATGTGGCAATCTCATAAATCATAGATGCGCTTTACGATGAAGATGTAATTTTGAGAAAATGCTCTTGTTACATTAGTTCACTGAACAGAGATGAAAGTATAGCACTCCTTACAGCTAGCAAGATAATGTAACACTTCACGTACTTCCAGATGTGACATCGTTCGCATATGTAATAAAAATTGTTTCGATTTTACATGTGGATCGATAGCTGTGTAACTTCATGACGTTATAACTAGCATATAGAAACTTTTTATTGTGATACTTCAATACAACAACTGCTGGTCACCTCAGATCAAACAAAATGATAGCATATGTGGAAACTGAGTTTTATTGTCTAAGTATGATGGGGTCATCACTCGTTACTGTCATTTCTGCGATATCTTTCAACAAGTGAACAGAAAAATGAAATATCTCATTCCATTAAAAGGAAACTCAGACTATCAACATTCCTTTTATGAATGTAGCCATTGATTTTATTGGAGAATTCATGCCCCAATTGGGTCAAGGTCATAGATGGATTCTCATCATCATTGATTATTAAGCAGTTGCTGTTCTTAGTACTGCAATGGTAGCAAATACACTGTTCACAATTTTCTTGTGTGTGCAGGATCTCAGATTAGAAATCCATAGACACTGAAATGTAAGTGCAGAAGTAATACCTGCAGTAAAAAGATCTTTAAGTTGAATAAAATTTGATTTAGAAGGCTTTCTGACTAATCTACCTGAACAGCACAGAATTGTCCCCTACTGAGGGGAGCGCTCTTCAGTAGTGCCCACATCTTCCAGCAAAACCTGGATCTCCCATAATCTTTGTAAGATTCCGAAACCTTGAACTCAAAACCGACAGTGAACAGAAGTCGTGAAAAAAGGCTAAATAATAATGATAATAGAAATAATAAGTTTTAGTTTTCTTAACAACCTTGTAAGAGAAATTTAAGCTGAATGATAATGATAATAGAAATAATAAGTTTTAGTTTTCTTAACAGCAATGCAAGATAAATTTAATGATTTTAAACACAGCTATTTTTAGAACAAATGCAAGCGCGTTTCCCATTCTAACTTTCGAAATTAAACTGCTTCCGTTCCAGCGTTGTCTGAGAAACATAGCTGCTTTTTTTCACATCCGCCTTTGAACGGTTCGCGCACTCTGTATGTTTCCTAATAAGCCCGCCGTCGGGAGCCGTCTAGCAAAGTCGACATGATTGCATTCGTTACAGTCCGACAAAAGAACCAATCGCATTTGGCAAGCTTTCGGTGTTTCCCAGTGAAGTGCTAAGAATAGCAAACAGGAAGCGAAGGCAGTCTCTTTTGTTGAGTTTCACAGAGGAGTGGAAACTATTTATAGTTTTACGCTAGCCGCTCTTTAGAACGGTGGGTTGGAAAATTAATTCGAATAATGTTGTCTGAGGCTGAACAAAGATTATCGGAATTGTGTTATCTGCACCCCAAAGGAAAATGTATATATTATGTTCTCGGTCTGTCTCTCGGACATCGACACAAAAGTGTGACTTAAATTTTGGCCAAATTCACTTCTGTATTGGCGTCCCCAGCTTATGGACATGTTCATTCCTATTTCGACCACATCGCAAACCCCATCGAGTGGTCTACGTTGTCCATGATTTTCACTGCTTCGTCTCTCTACACAAGAGGAGTCGTTTTAATCTAACACCGAATGCTGGTTTTATACAGTTAAGCACCAAGTCCTCCTCTTCTTATCTCCCTTTCCTGCATCTCCTCCCACCCTATCCCCCCACCATGCTTTGGCAATCCTTGGCTGCCCTTTCGTGAGCTCGATGAACGCTGATTCAGACACAAGTACGCACAGATACACGAACGTGCTTTCATCAGAACAGTTTCTTGTAAAAGGTTGCAGCTAACGTGTCTGTCTTTGCAATAACACTTGCCTTAAGATTAAAAGAAAATACTTGGCTAAAAGCATTTCTCTTGAAGAATTCCAATTCTCAGTCTTCGTGCAAATAATGACTTTAAAATTTTCTTTGGCGCAAAGGTTTATAAGATGAAGCCCATCATTGTATTTTTTCCAGGGAAGAAAAAACGAAAGACACGATGCATTTTTCTAATTTTAGATTAATAAGGGTGGATACGATGTACAGTTTCTTTTGCGCTTTTATGGCATAATGGAAATGGACATATACATTACTAGATATATTAATTGCATTTTCAGGTGTCTCAAACACATTAAAAATTATATCTCATGGACGAGCGTACATCTCACTATATCCGTCTATATTTCATGTTTCTGCCTTCAGGTTAATTTCTCTATCTATAATACAGCGTAATGTCTCTGTCTAATGCTCTATAATTCAGCCTATTTTCTGTGTCTATAATGCTCAATAATTCAGCTTAATTTCTAAATCATAATGCTCTATTATTCAGCTGAATTTCCATGTCTATAATGTTACCGGATTAATTCACTTTTAATGATGACGGACTAAGCATATTCTGTCTGCCTTGCATGCTTTTGTATTAGCGTATTTCGTCTATCAATTAATTATTATTTTATAAGCGTACCCAGTCCGTTTTCCATGCATCATTATTAGCGTCTTTCGTCTCTCTTTCATGCTACTGTATTAGCGTACTGAGTCTGTGGTTTCATGCTAATGCATTAGAGTTTTTTAAAAATTTGTATTTCATGTTTTTATATTAGATTAAATTGTCTTTTAAATTGTTTTTATATTAGGTTAAATTGTCTTTTAAATTGTTTTTATATTAGGTTAAATTGTCATGCTATTTTATTAGCGCCTTCCGTTTTTCTTTCATTCTACACCATAAGCTGTATATTTTGCTTGCTATTTTATTCGTGTACTCTGTCTTAGTATAACTAACGCATTGCGAGTGTCCTGTTAAACTTTAAAACCATTGCAGATAAATATATATTTTTCTGTGTAATGCTTTTATATTCAGTTTATAATTATTGCCTGCATTTCGAGATTGCTACTGCAGTTTTCTTAATCCATCTGCCTTTGATTTTAAGGCTTTAGATTCAACATAATATCTCTGTCTTTCAGACTATAAATTCAATATAATATTTTTTTTCTCTTTCAGGCTATAGGTTCAACATAAAGCGCTTGGTTTTTACATTCATACATTCAACATAATATCTATCTTTCAAGCTATAGATTGGAAATCTCTGTGTCTGTCCTTTAGATTATAGATACAAAATAATTTGCTATAAAACGCAACACAATGTGTTTATTTTTCAGGCTACATGCTCAATATAATTTGATGCCTACAAATTTATTTTAAAATTCACGTGTCTCACTCAGTTTAATACCTGTATCAGTCTGTAAGAGGATTCCGCATTTTTATTTTGTACTGCATCAGTTATACAGAATTGTACGTGCTTGGAATGAATGAAAGATTTCATTAGGCAATTTGTGTTTTGTACTGCATCAGTTATACAGAATTATACGTGCTTGGAATGAATGAAAGATTTCATTAGGCAATTTGTGTTTCGTCTGCAACCTTTGACATGACTTATCCTGATATATAGCATTACCGTCATCAGCATAAAACGCCGTGCTTTGTCTTGCCTCACACCATGCCCTCCTCCCTAACCACTTCCCCAAAATTCCTGTCAGTTGACAGTAAACGTTCAAACCCAGATGTCATGGTGGCACATGTGACTGCGTTCTTGGACCAGTCCATGAGTTGTATACACAATCCCTATCCAGCGTTACCAGTCCCTAACGTGTTTGTGTATACATCTCCCAATCCGGTGTTATCAGCCATTAACGTGTTAGTATGTATACAAAATCTCTGTCCAGTGTTATCAGTCCATAACGTGTTAGTGTGTATACACAATCACTATCCAGTTTTATTAATCCCTAACGTGTTAGTGTGTATGTAAAGTCCCTATCCATGATATCAGTCCCTATCCAGTTATAAATCCCTAACGTGTTATTGTATATACAAAATGTATCCAGTGTTATCAGTCCCTAAAGTGTGTGATAACATCCCTCATCCAACATTATCAGTCCCTAATATATTAGTATATATGCACAACCCCTGTCCATTGTTATCCGTCCCTATGTGCGTCACGTGGGCTGTAGGGTGATGATAATCGACTGTACAAATCTTGCTGTCCAAATGAAATTGTTTGCAGATTTCACACTGTTGAGAAATATGTCTATGATGCCAGGTCGTTCATACATTTTGCGATACGTCGGACGTTACAAATGAATGCTGATAAAGCTGAGATTATGTTTGTTCTTCATAGTCAGAAAGAATGAACATTGAATCTCTAAACTTTAGTCAGTCACTTAGACCTATCGTAGTGTCACTTTGGCAGATCTCTCTAACTATGCCAACAGAGCATCTATTCTTCTACAGCAACAGGGCTGCAGCTAAGACGAATCAGCACTGGATGGATTTTTATTTTATTTTGGACAGTTGATGCTGTCGAAAAACCCTTGTGCTTTCACTACTGCTGTCTTGCCTGACTGTCGTAGCTCTTCTTATCCAATCTACCAGTGTCGTGTGAAGGAATTTAAAATGGTTCAATACACTGCAAGTTGAATTATTCACAGAAAACCAAAGACCAATCGTGTCATTCCTCAGATATCTCTGGCTAACTGTTCACAGAAAAATGAATACATTTTCTCTTTGTTGCACAGGCGTCTGTTCTCATCCCTAAATACTTTATGACGTCACGCACTTGTACACTAGTGCTAGTAACTTGTGCTATTCGTTAGGCGTGTTTTCAGCAATACGAAAACAAAATACGTCATACGGTTTTCGCTATTCGTTAGGCGTGTTTTCAGCAATACGAAAACAAAATACGTCATACGGTTTTCGCTATTCGTTAGGCGTGTTTTCAGCAATACGAAAACAAAATACGTCATACGGTTTTCGCTATTCGTTAGGCACGTGTTTTCAGCAATACGAAAACAAAATACGTCATACGGTTTTCGCTATTCGTTTTGCGTGTTTTCAGCAATACGAAAACAAAATACGTCATACGGTTTTCGCTCATGAGCTGTTTATTGAGTTCATCCACTTGGAATATACTACCTTTTGAGCCGAGACAGAAAAAGATTGGGGTTATTTTACTAAAATTCAAAGAAGACTTTTTTTTTTAATCAGGAAGAACACCACTGCTATATGCGTTATTGTTTATTGACACCGATCAGTTGTAATTTTATTAATATTGTAAATTTATTTCTAACTTTCAATGTCATATTGTGCATGTGTATTCATCACTTCGTTGTCTTTAGTTCTTTCGTTATTTCTTGAGCAGATTGCATGATATTACTAGCGTATGCTATGTAGCACAAATGCAAAGCAATCTATCTATCTATCTATCTATCTATCTATCTATCTATCTATCTATCTATCCATCCATCCATCCATCCATCCATCCATCCATCCATCTATCTATCTGTCTATCTATCTATCTATCTGTGAAGCTAGTGTAACCTTATTTAATGGTTATGATTATTATTAATTAATTAATCATCCATAACTAATTACAAGTGATGAGAATCTTAATTATCTTATTAATAATTTTCCAGAAGACACCACTCGTCTCTCACACTTGGCAGATATGTGGGTGCTGTAAACGATTTCTGTTTTCTCTCTTCAGTAACATTAAAGACAAAATTAACCGTCACACAATATTTCCGTAGGTGTAAAACTTCTTACCAAAGGTAAAGATAAACCCGTCTTTTAATCTATATTTAGCAAGTAGCATCCACCCGTTATCGTTTCCACCATATGGTTATGAATATGTATAAGAAAGTCCATAAATACAACAATACATTTATTAAATCAACAATAAAATATTCATATAACAAATACAACATAAATATTATTTAACATCAATATTTCCATGAAGCCACATTCAAATAATTTCAGTGAGTATACAGTCTTATATCCTAACACAAAATTCAACAGATTAGAGTCAATATAAATCACACTAAAGTTCTTATCAGAGAAGAAAAATGGAGTTATGAAGATTACAGCAATACGAGTTTGTACATCGTCTTGTCTAGGCGATTGCCGCAATATCTTTCACATGCTTTTGCAACAAAGTCATACGTTCATTGTCACAATAGAATTGTCAGTTCCATGTGTTTTTCTTGCACGTTGTAGAAAACTGATGAGCTGCTATTCTCTTGTAGCTAATCTTGGCACTCTGCAGCATTAGTTCCCTCAAGCAAAACAATGTAGCAATTTCCAATACTTCCTTGTACCAGAAATTCCACGATGTAGTAAAGCAAACTTAGCCACCATACATCCACAGAGTGCAGTGTATCCTTACACTTATGCAATGGGGATAGAGACTTTCGAATCTACCACAGTCCTAGTGGTATATAAATCATTAAACGGGAGATCTAGTAAGACTAAAAATAGACTGCTACTTCCCTGTAATATAGGAACAAATGCTAAGTTTCCATTTGATTCATCTCTATCTCCATTCTTTCTTATATTCAAATCTCAACTTACAGTTTCCTGCAACAGTATTTATGAGCCCGATACATGTATACAGCGAAATAAATACAACATAATAATTCAATGAACATATTCACTAGAAACAATGTCAAGTGTTTTGCATGCTACATGCAAGCATTCGTTTACAATTTGAATAAATAATAGTCTTCTCACATAATACATCTCTTATGTTAATCAATAGCAAAATGCTCGAAATATTTCTAAGTCCATTCTCTCTGACAGTATATGCTGACGAACATGGAGCTTAATCCATAGCATGAGAAGCATGCGTGCACACACACCCACAGAAGAGAAATAAACAAAGTGTAAATGTATCTCTGTTGCCGAAAGAAGAAAGGAACAAGGAAGCGTATGATGCTCGAGTCACGTGATGGAAGTGGATTTCAAGATATTAAAGTTACTCGCCAGCCGAACAATGGGCCAAGAAAAGTCTCGAAGGGGGGGTCTGATTTCAAGACATCGAAAATAGTCTTTATTTATGCAAGTGTATGCATGCTTGTGAAAACTTCTGTAATTTTCCCTTTTGAATATCATTTACCCATTGTTCTTTTGAACAAATTATTTCTTTGTTCTTTTTAAATTGTTTAAGCCTTACAGCCATTGTATTTTATAATGCTCTTTGAAACGTTAATAGTTGTTAATAAATTAGGATTTTTTTCTGTTTTATAAATAGGGGAGGACAGTTTATCTCCCTTAGTCACGCTAGCTTTGAATTAGAAAACCAAGCAGAACTTTGCAACAACAAAGTTAACAAGATGACAAACATAGCCATGAAGAGCTATGTAACAATAATATATGGTTAACAAGATGATAAACACAACTTATCAGAGCTTTGTAACAATAATATATGGTTAACAAGATGATGAACACAACTTATCAGAGCAATGTATCAATAAGGTTAAGAGGTTGACCAAAACATTAAATCAGATCTATGTAACAATAATATTAATAAGATGATGAACGCAGCCAATCAGAAGTATATGTAGCACCAGTGAGTTTAATGTATTAGTTTGGGTGTGTTCACAATGGTCTGCCAACCTGCATAGCCCGTCCCTGAAATATGACCTTTGGCACTGGTGATTAGATTACAGCTTCGGGTCCGGGAGTTCGCTCTTGGGCCATGTGATGTGTGCCCATGTTAGCTAATGTACAGTGGGAGAATATACACTTTTATCAGTATATGTTGTTTGATGTACTTGCTAATTGCATTAGAAGTTTGTACATTTTGAAAGGAGATTGTTTACGTTTATAATTGATGTGTTTTTATATGATAAATATTGACATGGTATTTGCGTATGTTGCAATTCATGTGTGTGAGAAGAATACTTTTCCGACAGCTCATCAGCACAGATTTTATTTTATTTTAGGTCTAATCCGCTAGATTATATATTAGAAAAAGAGTTATGTATTAAAGCATAATCATGATAGGTTCATTACATATTTGATTTGTTATATAACTCTTAGGCATTTAGCTGCAATTGAGAATTGAAAGCAAATGAGGAAACACAGAAGCTATTTTTAGTGGTCTTTTAGTCTGGACTGCCCCTCAAGCCTTTAAGGGTTTTCGTGAATGGCCGCACTTACAGAATATATATAAGCACTAGGGGAAACGGGGGGGGGGAGGAGAGTATAAAGGACAAACAGACAAGATGGGAGGATAAAGGTGTAGGGAGTAACAGGACCCCAGGGACCTATGACCGACAGTTAGGGTGGGTAGTTCAGGTAACATTATGAATAGACTTATAGTATAATGTAGAGACAGAAGAATAAGATATTTGCACAGAATAGGTGAAGACCTTTTATTTAACTAAAGGCTAGGATATGAGTTTTTATCACTGTTATTGTGTAGTCATGAATGTGTATGCATTATAACAGATATGTATTTTATATATATTGTGCCATGGACTTGGACATTTTCCGTCTGACTTGTACGTTTTTCGACAAACTGAAAATACGCAAGCACACTCTTTTCACTCCTATCCCGACTAATTATTCCGAAGAAGTGTTAATTAGTGAATGTTTTAGACACACTGTCAGACAGAAACGCTCACAATTATTGATGGTATGAAGATGGGAAGAGACGTAAATTGAAGATCTAGATCGGCATCAAAGTGCTCAATCGGGTTCGCTCCCCTTTACAAGAGTTGATCTTGTATTCATGTACTAATTAGCTGCCACACCGGGGAACGTGAAATCAAAGGTAAGCAGCATGTATCTCGAGGAATCTCATCTATTTCTGGTTCTAACCTGCCACACATTACACTACCATGATTACACAACCACCACTTCTATTCCTGCGTGGATAAAGAAAAAGAATAGAATTAAAAACATTTGAACAGAATTAGCGGGCTGAGGCCAGAGTGTATTAAAAATGCAGCAGAGACTGTCCCGAGCTTTAGAAGTTGCGCTAAGTGATTTTTGTTGTTGTTGTTGGTATTATAAATTTGCTTTTATTTTGTTTTTGTTTTGTAACCATACTTTTTCAGACTTGTCAGAGCTGAGTCATTGAGAAATTATCTTGGAGAAAAGGAAGACGTTATTTTGCGATACACAATGTATAATAATATTAAAAGGACTATTTACTTCCCCCTCCCACTCCTTCATATATTAATATCAGATTAAGAAAGAAAGAAAGAAAAGAAAGAAAGACAGAAAGAAAACATTTCGTCGTGTTTCTAACAATCCCTTGTATCTCTAATAATCCCTTGCCATCGGGATCACTGCACATCACCGATCGCCGCTAGTTGACAGAGAATAGTTTGTCAGATCACCTCGTCCTCTGCCCAGTGTCTTCATCAATACCGTCGCTCATTTTATCTTGGAAGAGAGCCTGCTCGTTCCTTACAGTGCTTGGCAATGAATGGATGTGAACGAGTGGAAAGGGGTGCTGCCTTAAAGAATGTGTGTAAAGAGCCCTTCAGCTAGATTTACACTAATGGTAGAGAGATGCGTTTGAAAGAGAGTTTGTATGCTTTGTCATAAGCGTTTGTATAGGTGTGTGTGTGTGTGTGTGTGTGTGTGTGTGTGTGTGTGTGTGTGTGTGTGTGTGTGCCAGCCCGCGTGTGTATGCGTATGTGTGTGTTTAAGTACGCACGTGTGACTGTGAAAACATAATTTCAAATGGTGGAGTGGAGCAACTGTACGTGCTGAAACTGATGTATGATTTACCTTTCTTGTGGTCGCGGTAGTCAGTAGTTTTAGCGGACGGCATAATTGCCTCCATCTTGTCGACAGCGTGGAAAACATGGCGCATTATCTTCGAACTAAAATCAAGTGGGAACGAGTGAGATTGCCCGCCTCTAACTGTTCTTTAATATAACTGGAATTTCCACTCCTTTTCATCTCTCTCTCTTCTTCTTACCCTTTCATTATCTTCTCATTCTAAAAACGTTTCCTCGTAGCCTCTGGCCATCAAGGTCCTTTTTTCCCCCAGTAGCTTATACAGAGGGGGAGGGGGAACGGGTTCGTGTGAATCAAGGAAGAAAAAGCAGTCCCTTTGATTGACCTACAGCTCCAGGACTTTATTCAACGAGAAACACTATAAACTATACAGAACACTTCTAAACCTTCACGATTTGAGACAAAAAAAAAAAAAAAAAAGCTAAAAACGCTAGAAATTTTCCACTTTTCTGCGAAAAATGGAAGAGAACAATTTTAGAGAATTAGTTGAGTTGTCTTACCTGTTCTGTGCACAGCAGACAAAGCGGTCCTCTTGGAAACATATTGGAAAACACACGTTCATTTATTTTGTTACTGCACGTTCTAAACTAATCAATAAGAAACGCTGTATTAAGAATAATTGTGCCCCTTTGTTTTTTTATAATATTAGTACTGTTTTAGTTCCATAGCCTCGAAGTGATATTAGTTCCCTTGCGCAAGTTTTGGTTACATACTATCATTATTATGACCACCTTCCGCCGTTAAGGTAAAATTCGCAAACTGCTTACCATTGAGTGAACTTCCTTTGTCACCCGTTGACCGGAATGGGCTCTAGGTGCGTAGTTTCGCCTTTCTTCAAGTGATATTCACTGCATTACTTATATTAAACTGCATTACCTGCTCTGTGGATACTTAAATGGATAGTTTTAGATACGTTATTTGGAAGTGGCATAACGGAAAAAGTAACAATGACGTAATCTATCTATTAATTTTGAGCCTCTTTCTTCTGTAATCTATCTATTAATTTTGAGCCTCTTTCTTCTGTAATCTATCTATTAATTTTGAGCCTCTTTCTTCTGTAATCTATCTATCCTTTTGTTCAGCAGGGGTAACCATGTAGAATGTGTATTTTGGGATATGGGGAGATGGCCTTCGTTGTCGAGAAATCTGGGGTGGTAGAAATTATACATAACAACACACCCTAGTTCCAAAAACAAAACAACAATATAAAACATGACAGATTTATGTAAAATGGAGACTACATTTACAGCACTTTCTCCAGTACCAAACAACATGCATCATCCTTGGCTGGACAATCACCAAGTTGTGCTCGAGCCTTCTATTGTGTTCTGTACTCTTTGGTCACACCTCTCTTTTTTTTAATCTCTCATTCACTCTCTCTCCCTCTCTCTCTCTCTCTCACACACACACACACACACACAAACATACGCGCGCGCTCTTCTCTCTCATACACACATTTTCTAACACACAGGCTCGGAACACGCACACACTCCCTCTCACACACATACCCTGGCACGCATACACAGTCCTTAATCTTCAAAGAGACAGAGAACATACACACATATAAAAATAAAATTAACATTTTGTCTCTCAATGACCATAACGTTTTGTATCGCTCTTGTTCAAACCTGTACGTCCTTCCAAAGCACTTACAAAGCCAGAAAAAAACAACATATATCTTTTGAAAGAAAAATAATTGGCCCACATTATTATATTATTTTAACTCTTTCTTTTCTGTAAATAATTGCTTTGTCTGCTATTTTTAAAAGTGGTCTTTTATTTATCATTTCATAGACTTTCGATGATATTATTATGTTGACCAAAGTGAAACTGCTTTAACATCACTATAGGGTTAATTTGATTAGAATGATGGTCACAGATAGAATAATGCTAAAAATAAATGTAGCAAAATAAAACATGAAATCCCATAGTGAATAAGAAAAATGTTTGCTTCACATTAAAAGTCATCTCTCTATATAAATGATTTATGATTCCTACTTTTACGGTAGTTACATTCTATTGGCTACTAGAGCACGATTGACATTTCTGTTTCAACACTTTCATTAATCGCTGAAATGTAACGCACTCTTCATGGTAAGGAGATGAACTTTTCCATCCTGACTAAATGTCATGACTGCACTCTTCATGGTAAGGAGATGAACTTTTCCATCCTGACTAAATGTCATGACTGCGGTTAAGCTCGTGATCTCTGAAAATACTTTTCATATTCCTGAGGAAGTGCATTTGCTGTATTGTGTGTATGTGATCTTGAAGCAAATCCATATACAGTTTATACACAGAGTCAATTAAGGACGTTGTACACTTATAACGTGTCAGATTTGAAGGGTGAGGTCGATGTTTCTTAAAACGTGAAAATGTATTTACAGTGATAATATGTCACGGTCAGGACGGTTTCAATGTATGTACAGTGATAATATGTCACGGTCAGGACGGTTTCAATGTATGTACAGTGATAATATGTCACGGTCAGGACGGTTTCAATGTATGTACAGTGATAATATGTCACGGTCAGGACGGTTTCTGATGTATTACAGTGATATGTCACGGTCGGGACGGTGCCAATGTATTTACATTGATATGTCACAGTCAGGACGTTGTTAATGTATTTACAGTGATAATATGTCACGGTCAGGACGGTGTCAATGTATGTACAGTGAGAATATGTCAGTCAGGACGGTATCTATGTATGTACATTGATACTATTACAGTCAGGAAGGTGTCAATATATGTAGAGTGATAATGTGTCGGGTCAGGACGATGTAAATGTTTTACAATGGTAATGTGTCATGTCTTGATGGTCTCTATGTGTGCACAGTGAAAATTCGTCAGGTCAGGATGATGGGTCTGGATAGTCGTGTGGGAAAAATGAGAGTTTGTGCTAGCTTGAATGGTCTTAAGTACAAGAAAAAACTTGCACTCTTTCTATTCGACTGACCGAATACATGCACGTTAGTTCTCAGATGAGTTGTAGAAAGAATGAAGTGATTAATCTGTGATGAGTTTGTTTCCACACGAGGAAGCATAAATCTGCGCAAAGTTTGATTGTCTTAAGTATGTAGTTTGTGCTGAGTGATCCTAAAAACAAATAGAATGTAGTCCATGCTGAGTGATCCCAGGAACATATAGAATGTAGTCCATGCTGAGTGAGCCTGTGTACATGAGGAATGTAGTCTATGCTGAGTGAGCCTGTGAACATAAGGAATGTAGTCCATACTGAGTGATCCCAGGAACATATAGAATGTAGTCCATGCTGAGTGAGCCTGTGTACATGAGGAATGTAGTCTATGCTGAGTGAGCCTGTGAACATAAGGAATGTAGTCCATGCTGAGTGAACCTGTGCACATGAGGAATGTAGTCATGCTGAGTGTTCTTGTTAACGTGAAGTAAGCATCTGTTAGTTTATGTGAACAAGATAGATTACATTTATATCGTGTTGTTTTGATCAGGAGGTAAAATTACATATTCATAAACGGAACCAGTTATAAAATTTAAGAAACAGTTAAGATTTAAAAAATGGATATAAATAAACACAGTTTACAAATTTATGTATAAAATTGCACATATTTAGCAACACTCAATTTTATAAAATGTACATGTATTTAAAATCAACCAGGTGTTGGAACTAGCAAACTGGCAAGAAATGATTTGCTTTGATAAACTACAAATGTGTTCCCATTTAATTATTACTCTGAGAAGGAGTGAAAAGGAATAATAACATTGCATTTGTGTGTATGAATGTGTGTGTGTGTGTGTGTGTGTGAGAGAGAGAGAGAGAGAGAAAATGAGAGAGAGTGCATGTGCAATGTGTGTGTGTGTGTGTGTGTGTGTGTGTGTGTGTGTGTGTGTGTGTGTGTGTGTGTGTGTGTGTGTGTGTGAAACGGTTGGTTGTCTTATGCTTTTTGTCCAAACGTATGGATTTCACTTTTGTGCTTATGTTGGCTAGTTTGGTGAGTATATTCTTACTTTGTAGTGTGTGTGTGTGTGTGTGTGTGTGTGTGTGTGTGTGTGTGTGTGTGTGTGTGTGTGTGTGTGTGTGTGTGTGCATGTTTAAACTCCAACATTCTTATAACCTTGGAGCTTCGGTTAAGATTCGAGTTTCTTTCGTCTGTTGACAATTGCCACACGAGCAAAGAGAGAACAAACATTGCGATAATACAGAAGAAAAAATCTCCCGGATAACTAATACAACATCACTACATTCAGTAATGGAACGAATTCTTATCACGCTTTCTCATCGAAATTTTTAGCGGTAAAGGGGAGGCGATTAGCTGCTCCGTTCCCGTCAATCTGGATTGCGCAATCTACTCCGCTTCCAAATTTGGACACAACACGCACGTCCCAAGCCCACGTGACGAGTGACACTCTTTGCCGTTCGCAGGGGGAAATAATAATACTAATCAACCCCGCAAATTAGATCTGGCGTCAAGCCAAGGAGAACACAAATTAAAAATGCAAGAAGGCAGAAAGAATGAATGGAAAAGAAAAGAGATCTTTTGGAGTGAATGATTGGGAGGAATAGCAAGTGTGAATACAGAAAGAGGAAGAGTCTGAGAGAGATCCGTGCCAAGATTATTTGAAAGAGTCTTTGATTTTCTTGGACGCTGAATGCATAGTAGCTTTCGAGTCTTCTTTCAGGGTGATGGTTTCTCTCACAGGAAAAAAAAAATCGTTCTATCTGTGATCAGTCAAAGAAACATTTCTTTAATGAGGATTTATGCTGTGCAGACGCGTGTTCATTCTTATTCCTTTCTAAAGCATTTAAAAATATTTACTTAATTTTGGGGGGAATAGCTAAAAACGACTATTCTTCCAATTTTAGCATTGTAAGTATGCACAGTAAATACTATATTTGAAAGTACAAATGCATGTATACAAAAAAGCAGCCCAAAGTATATAGAAAGACATACTCACAATGTGTACAAAGACATGCTCAAAGTGTGTATAAAGACATGCCCCAAGTATGTACAATGACATGCATACAAGCAACAATACTTACATGGGTCTGCGGAGATTTTTGTACTTGGTCACGTGATATTCTGTGGGTTCGCGAAATTTCACATGAGCTTCTGAGGAATAAATAGTTTTGTATTCAGTTATCGGAGGGCTGCAGATCGCAGTACCTCATGCGTCTTGCAATGATGACTACCCCTAAATGATCAATAAAGTAATCAAATCCCTATTTGGTTTATTTTATTTCTTTTATACTTGAAGACGTATATTCCCCCCCTACACACACACACACACACACACACACACACACACTCTGTTTTTGCCTTATTCGTATGCTTGTTACTGTGTTAATTTTTATTGCATTATTCTCCCCACCCCACCCCTCATCCCGTACTCTTTATGTATTTGCACGATTACTAGACATATAAGTCCCCAAGGTTATAGTACTTTCAGCTAGCTTGTTTAAAGTCTAAAAATGAGTGTACAGAAGACTCCCCATGCTTTATATATCCCCTTCTTTAATTTCAAAACTTGATGTTTTTCTGTGATTCCACTTTCGATGCAGGCCTTTGTTTACAACTAAATCTAAAGGAATAAATATGTCCAGGTACAACTAACTCTAAAGGAATATGTCCACGTACAACTAAATCTAAAGGAATATATATGTCCAGGTACAACTAACTCTAAAGGAATATGTCCACGTACAACTAAATCTAAAGGAATATATATATGTCCACGTACAACTAAATCTAAAGGAATAAATATGTCCACGTACAACTAAATCTAAAGGAATAAACATGTCCAGGTACAACTAACTCTAAAGGAATATGTCCACGTACAACTAAATCTAAAGGAATATATATGTCCACGTACAACCAAATCTAAAGGAATATATATGTCCACGTACAACTAAATCTAAAGGAATATATATGTCCAGATTTGTGCTGTAAGAGTCTGCGAAATGAATTTTAACATTTGCGCCATATATACACAAAAATAATAGATAGATGGATAGATAGATAGTTAGATAGATAGATAGATAGATAGATAGATAGATGGATAGTTTATATATTATATTTATGAAGACTATATATTAGATATAAGGAGATTAGATATATATATGGAGATTATATATTTTTTATATATACGTGACGTCATGAACCATCCCATGGATAGCAGCAAACATCATCAACAGAATGGTGACTTCTTAAATTGATGACTCAGAAAATGAAAAGCTGACTCATCTGTCACAATGAGTAAAATCGATGGAGGAATCTTCTACTGTAGGCTGTTTTCTAAAGGGAAACTCTATTTTTTCTTTTCTAGGTGGTAAAGACAGCTCTGAATAAATTACAAGTAGTAAATAAGTGTTTTCTCTCATGATATTTTAAATTTTAAAATAGTATCTTACTCATATACACAAACATGCACACATTTATAGACACACACAGTGGTTCTGCTTTTTCTTAATTTGGATCCGTCTTTACTCAACAAATATTATCGATGTAACTACACCATAAATATAGTTAGAATAAGGGTTAGTTAAGAAATTAAACTTTTCTCTAAGCTATTTTCAGAATTGTAAAGGCACTGTCTCTGAAATTTTGCAGCTGGAAACAAACACTAAAAAAGTGCATCATTACCCATTGTTTAATTCAATGCTCTACACATTTCGTCACTCCACTGTTTTTATTTTTTCTAGCTAAAAGAATGTTTCTGGATATTTGTAAAATATATCTAGAGATCTATATACAGTACTCGTCAAGCTTAAAATCCCATTTCATCCCGAGATGGTTCAAGGAGAACCCAAAGAACCTATTAATCAACTTTCGACAATACAAATAATTCTCTTCGTTGGTGTCAACTACGTCAGAGACGCAAATCCCACTCAGTGACATCATATGGGTACTGACTGGATAGGTAATAGAACTTTAGGCAGACGCGTGTTCATTTGTCTTTAATTTTTTCTGTCCTATCTTTTTAGGGCTGGGATTAGAAGAATTACGGAAAATTACTGACTTTTCCACACAAAAAATTTACAAATCTGTGTCCTTTTTTTTTTTAAATGTACGTATTGAATGCAGAACTATTGATTTTTAGCATGGCAGCACTCATTAAAATGATCTCAAAAATTCGTCTCAACAATGTCTAAGGAAAGAAGAAAATATAAATATATAGTGGAGAACAGTAAAATGTTAGATGAGCAGAATACGAACCAATTATGTATCGAGCATTCAGACTTCTTTACATTCTCCAGTCTATTGTTTGATCTCGTTCACAATCGAAGGTTTAAGTTTTCTTCCTTTCTTGCTTTCGATTAAAAAATAACCACACAATACATTCTGCTGATCCTGTTTTTCTTTTTTCAATGGTTATTTATTTTGTTTGTATTATTTTGGTTTTATTTTTTTTACTGATTTTGCTATGTTTCCCATAATGCAGACTAGTTTAGTTGTTTTGAGTGGGGTTAAATGATCTGTTGACAATAGCGGTCTACTGACTGGTCTAGGCTGTCTACTAACTATTTGTATTGTATTTTTCCTACATTCATTTGACAACCTGATTTACTGAGCTATCATCGGGCATCTGCAACGAGCTGCTATACTGATTGATTGCAGACGGTACAATGACTGGTATTATTGCTGTCATATTTCCTCTACAGAGAGTTAAGGGTACTCTACAGAGAGTTAAGGGTACTCTATAGAGAGTTAAGGGTACTCTAGACAGTTAAGGGTACTCTACAGAGAGTTAAGGGTACTCTATAGAGTTAAGGGTACTCTACAGACAGTTAAGGGTACTCTTACAGAGAGTTAAGGGTACTCTACAGACAGTTAATGGTACTCTACTAAATGGTATAAGTACGTTTGCAAGCTGATTAACTGACCTACTAACAGGTCTAGATTAGTCTACTGATTTCGTAACGTTGTTCAACAAGCCGGTTCAGACTGGTCCACTAACTGGTAACTAGATGAGATAGATCTCCTAATCGACTGACTTTCGTTAGACTACTAAGTAGTTTATGTTGGTCTTTTAAATGGTATAAGCTGCTGATGGTTTGACATTGGTCTACTGATTTGGTTTGTTGTTTATCTACACTCACTGCCGCTCGGCTGAATTCAACGGCCACTTCTATGGCAAAGTAATGAAGTAACTAAAAGTCAAGCTTCAAGTAATCGGGGGAAATAAGGTGCAATTCTTTACGAAGGATCAATTTGTGCCTGGCGATATTTATGTCGTGTGCATGGGTATGATAGCTGAATATTTTTAAATATTCATTTCCATGCGGTAAGAGTTTGATAAAAACTCATTGAACAATATATCAATGCATTCATAAAAAGGTAATGGGCTAGTAATTAAAATGTTAGCAAATTGTTCACTCCTGACGTCATTGCCCCTAAATACTTCTGCAGCAGATAGCACAAAAAAGTGAAATAGGTGCTTTGGATCCTGTAAATATGGGCTAATTAATTAAAATAATTATGATTGCAATAAGGACTAGGACTGGACTGAACTCTATCATTGACAATTTATAAAGACCTTTGCATGTCATAATGACAGGTGAATTAATTATTTGAAAAATAATTTTGTTAACCATCACCACCCACCCCATCCCTATCGCATTCATCTAACCACGCTTTCACATCTAAACGAGTTTTGCAATAGGTTCGTTGTCCTGTCAGAAGGTTGCTAGGAGGGACAAAATTGATTTAGATAAATTGCAATCAAAGAAATAAATACAAAGACTTGTTGATTTGGACCTATTCATCATATGCACTTCTAGAAGTATTTCTAGCAGTAAACGATATCTTTCTTTTTTACCTTTTAATAACTTTCATCAGGTCTTTTTATTCACTACAATAAAGAATGATTTACAATCAAAAGCTAATTATTGATACTTAAGCAGTGCGAGCTCTTTCCCTTGTTAATGATCGACAACTCTTACTCATCTAAATTCCCTCCTTTAGCTGACGTTGTACAGAGCTGTCAACATACGTCGTCCAGGCCTCGGTTTTACGTCTTTCTGTCGAGGTCTCGAGTTCAACAGCACGCGCGTTTTTATCGCCGCTATCCGTGACCACTTACTGGCTGCTTTCGTGTTAATCTGTTCTTCACTCAAAACATCTGGAACTTTCACTGTCAATTGCATGAGAGATTTCCACGGTGAAAGAAGGAATTGTAAGGTTTATGGATGAAACCTAAGGCAGATCCGTCGTCTGCTTCAGGACACAGACACCAAGCACCAGAGCGTGACTCAAACATCCTAACTTCGCTCTCTTTCAGTGGAAAACAGCGCGAGTCACAATTGACGAAGACTTATCTCTTTATGGAACAAGATGCGAAGTCACGTGTTATTTCAATGGAAAACAGCATGAATGGCAATTGACGAAGACCTTGTTCTTTATGAAACAAGATGTTAAGTCACGTGTTATTTCAGCAAATTTTGTTAATGAGACGTGATTTCAAATTCCGTTTTTATTAAAAGTATTCCCGAAAGCCTTGGCGAGAATTGCAAGGTCCATTTTCATTTCTTTCTCTCCATCGAACACCCAATCCATTCGCTTTTAGCAAAAACAAGCAGTTTGTTTTTTACGTGGCGAATGAAAGACATTTCTTTAATGCTCTTTCAAAAGAATGTCATAGTTGCAAGATAAGCCAAAAGCTAATAATAATAAATAATTCAAGATCAAAATCTGGAAAAGGAGTAAAGTTTTATCGACAACAATGCCATCATGCAGAATTGGAAGCCGCCGAGCACAACCAGTCACCAGAGGAGAGTTCTGTGGGTCTTTTCTTATTTTGCTTTTCACTGACATAATACAATATCTGATTGGCCATTCCAAACTCGGACGTCAAAACCAAATCTGTTTACGTAGAAGTTTGGCAGAACGTTGTTTGTTTCTTACTAATCATGGATAATACTCCCGTAAAATACAAATAATAGCCGAAGGTTAAAGTTACATTCCCTAGCTAAAAGAAATAAAAATTACTGTTATTAACAGTTTTAAAATTATTTCACTGTCATACATATAATTAGCAGTTTTACTTTTCTTTATAGTAATATATTAAAATAGGCAGTTAATTACCGTTATTTTAAGTTTTATTTATTGAAACTAACTGTCCACACTATACTTGTAATATGAATATAAAGAGCTGCAGTGTTTTGACATCAGATTCTGTAAGGGCGTATAAGTTCCAAACCATAATCCAGTAATCCTAAGTGTGAAACTTTAACACAACAACCAAAATACACACGTCTTTCTTTGTGAATGGTAAACTATAGAACTATGCAGGATATTCATTAAATCCAGACGTAGGTGCTGTCTTTGAAAGGCTGGACTACTCACAAATGCGCGAAGAAGTGCCGCTATTACTCGAAAGTTTGAATGAGATCGACGCCTAAGTATTTAAATAAATAGTGGCAATCACTCGAACTACAAAAAAAAAACAAAACAACGCATTAAAAGAAATTACCTGTCTTTTGTTTGCAATATTTCACGTACATTAAGAGATAAACGGAAGTATTTATACCCAATCAATAAAGGGAAGTAAAGCAATTAATTTTCGCGAGATGATCTGTATGGATGTGATCAATGTAAGATACAGTACAGTTTTCTGAACAATTTAGATTGTAAGTTTTCTAGATTGCATACTGATCCGACGCATTGAAGATCAACAAGGGAAGTAACCCGAGGTACAGTATGGATAGGAGATGACAATAAACTTGAAATAGAAGAGGAAGAAAGAAAAATAAATTCTGCACAGGTCTAATAAATCTACAAAATTTGATTTGTACGCAAATGATGCTCGTGTAAAGAAAAAATGTTAGGAAAAGATTTAATGTTGTTCAGTTGTGCTGGGTTTTTCCTTCCAATGATTAATGAGTGCTGTTCAAATTTTGGCCAAAATACTACCAGACAGAATTAATATTATCGCTGCAGTTAGATTTCAAGGAATGAAAACAGATGTATTCATTAAATACGAACGTAAGACACTTGAATAATAAGAAAAAAGTAAGAAAAGTGGGGAGGTCATGCAGAAATGATACTTACGGGAAACACATATACATATATTTATTTTATATTTTTGAAGCAGTTTTTACTTCTAAGAAACATCCTTTGAAGTATAATAAATAGGCACAAACATTTATTCATATCAGTGAATTTAATGAAATATTTGTCTAATCTAGACAGATAAAATAAAAATATATCTTAGGAAGCATTGTATATCCCGTTGCAAGCAGTCTTTTAATTTTATCTTTTTCCTTTTTAAGTCTTCACTCATCTACCCGAAAACTATCATTCGTAAACAAATTTGCCAACTGACTCCAAAATTTGAAGTGCCTGGTAAAATATTAGCAATGAAGTGTTGGGTACTGTAATACTCTATTGCAAACATTCTTTACAATGTTATAACATTTGAATAAAAACAACACTTCCTCTCACTGTTAATATTTCACAGTATACCAACTGTATTAAATTGTCGAAAACCACCAAAAACGAAGCGGTCTTTATCTGTCATCATAATTATCTCCCTTTATTTAGCTGGCTCGGCTCTGAAAGCTATATTGCAGCGTCGTAGATCGACACATGAATCAATTATTTCTCATTATCTGTCCAGTCTGGCAATTCTATTTTGAACTTCAGACCCTTTTGGTGTAAGATCGCCATTTAACTCGAAATTCTGCGTACAGAAAGATTGATCTGGAACACGACGACAAAATTATTGATACACCTCCCATCAATCTACCTGCCAAAATGGCGATAGTACTGCACGATTCATGGTTTCGACGCAACCTTGAGAGCAGAAGCGGGCAAATTAATTTGACATTTCTGGCCAAACGCACGATTAATCAACTGTGTTGGCGCCATGGGGGTGGGGAGAGGGAGAGAGAGGGAGGAGAGCAAGGGAAAAGAATAGTGGGAAGAAGAGAAATACAAAGGAACATCGAGAAGTAAAAGATAGAAAGTAATAACCATAGATAGATGGATTTGAAATCGAGATCACTGCACTAAAACCCATTAGCTTAAAATAAATAAAAGAACATTTTCCAAAGACTGCACGCCTGGAAATGGCGTGAAAGGGAGAGCTCTTCGTGACAAAAATCATACAGTTCTGGAATTAGGTCTTTGAAAATCAGGCCGTGCTCAGACTGTTCTTATCGTCAAATTGAACTCCAATTTCGCTTGATTAAATGCTACACCAGTCAGTCACGTGTTCATGCATGCTAATATTTTACCTGCCTAATTTGAGATTTACATTTGTGGCATTGTTTCTAATTAGTATTTATGAGAAGGACAGACCCATTGAGTGTAGCAATAATTTAAATTAGAGAGAGAGAGGAGGGAGGGGTGGAACAGACAAAGACTTGAGAAAGTAAGGGAGACAAGAAAGAAGAATACAATTTTATATAGACAGGAGAAGATAATCTTAGCATTATTCCAGAAGTATAGTTAGCCTTGTTGGAACGCCTTGGTAGTAAAAAATCATACGTTCATGAAAATCTTGAAGCATAAATAGGAAAATGATGATTGGCTTGCTCGATACATGAATTTTATTCCCTCTACCGAAATTACAACAGACCATTAAATTCTGGGGCTGGGGCAGTCTGGAACACATTCTTTATAGGATGGGCCTTGGCCCATCTGCCCCATTGCATGATCGAGTACTCTTCTTTCAGTTAATTATGGGGATTTTACCTTTTAGTTGAGCCCACCCTTCTTTCAGTTAATTATGGGGATTTTACCTTTTAGTTGAGCCCACCCTTCTTTCAGTTAATTATGGGGATTTTACCTTTTAGTTGAGCCCACCCTTCTTTCAGTTAATTATGGGGATTTTACCTTTTAGTTGAGCCCACCCTTCTTTCAGTTAATTATGGGGATTTTACCTTTTAGTTGAGCCCACCCTTCTTTCAGTTAATTATGGGGATTTTACCTTTTAGTTGAGCCCACCCTTCTTTCAGTTAATTATGGGGATTTTACCTTTTAGTTGAGCTCACTCTTCTTTCAGTTAATTATGGGGATTTTACCTTTTAGTTGAGCTCAGTCTTCTTTCATTGGATCTACTTTCGTCATTTCTTTATCGTTTACCGGTCACTACAAATTAATCTGTGGTCATAATGTCTTTCACCAGACGCACTCTCGCAAGGTGCGTTGCCTAGCAATGTTATCATAACATGAACTACGTGTTGGGCTTGAAAGTCTTCTAGTGTTCCTGAATTGTCATAACATGAAACATTTCCTGAGTTTGAAAATCTTCAAGGCTGTCTGCATTGTCCTGGCGATAAAGATTACGAACAATCACTATTTTATAACCGGACATGTATTTCAGTAAAACTTGGTAAAGATATATCACAGGGTTGTTCACAATGGTGAGCTATTGTGTTGAACTGCATAATATTAATCTGTGTACTACTGTCTTGCCCGGCAATCAAAGGACTTTAAGTGCATGTGAACTGTACGGTTTTGCAGCTGTAAGTCTTAACGTGTTTGAATTGCCATAATGAGAGTTGTCGCGATTTAACATAATGAGAGTTGTAGCGTTCTAACATAATGATACTCTGAAATATGGAGGATTTTGCTAATTACATTTTGTTTTCTGTTAATGCTGCAATTTAAAAAGGAAACGACATATCCTCTGTAGATCATTTTAGATTAAATCAGCATTTTATTTTTAGACATACTAATGTAAGCAGTATTATTTGTTTCAAAGTCCTAAAGACATTACTAATCTAAGAGGTATTCGATGCTTCAAAGTTCTAGGCGTGAGTTAATTGATACTGAATGGCTCAAAGTTTTATTCGTGAGTTAAGTTATATTAAAAGTTTCAAATCCTATTGGTAAGTTAAGTGATATTAAATATTTCAAAATCCTATTGGTGAGTTAAATGGTTATTTAAAAATATTTATCATCGGGTTTCATCACAGATACAAGTGTGATTGGATGACAGACTAAAATGAGTACACGTCAAACAATAAATAAAATACCAATTGTCTCTTCGCTTCGTGGCACGTATAATGTAGAAGCCTACTATTTGCCATTGTTCTTTGTCGTCTGAATTAAAGAATAAGCGAATAAATAAATAAAGATCCAGCAAATTAATGACACGTGTAACTTGACTGAATCCAATTTGTTACAACATATAGTGTGGGTCCAGTGCTCTGGATTTCCCATTTCATATGCTGTGATTTTATGTGACGGTTACTGGAGTTTAGGGTGAGGTGCTCCTGCTCTCATGCACAAGGAGCGAAACTAAACTCTCATTGTTGGTGGTACACGCACATTTAGTTTCGTATCCATGGCTGTTTTTCTTATTTGTGTTCATTTTGTGTTTGCTTTGTTTTGCTTTGTATAAATAGTGAAATAAAAAAAATAAATGCTAGATTTTGTATACAGTGAGAGTTTTAGAAGGGAATTTGACTAAACTGGGCTGTGTAATATTTGGTTCTTAATTAACAATTACTACATTATAACTGGGAGTGTATTATATGTATAGGATGCGCAAAACATAGGGATGTTCACAATGGTGGATTATTATACTGAACCATTTAATATTAGTTTGTGTACTCAGTCTGTAGTGTGCTAAAAATAATACTGCTTTTATAAAGTGTACTTTGTAAAGCTCTATTTTAAATAGTATGTTGTGTAATACATGTTATGTAACAGTGTGTTATGTAAAAATCGTTTTTATTTAATAGTGTGTTGTGTAAATACATTTTTATTTAACAGTGTGCTGTGTAAATATTTTATTATTTTTAAATTAACAGTGTGTTGAGTAAATACTTTTTTTTTAAATGAACATTGTGTTGTGTAAATAGTTTTTTTTTTATTTAACAGTGTTTTGCGTAAATAGTTTTATTTAACAGTGAGTTGTGTAATAAGTTGTGTAATACCTTTTATTTAACAGTGTGTTCTGTAATACGTTTATCTAATAGTGTGTTCTGTTATAAAGGGTTGGGTTATAGTAGTTAGTGTAATACGTCTATCTAATAGTGTGTTCTGTTATAAAGGGTTGGGTTATAGTAGTTAGTGTAATGGTGAGATCGATAAAATTTTATTTTCATGTAATAAAAGATAACGTTTTAATACCGATCTCTTTAAATATTTGTTTTATACAACTCAATTACATACAACTGTATGAAACAGTGGGTTGTAATTCGTTCATCAACAGACTATAGTATTTGTTGTGAGGTCTGACAGATGACAGACAGCCCCCATACGCTGGCTTTATAATTGCAGGCTGAATAGCCACGGATAATTAAACATGTTTCTTCATAGTAAATTGCGACAGTATTGCTCTAGTCTAAAGCAGTAGTCAATTTTCTTTCTGTACTATACATGACTCAATATATAATACTTTGTGAAACTGCTTAGCAAGTGAACCTGGCCGTCTACCTATATTTGTAATGTGTATTGTTCTACCAAGCACACGCAATTCAAAGCATAATACATTTGAAGTTAAGTCCAGTAAGTAAGCTTGAGATTTAAACAAAAACTGAAAAGGGTATTTTAAAAAATATAATTCAAGGCATATGAAACTTTAGTGCCCTTTACGACAGGAAAACCTTATTCATTTGCGGGGGAGTATAGCACTTTGGATGGGGAAGGGGTCGATGATTAAAACTAGGACTCAAGAAAACGCTGCATCTGTTGTAACAGTGTAACATTTTCCTGTCACAAACCACGCACAAGTAAACACATGCGTACCCACCATCTCAGCAAATTAAAACCTCGCACAATGATAGTAAAGCCATTTACTATAAACTGCATTTAAAATTTACATAACCATATCTCGTAACACTATCAAAGTTAACCATGAGAACCGAATTGAACCAAACGATCGAGTTAGTCTTAACCGACTTAGTTAATCTTCACCTTGACTGACCACAAACGATGCTGGCCAAGTGATGAGGTTTTGTGCATTTGCTACAGTTGAAGTAGATTTTAATCAGTTTCCACTTCGCTAAAGGAATATCAGTCGCGTAAAATATTCAACTTGTTGAAAGCTACTTAAAAAAACCCACCCCAACATTTATTTCTTTTAAAGCCCATGTAGAGTTATCTTTTCCTTTTACAAGACTGATGGAAAGTTTTCAGGTCAAGGTCAGTGTGCAATATTTGAGCATCTAGAGAGCGAGCGTCGTAGATTGGTGATTGATGCTACACTTTCCGGAAATTTATTGGTTTGTCTTTGAGGTATTCAGTGTAAATCTCGCGCGATGAGCCGTTTAACGGGACAGCACTAAAGTAAAGGATGTGCCGTCTCGATCGACATTACAAAGCATCATACTAAAGCTGGATTCTTGTCAATAATGGACATAAAGCTATGATCAAGAACTTTATTGTACTTAATGTTAAATTTAATTCGATACATTTACTTAAATTGTTAACGAAATCAACACGTGTAAGATACAGTGAACAATGATATTTACTAATGATTAAAAAAAACGTTAAATTTGCTGGTTTATTTTTAATCTTTTCTTGCTGTGAGTATTTTGTAAATTATATTTAGTTTTTGCCGAATTCAGATAGTACATGGGTTAGTAAGACTTTCAGTGTTTAAAGGCTTTACTCATGCTTGCACAGTACAAACAAAACTAGTTGTATCCATTCAGAACAACAGATTTACGGCTTTTGGTACCCATCACTGTACCGTGCATCGAAAGAAGGACAACAGGAAAAAAATATATTGTTACAAGGTAAGAAGGTAAAGAAAGACAACAGAAAACAATATATTGTTACAATGTAAGAAGGTAAAGAAAAACAGCATTGGATGATTTTGTTATGAACAAGTGTGAGATTATTAGTCAGAAAACTACTAATCCAGTTGGAACTGGTTTGGATTGCATCAGCAATTTTCTAGCATATTCTCAGCTCGAGCTGTTTACTCCAAATCTGACACTTACAAAATACTATCAACAGTTTGTATAACAATTAAGTCTAGAAATAAGGATAGGCAAATTTTCTCTGCCACACTTAATATCATCTTCAACACATTGCTGTACACTTAATACTTCCACTACTCTACATGGATACCTTACTATCATCATCAACACATTGCTGTACACTTAATACTTCCACTACTCTACATGGATACCTTACTATCATCATCAACACATTGCTGTACACTTAATACTTCCACTACTCTACATGGATACCTTACTATCATCATCAACACATTGCTGTACACTTAATACTTCCACTACTCTACATGGATACCTTACTATCATCATCAACACATTGCTGTACACTTAATACTTCCACTACTCTACATGGATACCTTACTATCATCATCAACACATTGCTGTACACTTAATACTTCCACTACTCTACATGGATACCTTACTATCATATTCGACACATTGCTATACACTTAATACTGCCGCTACATGTATACCTTACTATCATATTCGACACATTGCTATACACTTAATACTGCCGCTACATGTATACCTTACTATCAACATCAAACCTGTTCTCAGTTTACTTTTACACGTTCTTATTGTGAAATTATAAGGGAAATTTATGCCATACAATATTCATTTATAAATACTGATACTTAAATACTTGCCATTTGTTATGACGTGCACAATAAAGGTTATGACTCACAGACCTTTAGCAACAACTGCAAATTTACAATATATTCTCATTCCACTTTATTTATATTTTTATATCAGTTACTGGTGATAAATTAAATAATACGGTTTATTATAGAGACGTGATAAAAGTTGGGGGAGGGGTTAATGGGGGGAGGCGATTTATTTTATCTTTCGGCTTTGATGTGGAGGAGGTTGTGTTGTTCTAGTGACAAGTTTGTGCTGAGTCGATTTTCTTTCAAACAAATCTGTCGCATTTTTCACATTTTGTATTCTTTAATTTCGATTGTTATATTTTTCTTCTTGGTTATCTTTGTTTTGTTCTCTTGGTTTTGTCTGAAACAAAAATATTATAGATGTCTAGTTATCAAGCGCTAATTTGGGTGTTTACATTTTTTTCTATTTGCCTTTTTCGAGTTTTAGTACAGTTTTTATTTATTTTCTTCTCTTGATTCCGAGCTGAACCAAAAACACTGCAGACAGCCTGTTTCTGAGACCTAGTATTGTTGTTTATAATTTAGTTATTTTCATATTTTTTTATTCTGAGATTTTTATATAGATTAAATTAAAGTTTACATAATTTTAAAAAGGTCTCTTGATTTTGGGAAAAAACAGAAATACCCCTAAAGACCTGATAACAAGAGCTTTAGATATAAACGCAAGCTCGCTACACAGTACTGTAAACTTAATACTAAGAATACATGACACAGTATGTACACTTAATACTAAGAATACATGACACAGTCTGTACACTTAATACTAAGAATACATTACACAGTCTGTACACTTAATACTAACATGATATAATAGTACTAACAATACACGACACAGTTCTGTAAAATTAATGCTAACAATTCTTGACACATTACTGTTCACTTAATGTTGAAAATAAATGACACAGTACTGTACACTTAATGCTAACAATACATGACCCATTACTGTGCACATACGGTTAACAATACATGACACAGAACTCTGCACTTAAAGGTAATGTTAACAATACATGATAGAGTACCATACACATAATGTTAATAATACAAGATACAATACTGCACACTTAATGACAATAATACATGACACAGTACTGTGCATTTTGCAACAGATATTTTTACCATTAACGAGATAGTGCCTCTTATATTATGAGGGCATTATCAGCTTTCCACCCATGATAATTTCACCTCTCGATTGCGGACATTTAGATCGAAGCAGTAACCTCCCTGTACCCCTTCCAGCACTTAACCTCAGTGTTAAAGGTAGACACAACAGGTCAACACTGGCCTGACATATCCAAGTAATTAGCAACGGGCACGCACGTTCATGATCCGACATATTATATTAATCCCATGCGCGCTGCTACAGATCTTTCTCTCTTAAGTATGCCACAACAGAGAGTGTGGGTGTTAACGATGCAATTGTACACAGCATATACACACAGGAACAATATATTCTAAGTAAGCATTTAAGATGATGTCTCACGTCATTCAAAGTAAGGATTTAAGATGTTGTCTAACATCATTCAAAGTAAGGATTTAAGATGTTGTCTAACATCATTCAAAGTAAGGATTTAAGATGTTGTCTAACATCATTCAAAGTAAGCAATTAAGATGTTGTCTAACATCATTCAAAGTAAGCAATTAAGATGTTGTCTCACATCATTCAAAGTGCACATCGTCAAGAAACTTAACACTTTTCAACAACGATATTTTTTCATGTCACACCTATTTAAGTGCGCACTTATTTTTCTGTTGCGAAATGTTATTGAAATAATTTCATAAAATAAAATACTAAATGAGAAACAAATGTACAGAGGTGTCAATACTGGCAGATATAAAATATTTTCTAAAAATCCCTTTGAATACTCGATCGAAACTACATTTCCTAAGCGACAGGCACTTTCCGCTTGCAACTGCACAGCTGTTTTGTTTAGGAAAATTAGCTTTACACGCACACACACACACACACACACACACACACACATACGTGCACACACATGTACAAGTATCCTCATGTCATGCTTATTTTCTCGCGTACAAATCCCAGCACGCACACTTCCTCCCATATGCACACATCTCCCTCCCTCCCTCCACTCACTCATCACTCACTCAAAGAATCAATTAATTAACCACTCAGTGAATCAATCAATTAAATATTCACTCATTCATTCACACACTCACACTCACTGAATCAGTCAATTAACTATTCACTCACTCACACATTCACAAATCAATCAATCACTCATTATATCAATCATACTTCAGATAAACATACTAATTTATACACTCTTTATTCGTACACATACATATTCTAAACACATATGCACACGCTTAACTCATATGCACATGTTTAGCACACACATACTCAGTCAAGCACATATGCATTTGCTGAACACACATACGCATACTAAACGCACACGTACACATTCTAAACACACACATAAACACGCTTAACACACATACACATAATTATAGTTACAAACATAATACATATATATACACTTAAAACACACATTTTAACATATAAACATACTCACATACTTGACACATATATACATATACTTACACACAGCACATATTTAATACATATACTTGGCACATGCACATATTTAACACACACATACATATACTCATCACGCATAAATATTTACTTAACACACACACACATACACGTACGTAACACACGCACATACACTTAACATACACTCACCTTATCCTTCACCATCACATTATTTTACTCTTACACACATGCTTACGTCCCTCACTCATCTCTTTCACTCTCACTCTGTCACGCTCACTCTTATATTCACATACTCATACATCCTTCACCCTGTTTTACATTTACACACACATATCCCAATGTTTTATATTAATCTTTTGATAAAAAAAAAAAAAAACGCCATCCATATCCGCTCTATACACACACACGCACGCACACACCGTTTCCACATTCGTTCATGTATATACAGCTACCCTGCGAGTTCTCAATTATGCATAATATATAAGTGAAAAACAGTACATTCTCCATCTTCTCAGTTTTAAAACTACACAACACATGCACATACGCACACATCCTTTACCCTCACAAATTTCAAGCTTGCACTCATACCAACACTCACACAAAAATCACACACACGTACACCTTCACCTGCACTAATACACACGTCCTTCATACTCAACCACATTTCATTTCGACACATCATTCACTCAGACACTCACTCGCTTGCTCGCACGCATGCACGTCCCTATTTATTAAAATCACCGAACCAAATAAGCTATTAATCTGAGTTTTAGGCAACTATAAACTTACTCACCGTGTCTTTAGCTTCCTAGAAGCAACACAAAATACATTTTAATGGAAAACAACAAAAAATCCGATATTAATCATTTGTTTTGCCAGGCCGGATGTGGTCTGCTTAGTTGCTGCAGGCGAGACACTGGCATGCAGGTGCTCTTCTGGAATGATTTCCACGGCTCAGAACGGCATTTGTCAAAGACAGGGTGCTTATCGTCAAAATGTGGACATGTTTTACGTTTTAAAAGAGTCTGAAGGACTTGAGTGTGTGTGTGTGTGTGTGTGTGTGTGTGTGTGTGTGTGTGAGAGAGAGAGAGAGAGAGAGAGAGAGAGAGTAATGTGCGCGTGCCTGCATACTTTTCTGTGTACATGTGTTCAGATAGCACGACATTTTAGGCTCTGACATAATCCCTGCCATTACTGGAAAGAAAATTACAGTGAAAGATTAAGAAGAGTGAGCGAGAGAGAGAGAAATTGTCAGAGAAACAGACACACACACACACACACACACACACACACACACACACACAGATATGGATTGCATACATGAAATGGCGAATCATTGGTCACATGACAACGAGAGGGAACGTTTATTAGTTCTTCTTCCCTGGCTTCAACTTCGCACTTCAGACTGTAATCATGTTACTCCCTGACGTAACCTCGAGATACACCCAATGTTGTAAATTTACTCAAATATTCGCACTTCAGACTGTAATCATGGTACTCCCTGACGTAACCTCGAGATACACCCAATGTTGTAAATTTACTCAAATATTCGCACTTCAGACTGTAATCATGGTACTCCATGAAGTAACCTCGAGATACACTCAATGTTCATAGTTTGCTGTAACTTTATTCAAATATTCGCACATGTTGGGTTTAGGAAATAGAAGAAATATAATTAATTATCCATGTATTTAAACACAGGAGTTATTTTTAGTTCTTAATATAAAGTGTAGACTTAATAGGTGTACCACGTGTTTACTGAGTATCTTTCTATCGATTTCAAATATCTTTCTTCGTAATTATTACGTAAAATATTAAATGCGAACGTTTTTGTAAGAATATTATCTATCTATAAGCCTGAACATACCCATATGTTGACCGAGATATGAAGCAGTAAAAATCATTATTCTCGATTTTGATAATTGAGAGTGTGCCTTTTAATTAAATGCACACACTTCAGTCTACACAAACTAAACACATTTCATTTACGACTGCGTAATGAATTTTAACGCTTTTTCTCTCAGTACACTGTAAATAACATTTCTGGATGACAGATTCTAAGCGCTCGCCTTTAAACTAAATTATTTACTCTTTGGTAAAAATAAAGCAACCCTAAATGGCAAGCGTCAAGTGCAAAGCAGCAGTTTGAAACTTACAAATTTATTATGCCATCAATATAGAATATTTTGTTTATGAGTTTGTGAAAATGTTTGTGTATGGTGTGTGTGGAAATTCTTTTACGTTGTGTGTGCGTGCATTCTTGTGTATGGTGCATGTTTATGTTTATGTGGGGTACTTGTATGTAGCGCGTGAGTATCTACTTGTGTCAAAGTAGAGAAGTACATTCTTGTCCGTAAAGTGAGATTGTTGTGTATGTGTATATTTTCAGTGCGTGCGCACGTTTGTACTTCAAATATAGTGTGTATGTGCGTGAGTGTGCGTATGTGTGCATTTGCAGTGTGTATATGTGTTTGAAATGCATATGTGATTAGTGCATATGTATATGTTTACTTGTACTTAGGGCGTGTATGCGTGTTTGCGCTTGTCTGACCAATTATATTTGTAAAATTGTGTGTGTGTGCAGTGCGTGTATGTGTTGACTTGTTTATTGTATAAGTGCGTGTATGCATTTACTTGTGTATTATATATATATATATATATGTGTGTGTGTGTGTGTGTGTGTGTGTGTGTGTGTGTGTGTGTGCAGTGCGTGTATGTGCTGACTTGTTTATTGTATAAGTGCGTGTATGTAGTGCGTGTATGCGTTTACTTGACATATGTTTGCGCTTATATATGTGTTGATACATGTATATTTGTATGCAGTGTGTGTATGTGTACTTTTGTAATGTATAGAATTAATAAATTCACTTTTAAAATTCCAAAACAACTTGAAATACTTTATGAATCACCATATCTTTCAGGGAAAATGGATTGGACGGAATTAAGAGCAACAACTCGTTAATCAGATTTGCAAATCACACACAAATACCGACGTAAATAAGTATGTGATTAGTCGTACGAAAAGTGTTCTATATCATCCATTTACGGTATCATATCTTTAGTGAACTATCGTCTTCATTAGAGCAAACGATGCAATGATTACGAAATTTCCATGTCAAACATACAACCCCTGCCTGTTTTAATGGTGATCGCGCTAACCCCAGAGACGCTCTGACGCCGCATGCACGTTAAACCCAGCCACCCAGGCTTAAAATCGCCCTTCGCTCGTTTCACCAAAACTTCGATCAATGGGCAGATAGAAGACAGAACCGTAATAAATCATTTTTCCCATCATCGCAGAGGCAGTTTTACAGCATGAAGCAAAACAAAGGAACAGAGTAATTTGCCGACGTAACATTCGAGAAGGGGAAATTAAAACGAGAATCGCCTGGAAAGTTCGCGCGGTTCAGCGAAAGATGTTTAGAATAAAACTTCAGAATTTCCTGCTTCTGCACGGACGAGCATTTGCATTATGGCAATGTCTGGAATAAAGTTAACTCTAAAAGTGCAGGCTATGGAACGGTTTCATTTTTATTGGTTTTTCAGAATTCACCTAAAAGATGACTCTCGGCTTTATTTCTCTTTCCAACTAGTTCATTAATTCATCCTGTTTGAAAACCTGTAAGTGTGCACTGGTCGTTAAAGTTTTCCTACCTACTTAAATATTTAAAGGGGGAAACAGGATATGTATATGCAATGAATAATTAAATAATAAAATGATGAATTTATTAAAAGAAAGTTAACTCACCTTTAGACTTATGAATTCGTAAACGGTTAATAGATTTTTTTCTCTTTTATTATAAAATATTTATTAATTTTATTCTCTTTGATTATAAAATATTTATTAATGTTATTCTCTTTTATTATAAAATATTTATTAACCATTCTCTTTTATTATAAAATATTTATTAATTTTATTCTCTTTTATTATAAAATAATCTCTGTCCGATGAGAAAAATAATCGTCCTAGATAGTATATTTATAGGAAGAGGGATCTGTGGTAGTTATAATTTACTATCCTTATCATTAAGTGGACATAATATATTATAATTTGAAAAGATAGCAATGAACTTGAAATGTGCAAACGAATTTTCTTTTTAAAAGCCGAGAAAAGTTGAAAATTCAATATGATAAAAACTAAACAAAACATGACGCAGTTATATCCCATATTTGTCCCTCACACCGCAGACTATAATGAATATTATTTTTAATCCCTCTCTCCTCTCTGGGAACGAGCACATTTTCCACAATTGATGAACGCGCGCGCTCAAGTGATCGAACTCGAGCGATCTCAATGGAAAGAATAACGAGTCCACGAGGGCCGCCAGTTCGTGGCGATGAATATAAAGTGTGGATTAAAGTCCGTTTAGTTTTTGGGAGGGCGCTGTTATCAGAACGTCAACGTAGCAAAGGGCAACAACGCGCGAGTGCAAAAGTCCCATGACGCCCGTGCATGATTTGATAGATAACTGACAGTTTGTCCGAAATCTGTTTACACTTTTGATTGTTTATCCAATTTGCATTATTTTTCTAAACAAAAAATTTCAGTTGCTGATTTAGAGAAATTGCAAATAGTTGAAGCAAATTGTTTTTCAATTAATGTGCATAAATATAATCTGAATATCTGACTACTGGCGCCATCACTTCAGTCTTAATCAAAAATTCATTTTCACAAGTCTGTTCAAAGCAAAATTTATCCTGTAACGTTTTAGCTGTAATTGCTTAAGTGCAATGGTCAAAGTGTGCACTTATTTTACTTTAAACATATTAGCATAGGAATTTTAAATGAAATGATGGTGAGGAAAATAGGAAATATTTAGTATTAGTCATAAAATGAACTGCTGCTAAATTATGTTTTTGAAAGTGTTTGAGGTTTCTCTCCTTCCTTCAAATACCTGTTGCTGTGGTTGTGGTTGTTTGTGGTTGTGGATGTTTTTATTAATAACCTGGAGGAAATCTATGTATCTTCCTACCTATAGATATATCTCTCTGTGACATGCACGCCAGTTAGTTAATGAAGGTAATTATTATTATTAATTTATCTTTCATAAATAATTTCAAGTGATGAGAATATTAATTTTATTTTATTAATGATCCTCCAACAGATATCACTCATCTCTCACTTGGCGGATATTTTGGCGTTGTAAACGTTTTCTCTATTCCACAGAATCAACCAACATTTACAGTTTCTGTGAGTAGAAAGCCTCTTACTAAAGGAGAAAACAAATCTGTTTTTAGAGAACCCCCGTCCACCCACTTTCTTCTCCAACATGAGATTAATTATCAGCATCAATATGCATAAGAAGGTAATTAAATTTAACAATATATTTATTAAATGAACAATCAAATATACATATAACAATTGCAATGAAATAGATTACTTGACACAATAGTCCACAAACACATGTTCGGATAACTATTGTTTACTCTCTCTCTCTCTCTCTCTCTCTCTCTCTATGTCAACATAATAAATAAATATAATTACAGTTCAATAATAGAGTCAATACAAATTGCATGTTAATCCTATCAGAGAATAGATGTGGAGTTATTAGAGTTAAATATGTACATTTACTGACTTAGATTAAGCACTGCTTGACAGTCTTTCACTTGCTTTGCAACAATGTCACAGTATCAAAATGTCTATGGTCAGCAGGTGTTCCCGCCATTCCCGGGGAAACTGATGCACTGCTACATTTCGAACTCTCCTCACTGTGTCACTTCCTTGAAGTGATCAAAGTGATACTTGTAACTTCACTGTACTAGAATTCTTCTGAATGTGTCCAGCAAACTTGCTCTGATACATCAATAGTGCGTAGCGTACTCGTTACACACTCCTTACACACTCTGCAACACACTCTGCGAGTGTGCACTTTTCTGGTCACTCAAGTTTTGACCCATGAAGACAAGAAGGGTAGCTAGAAACTTGAAAGTTGAACTTGAGACTCAAGCTCGAGACTTACATCTCAAGGTTGAACTCACACTCAGGGTGAAACTCAAAAACAAAAAGGCACTTGATCACTGCAATATATAGTTAAGGAGCAAGCCTGTTTCCTATTTATCACAGTATAATTCTACTCTCTCTTGCATTCCATCCTCACACTTACAATTCCTTCAATGGTATTCATTAGCACCATGCATGCACATGGTAAAACAAACATAGTGTATCAAACAATGTCATATATTAATACACCATAGTTCAGCTTAGTTCAAACATTTGTAGTAATAAAAGTTAACTCACATACTACATCTCTACATGAACACTAATATAACATATCATAGTCCATTCTCTCTCAATCAGTCAGTTAAACTCACCACTGAAGCTAACGACTGCCTTCAAGCTGGATTTTCTTTTTCTACTTCAAATTCAAAAGTGATTAGGATAAAGAATTCTCTACAGCAAGTGAACTCTTTAAACTTAGCCTATTGGCTAGTCTCGTTCTCATAAATCATAATCATCGGACAATAGGAAACTGCTCACTCAGTTTCCATTAGGTCAGTGATTCTAGAATATTCTTGCCTTAGGCTGTTTACTTCAAACTCAGACACTTTCAAAGTAACACCATAAGGAGTGCCCAAATTTGGGTCACTTTGACAATTTAGCAGTTTATATAACAATTAAATTTTAAAATAGGGATGGGCAAATTTACTTTGTTACACTATCAATCAATCTATCTATCTATCTATCTATCTATCTATCTATCTATCTATCTATCTATCTATCTATTAGTTTTATGTACCTGAATGTGTGCACTCTATAAATAACCGAGTAAAAATCTATTAACTCCAATGGCAGTTTCATTACAGCACGATTTCATTTCGAGAAAAACATAGAATCGCTGCAAAGAAATCAACCTGTTTTCGATTTTCTTTATAGGGAAGAGTGGCGATCTCATATGTAAATCTCGATAACAGTAAAAACTAAATTGTGTTCTAACACCATGGAATGTAGTGGCCAACAATATATGCAGTTCACACTGGTTCAGTTATGTTTTACATCGCTTATACAACACCATTACAGCATATTGAAAAAGATACTTACTATGTCCTGTTAAGTTGCCACCAAATCGCTGCGAAGAAAAATGAAACAACCTGCTTGAAATCAAAATCCACAAATACGACTGATTTACCTCTGGTAACAATTATATTTGTAATAAAGTTTCGATAAATAATTTCATCAAAGGCTTTTTATCAACTGACATTCAATATAATACAAAATTAGAGGCTGGTGTCACTTTAAGATTGCATGGAAATCAGTAGAGTAATTCCAGTGTGCGATATGGATTTGATATATTTGAGCAACACTTTGACATATACTCACTGAAAGCCTTCCGAGAATGAATCTGCTGAAGCCGTTCATTGCTGGAATGTTAAGAACTAAAAAAAACAGGGTCTGTTAATAAAAGTTTTAACTGTGACGCTGTCGAAACGCATTCCATAACTTTATCGAGTACTCTGAAAATACTTACAAAATAGGAAATGAATCAAAGTGGTATAATTAATATAGAGAAAGTGAGCGCAGACTGAAGAATCGAAAACTAAATCATTAGAAAGGGAGACAATTATTAAACCGTATAGCAAAATGCGTGACTGAAGAAAACTAAATCTTAAAGTGAGACTAATCCGTATAGCAAGCGTGACTGACTACGCTAAATCTTAAAGCGTGACGAAGAAAACAAAACCTTACAGCAAGTATGGCTGACCAGAACTTGCCCTTGAAGTAAGTGTGACTGAAGAGAACTAAACTTGCAAACGTGACTGAAGACAACTAAACCTTACAGCAAGTGTGACTGAGAGAACTAAACCTTAAGCAAGTGTGACTGAGAGAACTAATCCTTAAAGTAAATGTGGCAGAAGAGAAATAAACCTTAAGCAAGTGTGACTGAGAGAACTAAACCTTAAGCAAGTGTGACTGAGAGAAGTAATCCTTAAAGTAAATGTGGCAGAAGAGAACTAATCCTTAAAGTAAATGTGGCAGAAGAGAACTAAACCTTAAGCAAACGTGAGTGAAAGAACTAAACTTAAGCAAACTGACTTATTGAAAACAACTAAACCTTAAGCAAGTGTGACTGAGAGAACTAATCCTTAAAGTAAATGTGGCAGAAGAGAACTAAACCTTAAGCAAACGTGAGTGAAAGAACTAAACTTAAGCAAACTGACTTATTGAAAACAACTAAACCTTAAGCAAGTGTGACTGAGAGAACTAAACCTTAAGCAAGTGTGACTGAGAGAACTAATCCTTAAAGTAAATGTGGCAGAAGAGAACTAAACCTTAAGCAAACGTGAGTGAAAGAACTAAACTTAAGCAAACTGACTTATTGAAAACAACTAAACCTTAAGCAAGTGTGACTGAGAGAACTAATCCTTAAAGTAAATGTGGCAGAAGAGAACTAAACCTTAAGCAAACGTGAGTGAAAGAACTAAACTTTAAGCAAACGTGATTGAAGACAACTAAACCTTACTGCAAGTGTGAGGAAGAGAATGAAATCTGAAAGCAAGCGTGATTGAGAACTTAACCTTAGATAAGCGTGACCAGATATAACTGAACCTTGTAGCAAGCGCGTCTAAGGTCGGTGATATAAGTCGGGAATCTAAATCGATAAACAAACATCGGTTAAATATTGTGGTGGTAACCACAGTTAGTTTAACCCCCTTTTCAACAGCATCATTGTTTACAAACAGCAACGTAAAAATCAACATCACTACCAGCAACAGCGTTAACACCAACAGCAACGTAAAAATCAACATCACTACCAGCAACAGCGTTAACACCAACATCAACAACAATATCAGCATCAACCTCAGTAATTTTACATCATTATCTACAGCATCAATGCAGTATCAATGTCACAAAACGGGAGGCTCGTTACAAGCCGACCCCGAGCTGAAGTTAGAGATGCAAGGGGTGAAGTCTAATTTTGGCCTGCTCCGGTGCACCTCCAAGAGAAGCTCGTGTGACGTATGCCAGTACTACGTCGTGTCAGGTTGTTACATAGACACACACGACATACACCATTGATGTTTGGGTGGGGCCCACTTTATTAATGTCATGCCAAGGAACGTTTTATTGGCGGTGTGTGTTGTGAGTGTGTATCATAAATGTGAATAAATGGACGAACAGACGAACGGTGCAAAACAATAGTACAAATTCTTTCGTCCCTCTCAAAAACTATGAATAACAAGAGAGTTGAAAGATGTTTAAATCAGGTAATTTATTCCCGATTTAAAAAGGGGCACTACTCTTTCGCACAGTGATTAATCATTCATTCAACTTTCCAATGTCATACACTCTGTGGGAAATAAGGGGGGATGAAAATGATGAAATTCAAAATATAAAATAAAGATTAATTACACAATTCTTATGCGGCAAATGGGGCCGCTTTAACAATAGTTCACATGTAAAATAAGCATTACTTTTAACATTAGAGTTCTTATTTTGCAAACGATATAATAGTGTTCATTTTCTTAGAGTCCTAGGGTTAAGTATGTGCGCGTTAGCCGTGCTAATTATTACTCACTATTAATGTCAGAGTTCCAAGGAGATGACGTAAGCTCACACGTCACTTATAAGCGGCACTTCAAAGTGAAGATCACGACGCAATTGAGGCGTCGCATTACAGGTGAAGATTCTGCAGAATCTAGGCACCACTTTCAGATTATCACTGGGGAGAAATCTGAAATTTAGCTGACTGTTGTCAGCCTCGATAATTATCGTTGTACCGGTTGTCGTGGAAACGGACACCCCAACGACGTTTAGCATTATCGGGTGGAGTCGTCCAGTGGGATGTGTCGTCGCATTACATTGAGTGTAGAAATCCGGATATCTGTAAGAAAATCTCGGTGCTAGCCTCTCAATTTGCGGGATAGATGTGTCAAACCAAACTCTCAGACAGGGGGAAGAACAAAATTGGTCCCTCGTGTCGTTAACTGCATACAACCAGCGTCGCATACATCGGGTTTTCTTTGACAGCGAACTTTCCACTTTGCCAAAAGTTATACTGAGTAATTTTGCCTCGTTACTCAATATATGGCATCAGACGGATGGAAAACGGATGGAAAGAGATTATTGCAGCTTTCCTTTATGAAATCTCTGTACATGAGATAATTCATACGTGAAGTTAGACTGGCTTCAGACGAATCGACGTTTTCAACATTGAGAGTAAAATCTTCATTTTGCTTCTTATATAGCTTTCACTGAAGGTTTCCAAAACTTCCAGAAGCTATATCCTGTGACATGATTTTTGCCTTGGATATATAGTGGTAATCGTGATGCACGCTTTTCTGTGGTCAATTCTAATGCGCACTGGCCATTTCTCTCGTCAACAACACGTGACTCGTAGTGCGCAGTTGTCCCAATCATTTAATATACATATCCTTCATAAACTAATATATATATTCAATATGATATATTAACACACACTGCGTCACGAACGTCTGTCTACTAAAGAGATCTTAGGTGACCGTTACTGGAATTACATGCTACACACGAAAAATAACAAAACTCGGGTTACTTCAACTAGTTTTGTTGGCGGTTTATTAAAATGAAATAAAATATAATTTCTGTCCCTCATTTCCTGTGACAATCAATATTAGGAGCATCATCATCGTCAAGGTCAACATTAACAAACAATGCCAATTTCAACATCAAAATCAACAACAGCAACAGCTTCAACATCAACATCAGCCTCATTAACATCAACTCAAATCGTAAACAATAACATTAACACATCAACGCCTTCAGTAACAACGATAAATAACAAATAATTAATCATCAAAGAAACGATAAGAGTAATAACTGTCAATAATATTAAGCCAATGCAACCTAAAATCCAAACATATCAACTGCTTATTTAATTATATGACGTCATTAATTAGACAAATAACTTTTGGAGAAAAAAAATATAATGGTATGATTATCTAAGTAATAAAACAGTGTAACTATAAAAACTATATATTAACGAACATATACTAGAACAATCATAAGAAAACATATTATACTCTTATAAAATGAAATGCAGGGTTTACTAATGATTGAAAATGGCTAAGGGACTAGATTGGGTTTAAATGCATCTGAAGCCATTGCCAAGGGTGTTAGTCGGAGAGTTTCATCGATAGCTAAAGATCCTGTCAATTTGGTAATAATCATTCCCCAATTAACTGGTACTCTCCATAGGCACCGGATCTGGGTACTCATAATTGCAAAAAGTAAGTATTCTAATTTAGATATTTAAGATAATTTTTTTAAAAATAACTTTGGTATGAGGTGCCTGCGGCTTGGGTTCGATGTTAATACTAAGAAAGTCTAAACCCGTCATTGTAAATTATCTCAATTTACTTCGAGCTCACTGATCTCTGAAACGCATTTCATTTTTTTTCTTAGGTTCGTAGAATCAGGGAAACATTGATTTCAAAGAATATGATTCTTGTAAAATATATTTTCCGATAACATTTTTCCCCTAGGAGTGGACGAGGGCTGGATTAATTAATGTATTAAATTATCCTCACTAACACACAAAGGCAACGATCAAATGTTACGTGGGCAGGAAAAAATGGAATGCGTCTAATAAATAGAATAAAACGCAATCTGAATGCTTCTTTCCCTTCCCCACATTTTTCCAACATCCACCCCCCCCCCTCTCAACACCCGTCTTGTTCCCATCATTCAACACCTCCAGAACAGACAGTCACATGAAAATTTACAGCTATTATAAAAGTTATCACCAGATAGCAAAAGAGATATTCTAACCCCTCAGATAAATACAAAATTTAATTATTGCATATATTATACTAAAATGAAATGAACGCTAATAAAGTTTAAAACAAAGAAGTACTAATTCATGTACATTTATATTTGAACTAATTTTGTACATTTATATTTCCCCATACAGAAATTTAAATAAAAAACACTGGACTGTGCGTCCAGCCCGCAATATTGCCTGTCAGTCGATTTTGTTTCCTCGGGTCTATCGTTTTTAATGTAACAGCCAGCATTTCCTTCAAGTCCGAGATGTGTTTCCAGACAATTCCGTATCTCTTTGGGTGACGTCACGATGGCCTCACTTTTCCTTACGACTTCCGCACTAAGGAGCACTCAAGGGGAAATCAGATTGGATTTACAACATGGTTGCTCGATAAGGTAACAGATTCACGCAGTCGAAGGACAAAGAGGAGATAATTCAGCTTGTTGTTGACAAAACTACTGCTGAAAATGAACAACAAAAACTTTGACCTTAGCATTGTATTTTTGCTGCTGTTAATGGTGCCTGCTGATTTAAGCATTCATGTATTTGTGTGTCTGCTGATTTGAACAGGCATGTGTCTGCTGATGTGAGCAAGCATGTCTGCTGATTTGAGAAGGCATATGTCTGCTGATTTGAGCAAGCATGTGTCTGTGTGTGTCTGCTGATTTGAGCAGGCATGTGTCTGCTGATTTGAGCAAGCATGTGTCTGTGTGTGTCTGCTGATTTTAGCAAGCATGTGTCTGTGTGTCCGCTGATTTGAGCATGCGTGTTTGTATTTTATCTGGGCGTCTGTGTAAAAGCGTGTTCCTTTTCTTATTCATTGTACCTTTTTTTTGTTGTCTTTTTCTCCTTTCTGTCTCTTCTTCTTCTTTTTTCTGTTTTTTCTCTCTTCATTTTTTCTCTTCTCTTTCATGTTTCCTCTTCCTGCTTTGCTCTATTTTCTCCCTTCTGTTTCTATCTTTTGTGTCTTCTCTGTCTGCTTTTCTATCCGTTTTTCTTAATTGTTATTATTCTCTATTATTGTTTATTCCTTTTCCTATTCCACTCTTATAAATCTCTCTCTTCCTTTTCTTTTCTAGATTTCTCTGTCTCTCATTTGGATCTGTTGTGTATTTGCTTTATTTGTGTTTAAAATACTTTTTTTTTACCTTCCTTCTCCCTGTTCTTTTTCTGCTATCGTTCTTTGTTGTTAATTTTTCTCTCCCTTTTCTTTCTTTCCTTCTTCTCATGTTTCCCTTTGGTTTTTCCTGTCGTCTCTTTTTGTTCGGTCACCTTCTCTTTTGCGTGCGTGCGTACGTGTGTGTGTGTGTGTGTGTGTGCAATTGTATTTGCACCTTATGTGCGTGTGCATGTGTCTGTGCATCTCGTCATTGCCCCGCAGAGAGGAGAGAGAAAGGAAAGAAATGAGGGAGGGTATATCAGATGGCTAAGTGAGAGAGAGAAGGAAAGAAAAGACCAAGAGAGAAACCGAAAGGGAACAGACAAAGAAACAAGTAAAGGAAACGAGCGAGGGGCGAGGGAGAAAAGAGAGAGGAATAAGAAGATGGTGAAGGGCGATAGGAAAACGTTAGTCAAAAGAAAGAGAAAGGAAGTGAAGAGATAGACAAAAAGAAGGAGAGAGAGAAGAAAACAGACAAGCAATTTATTGGCGCCTTTGCTTTTTTTATGTCGCAGAAACGTCCGCTCTCCCAAAGGGCCTCAGAGATATGAGAAGAAAATTGCGCCACAAAATAACACTCGGGAAATGGTGAAAGAAGAATATATGGTACGGTCGAAAAGTCAATCACGAGACCTGTAGACTGGATAGTTTTCTCCCCATTACTTTGGAATAGCCACATGGCGGAGAGAATGGTTGATAGAAAACACTAATATTTCTATTATATATCTTGATCTCTTTGATTGGGAAAAAGAAAAATTGATCCAGCACTTGAGTTTATGTACTTCACTGTAAATTTCCACTACTTTTTCATTGTCAATATATTTTCCTTTGAGTATAAAGATGAGAATCACATTCGGTTTTTTAAAGTAAATCAAATAGATCGCTGTCTAAATTTGAGAAGATCTATTGATTGAAATATTCGTGTCATGCACGACTGTTCGATAATCAAAACTGGTAAGGGGAGGCAGAACGAATACATCATTTTGCAATTTATATTGTCCTTATAGGATTCGAACTGTTCAATCTAAATCCACACAAACGTGTCCATGCAATACTCACGTTGACAAAATCCTTTCGGACATTGACAAATTATTCAAAATATGTAATAATCCTTCGGACATTGACAAATTATTGAAAATATGTAATAATCCTTCGGACATTGACAAATTATTCAAAATATGTAATAATCCTTCGGACATTGACAAATTATTCAAAATATGTAATAATCCTTCGGACATTGACAAATTATTCAAAATATGTAATAATCCTTCGGACATTGACAAATTATTCAAAATATGTAATAATCCTTCGGACATTGACAAATTATTCAAAATATGTAATAATCCTTCGGACATTGACAAATTATTCAAAATATGTAATAATCCTTCGGACATTGACAAATTATTCAAAATATGTAATAATCCTTCGGACATTGACAAATTATTCAAAATATGTAATAATCCTTCGGACATTGACAAATTATTCAAAATATGTAATAATCCTTCGGACATTGACAAATTATTCAAAATATGTAATAATCCTTCGTCGTTGCAATGCATTATACCGTTAGTATTATTTGCATGCAAATATTAGTTTATAACTACACACGCTATATTGAGTGTCTTGAATATTCTATTATTCTACCAAACATTAGTTTATAACTGCATTCTCCAATCAGTGTTTTGAAAATGCTATTATTATATTATAACTACACTCTCCATTCCGTCTTGAAGCGACATGATTGACTGGGAAGTAAAGTATAATGACGTAATAAAGGAAAGTATGAGTAATGAGGACAAATATGTTTGGATTGGGGGATTAAATTGGATACTGAAATCAGCAAAATTACTGACATTAAATATTTAAGCATTATCTGAAAATGAATGAAATAGAACATTAAATATTTAAGCATTATCTGAAAATGAATGAAATATAACATTAAATATTTAAGCATTATATGAAAATGAATGAAATAGAACAGAAGAGAAAGAAATTCACACCACCGACAACAACAATAATAATATAGATGGAAATGTTGCCTGCGATGCCAATCAGTACTGCACACCACAAAGCTTCAGTTATATAAATCAACAGATAACGCGTTGACAATCACACCCATGAGAGATACCACTTAATCAGCACCTCACATGTCAGTTTCTCCATTTTCTGTTGTCACCTTCTCGCTTGTCTCACTTCACCAAGGGCACCTTTGCAGACACGCTTCAGGAACCTGACAGACATGGGATGCCAAGAATAACTGTTATCTTTTAGCGGCACCAAGACAAGTGGCAGCTGCCAGCGTGCGAACTCCAGATAGGGCAGCCGCCTCTCAAGACCAGGACGACACGCATAAATACAGAAATTAGCATGTAAGCACGAACTCGCGTGCATGCAAACAACCTGATCATGCACGTTGCTCCACACGTAATTCACACAGCAAATTTTGATAAGTGTTTCTGCGCTCACGATGTCCTATGATTCACTAGGATATCTCATCTTGTGAATAAAATTGGGGGAAAACATCAATTAATTCCAGATCGCATTACAGCACGTGACATCACTGGACTTCCTCTCGTGCGACTCCACCTCACCTAACCGAATCCCACCTCACGAGATGCCACGTCTATTTCTCTCTCTCACTTCACTTTACATCTCAGTGTACACATCACCTCACGGCACCCAGCTACATTCCTTTGGGAGGGACAACCTCGTCTTATTTTTGATCAGCTTGTCACCCAGCAGGAGTGTCTCACGTCGACTCATATGTTATTATCTCACATCAATCGGTTCGATTTCTTCATAACATAACACTTCTTGCCACCTCGCCTCATTTTTTTTTCTACACCTTACACACCTCTGTCACCTCAGATCTCGATTTCATTGCCTCGTAGCATATCTTGTCACTTCAAATCACATTATCATCTTCTCGTTATCACACTCAACACTTTCTCACTCTGCTCCATTTCTTCAAAATCATTTTCATGACATCACTTATTTTGATTTCGGCAGTACTTAGCACTTGTTGCATCATATTACACAGCCTTACATCAAATCACCATATATAACACAAAAAACACGTAATTACACATTATCTTCTCATCATGTGATATTACGTCTAAGCTAATATCGCATGTCATCTCGTATTTTGCATCACCTCACGTTACCTTTCTACCCCATCTTTCCTCATATCTCATTAATTACTCTATCTATCTATCTATCTATCTATCTATCTATCTATCTATCTATCTATCTATCTATCTATCTATCTATCTATCTATCTATCTATCTATCTATCTATCTATCTATCTATCTATCTATCTATCTATCTATCTATCTATCTATCTATCTATCCATCCATCCATCCATCCATCTATCTATCCATCCATCCATCCATCCATCCATCCATCCATCCATCCATCCATCCATCTATCTACCTATCTATCTATCTGTGACAGGGCATGAAGCTTAGTTAATGAAAATGATTATATTTATTAATTAATATTTCATAACTAATTGCAAGTGATGATAATCTTAATTTTATTAATGATTCTCCAGCAAATACCACTCGTATCTCTCACTTGGCGGACTTTTCGTTACTATAAACGTTTTTCTCTAATCCACAACATAAAACAACATTTACAGTCACATAATGTTTCTGAGAGAAAAACTTCTTACAAAAGGAGAAGACAAATCCATCTTAAAATCCATTCAGCGTCATGCTAAATGATAATTGAATGGGTCATTGTGCAAAAAATTAAAACCAAATGTACTAATTAATTGATTTTTAAAAATTTAAATTACTACTTTTCATAGACATATTGATTAATTAACTCATGTTTAATTCAGACTGATTGGTAAAAATTAGAATGTCAAACATGCCAAAACTAAGCCTGGGCCCCGGCCCATTTAATCCCAACGACGCTGAACGGGTTAAATCTATATTTAGCGAGCTCCCATCCACCCAATTTCTTCTCCAACATAAGATTATCAATATGCATAAGAAAGTCAATAAATTTACAGAATAAATTTTATTAAATGAACAATGAAATATACATTAAGACAATTACAATGAAATAAATTACTTGACATCAATATTCCACTAACACATGTTCAGATAACATCTATCTTTCACAGTCTTATATATACAAATATAATTACAATTCAACAATAGAGTCAATACAAATTGGAGGTTAGTCCTATCAGTGAATAAAAATAGAATTATTAGAGGTATGTTATTAGAATCTTTTACATAACCTGAATTAAGCACTTCTTGGACAGTCTGTCACTTGCTTTTACAACAATGTCACAATATCAAAAAGTCCATGTCAATACGTGTCTCCCACCACACAAATGAAGAACACTGATGCACACTTTCCTCTTGAACCACTTAAGTGCTCTGCTCACCGTGTCAGTTCCTTCAAGCAGAATATGATCACAATAATTCTGGTACCTTCAATATACTAGAAATTTCCAGAATATACCCTTCATACTTTGCTCTAATACATTAAAAGTGTGTAGCCTACTCCCTTATGCTTACACACACCACTACAGATGTTTCCTGTATCTCCCCGGTCACTCAGGTTTATAACCAGTGAAACTTGAAACTTAACACTCAAGACTCAAAAGTTAAAACTTGACACTGAAAGGCCACTTGTTCACTATAATATATATAATTAAAGAGCAAACCTATGTTTTCTATTCATCACAATATAACTCAACTCCACCTCACACTCCATTCTCAACTTACAATTTCCTGCAACAGTATTTATTTAATATCCTGATACAGACACTTGGTAAAATAAATACAGCATATCAAACAATGTCATGTTTTCTTAGCAAACTACATGTGAACAGCCTAGTTCAACACTTGAAGTAATAAAAGTCAATTTACATGGTAATATGTACATAAACACAAGTATAACATATCAACAGTAAAAATACATGAAATATTTCTAAGTCCATCCTCTCTTAGTCAGTTTTAACTCACCATCAAGCTAACAACTGCCTTTCAAAGCTGGGCTTTCTTCTTCTACTCCAAATTCAAAAGTGATTAGAGAGCAGAATTTCCTACAGGAAGTTATCTCCTTAATCTCAGCCCATTGGCTAGTCTCGTTCTCATAAATAATAATCATTGGATAGTAGAAAATACTCACTCAGTTTGCATTACATCAGCAATCTAGAATATTCTTGCCTTGAGCTGTTTACTTCGACTCAAATGCTTTCAAAAATAACACCATAAGGAGTGCCCAGGGTCGGGTTACTCTGACAATTTAGCAATTTATATAATAATTTAATTTAAAATAGGGTGAGGCGAATTTACTCTGTCACATTATCTATTCCTCTCTCTGTCATACATATATATCGCCGAAGCCCACAACCTTCATGCCGGTGAATAGTGTGAGAACCTTATTAAAACTTTGAATAACTGATTCACGACTGTCTATGACGATTTCTTACAGATCTTCCTCTCACAAACGTTCAGCCTCAACAACGGGTCACTTTCTGAGAAATACTTCAAACCACACACATCTCAACCAGTAAAGACGATTTAATTGCTCTGGAATTGGCATCGCAGCTTTTACTGACGCCGACCGCCACTATTTTGCGTGATCGTTTCCTGATTTGTCTCTGCTGACATCGAGCCGCAAATTGCTCCAGACAGTCTGCAAACAGCCGGCTCACGAAATATTTCATCTCCCAATGGCTTTAAGATTGTGGCTTAGATTTGCCGGCACTGGAGACATTTGTGCGTATCCGATTATACCATACGATGACACGTATTAATAAGAAAATTGTATTGTTAAAATTAAACAGATTAGTCTAGTGTGTACTGCTATTATAATTGAAATATGAGATTTAAAATATTAAAATTCTATTTGTCCCCGTTTTGGTAAATTAAAAATTAAAGTGATGTGCATAAATGCATATATTGAAAATGTATAAGGTTGGGTTATGAATTTTCTCTGTATCGACTTTGCCTGTACTTAAGGCTATTTGAAGACCCATTAAAAAGATCCCAGGTTAAGAATGTTTCAGGGTATGATGGGTTGATTATCACGCCCCTTCAGAAGAATTATTGATTGCACACTTTGCATGTGTTTAGGTACACACACAAAACGCGTATGTAAATATATTATTTGTCATCTGGATGAACTGAAAAAATGTCATTATTCATAAAGTTCAACTTTATAGTTGATAGGCATTTATCTCTATTTGTCTTCATTTTTCATTTCCATACCTTTATTCGTGTCCATCTACCACCACATTCATCAATACATTTGTCTATGTATTCTTGTATCTATTTTCAGCATCTCTTTACACCTATCCGGCTATCTTCTCTTAATCGTTTAAAATCTTTAACTCGAACCAGCAGGCTACAAGTCAGTCAACCTTTCAAACGTTGAATCGATCACTCACTCACGCATTTATACACCCACTTAACCAATCAATCAGTCGATAATAGTCATGCAGAATATCCTAACCCGTTTCTCTTTCCCATCGTCTCATATTTCGATCCGTTCTTGTCATTTCCCCCCATCCACGTTTATCAGTTAATCTCACCTCAGCTATTCTCATTTTCTCTCCAACTGAGTAGGTGGTGGCGCGGTTTGAGCATTTGTGTGGTGGTCAGCATACAGACGCTGTGTTTTCAAAGACTGAAATTTGTCAAGAATCCCTTGGAGAAGAGGTGGTTGTGGTGTTTTGACCAATACATCAAACTTCCAACCAGGGAATCCATTCGCTAAACAACCGAACATTAAAAGTGCACGTGCACTAGAATTAATGTGTTAGTAGTCCGAAATTATTTTTAAATTGCACATTGATCTTAAGGATACATGAAAAAAAACTCTGATCATAGATCTATTAAGAGATCCTTGATTTAAAATTGATCATAGATCTATTAAGAGATCCTTAACTTAAAACTGATCACAGATCTACTAAGAGATTCTTGACTTAAAACTGATCATAGACCTACTAAGAGAACTTTGATTTAAAACTATCATAGATCTATTAAGAGATCTTTAATTTAAAAGTGATCATAGGTCTATTAAGAGATCTTTGAAATAAAACTGATCATAGATATGTTAATAAATCCATGATATAAAACTGATCAAAGATCAATTAAATCAAAGAGATCAATGACCGAAATCTAGAATTACTAAACTATTACATTATTTTCTTCTCCGGTCTTATTTCGCCGTATGTTTGTGTGAATATATATATTTTCACCATGATAATTTTTCAGTCGATCTATCTTGGATTTTGTTTTTCACGTAAAGAATGAAATGTGTAGGAATTGTTTCGATAAAGAGTGATATTACACAGGTCGCTTTATTTACAAAGAGTGACATATATAGAAATTATTTTAATAAAGGTAGAAATTTGTAAGAATCACTTAACTAAAGAGCGACATTATAACGATCACTTCTTAATGTAATGGGTGTCACATATAGGAATCATTTTTATAAAGATACATATTTATGAAAATAACCGAACTGTAGATTGGCATTATGAAGGAATCATCTTTCCAACGAGGACATATGTAGGGGAGTTCTTTTTTTCTTGTATAGTGTGATATGCAACACTTGAATAAAGAATACTGTATGTAGGAATCAGATTAATTAAGCACACGATATGTAGGAATCACTTTATTAAGCATACGATAATTAGGAATCTGTTTAATTAAGCATACGATATGTAGGAATCAATTTAATTAAGCATACGATATGTAGGAATCAATTTAATTAAGCATACGATATGTAGGAATCAGTTTAATTAAGCATACGATATGTAGGAATCAGTTTAATTAAGCATACGATATGTAGGAATCAATTAAAAGTACGATACGTAGGAGTCACTTGTTAATAAACATCGAGATAAATACCGGTTAATACACTCATCGAAATATTAAATTTAAAATACATATTTTTAAATACATAAATACTGTGTACAAATTAGTAAACCTTAGTACTCAGTTATTCTATTTCCATGGTTGTATGAAACAGAAAAAAAATTATAAAATTGGAGTTAAAAAAATATTATTTTGCAGCTCTGCAGCCAAATCCTAAGTTCGAAATTATTGATGTAAATTCTTTGAGTATTTTTACCCCTTTAAAACCTAACTTGGAAACTAACGGTTTTTAATTGGACTGAAGTATATCTCTCTCACCCTTTTAACGACTGCAGACATATTGTATTTTTCTTTTTTTTTGGCAGAGCATTGAAAATATCATTATGGTCGACGATGCAAGAATCTAAATCGATGATTGGAGTTAACTTTCAACAGTTCCAATGAATACTTCATAATACGGTTTTTAAGTGAGCGAGCTTTAGGGAGTCGAGAAAAAGCTATGTATCTCTACTCTGCATTTTATCCAGATATAGAGACGTTTTCAAAGGCTATAATTTAAACTCAATCGGCCATCGATCAGAAAGTCGCCCTTTAAGCAATAATCAGTGGATTGGGACGGCCTGTTATTGATCAAATAAATTTACTTTTGACGTCCCGCCCAGCCCACAGCCAAAGTGCAGAACCGTGTTCGATGGTATTTTCTTTCAGCCTGTTTCAGAAAGAACAAGTCTCCATTACTTGCAAAGCGTCTTTTATCATCTGATCAAATATAGTTTATGTCCTTGGTTTTTTATATGCGTTCGTTTTTCTGTTCAACACCGATAACATTTGCGCAGCGTAAATTTAGTTTTTTTGTCAAAACTATTATTGTGGTCAAAGTGCAAAAGTATTTGTGCAAGTACTTTTCATTTCATTTCTCCCTCTTTCTTTCCTTCTATTTCTTCTTGATTATATATGAGATTCTTTGTCGTGCTCTCTTTTCTCTCTCTCTTTCTCTTATTATTTCTTTCAGTCTCATTCTTTATCTCTTTAGTCTCTCAGTTTTTTCTCCGTCTCATTTTTATCTTGCTTCTCTCTCTCATTTTTTTTCTTTTTCTAATTGTCTTCTTTTTCTTTATATTTCTTTCTTCCTCAAAATATCTCTGCTTTTAATTCTTTCTCTCTATTCTCTCTCATCTTCCTTCTTGCTTTTTCTATTTCTCTCTCTCTCTCTCTCTCTCTCTCTCTCTCTCTCTCTCTCTCTCTCTCTCTCTCTCTCTCTCTCTCTCTCATATATATATATATCCTTTTCTCTTTTTTTCCCTGTATCTCTGTATGTGTAAAACTCACATCTATGTTTCTTTTATATGCCTCTGGCTCGCCCCCGTCTTTCTTTCCCTGCCTCTGTCTGTTTCTACATCTCTCTGTCTAATACGTGTATGTTTCCTCTCTCACTGTCTCTGCCTCTCTCTTCTCCCGTTTATATTTTTTCTGTCTAAATTTTCAGGGACTCTTCGTTCGTACAAGTTTTTATTTTACTAAGCTTCTTTCTGTCTTACTATTTTTCTGTCAACACAAAAATAAACAAAAATCAACAATACATATCCTTACTTGCATGATTGTTTGATTGATCCTTACAGTTAATACCATTTCTGGTTTCTCTCGTTGTGAATATTTGTCACGTCAGTACCTATAATTACTTCCCTTTGATGTAACTAGTCTTGGCTTAAAACGTTCAGGACTAATGTTGGTCTTAAATTGAAAACCTTTCAAGTAGATTTCATAGAAGGGATTTAATTCCCAACAGACAGGAAGGTTTTCAAATGGCCGGTCCAGCCATGTGCTAAGTGCAGCTCAACTTTCGCCATTCATTCTGTTCATGTGAAGGTAAAAGCATCCTGCAACTATGCTCTTTCTCTTTTATACACACACTCTTACACACAAACATGCACGCACTCAATCGCTATCACACACACAAACAAGCTGCAAACAGAGTTCATGCAACTATCTTCAGCAAAACAAACAAAACAAAACGAACAAAGAAAACAAACAAAACAATGCACTAAAAACCAAACCATACAAATCAAACCATACCAAACCCAACCTAACCAGGCTAGGCCAGACCAGATAAGACTAGACCAGACCACACCAAGCCAAACCAAGCCAAAATAAGCCAAGCTAAGTCATGCCATGCCAAACCCACTCACCCCCACCAAAACCTTTATTGACTTTACTGAAGTGTCTCATGAAGTTATTTCTTCTAATTTACACCCAATAATCTGTAGAGTTCCAAAGTTTGAAACCAGATATTCTAGAATCTAGACACTCACTGCGTTTTCCAGAAACATTGTAATTATTCTCAAGATGAATTTGTTAAGTGTACTTCAGTACCGTTAGTGGCCTTGTCAATTGTGTATTGAACTTGAAAAGGAACGGTTCTTTTAAAAGGAAAAGCTCAGTTAATTTATAATGACCCCACACACGCTCTTCCCCATAAGTTTATTTATGAAAATAGTCCTAGACAGGTACTGCGTCCTAGTATTGAGAGGGAAAATAATATAAAATAATATGAAGTAGTTTTAATTCTTTTACTTTCTTTACCATCTTCAAACTGTTCATCAGTGAAAACACTTTAAACGAACAAGGACTAATATTAATAATTCATGTGTCTATTTAAAGCAGGAAATTAAATTTTAAAAGAAATATTTACATAAATCCACCGACAATATAAATAAAGGAAGTGTAAGCAATAATAAACCACATAATAGGGACTAATTTGAAGTAGAATTCGTTATGTTAAGTAAATGCTGAAGATAATAGCTATTTAGCATTTGAAAATATTTGCAATCAAGGGACGTATTTTCATTTATCAAAATGTGAATGATTCTCAGAGCCACGCAATAAAACGACTTTGTCATCGCCTTGCTAAACTGCATCTTAACTAATGATGTTCATTATTAATCTGTTAATCTGTATCGTTAAAACATTAGGATAAAAGATTAATTTATTATTGGACTATTAATTCATTAAATCATATCACTTAAACATGATATTACAAATTGAGCTATTACATTCCTACATTATTTTGTTAAGTTAATTTAAACTCTTGTAAGATTTCATATTTTACAAAATTACCAAAACATTCATCATCTGTTTAAACAGGGGATGCTTCTGGCTCATGCCGATTTCACGCCTTAGGACGGGATCGGGTAGGGTGCTGTAGGATGGGTGGGGGTTGGGGAGATTTAGGGACTAACGGTATGTTACACCTAGAAATTGATTTTTATTTATGGATTTAAAATTTAATTTAATTTAATTTAATTTAATTTAATTTAATTTTGGGATAGATGAAAATATTATAATATTTTCTCTTACTGTGTTCTCTTTATTATTATTATTTTCCACTAATTATAAGAATCACAATTATTATCATGCTATCATAATTATTACCATTATTAGTGTTGATATGTAACTGTATCATAATTGACACCAAACATAATCAACATAATCAGTGCCCAAGGTCGAGCCACGCTAACATTAGCAACAAAGATATAATAATTATGTATAGAAATAGTGATAGGCAAATTTACTCATCCATACAACGAAACAAACATTAGCAAATGCTTCTCCATGGCTAGTTGTGTGCGACAAGCTGGTGAAAAGTCAACGAAGCAATCAACATACAGATGGTTGAAAGATGCATGTTTGAAAGGAAAAAGAGAAGTACTCATAACAGCTGCTCAAGACCGAACACTAAACATGAAATCACACAAAACAATCATGAAAATATCAAAAGATTTTAAATGCAGACTATGCAAAACATGGATGAAACAACATAACACATACTATGTGGATGTCAGTTTCTGGCTGGAAACAGAATATACGAAAAGACCTACCTTCCTCCCTAACATCCAGATAGGCAGAATGATGAGATGGATGATTAGTGGCATGAGAGGAAGAATAATAGTTTTTATTATAAATGAATACATAGGTTCAATGATTAGTGGATACATGGTTCAGTGATAAGTGAACACATGTTCAATGATAAGTGAATACATAGGTAAAATGATATGTGGACACTTAGGTTCAATAATAAGTGGATACATAGGTAAAATGATACGTGGACACTTAGGTTCAATGATAAGTGGATACATAGGTAAAATGATACGTGGACACAGGTTTAGTTATAAGTGGATTATATTGGAGAATATTGATGGATGTGGATCGAACTGTACACCTGAAGACAGATCGATGCAAGATTGGATAGTTAGTTGAACAATAACTTTAAAGTGTTACAAAGATAGTAGTACGAAACAAAAAGAAATAAGAAAAGGAATTATAGAAAGAAGAAGAGAAAGACAGAAAGAAAGAAGAGAAAGACAAACAAAAAGTAAAGAGAAAGATTAAAAGATAGAAGAAGAGAAAGATAGAAAGAAAGAAGAGAAAGATAGAAAGAAAGAAGAGAAAGACAAACAGAAAGAAGAAGAGAAAGACTAAAAGACAGAAGAAAAGAAAGACAAAAGGAAAGAAGAGGAAAGAGACAAAGATAGAAGAAGAGAAAGATAAAAAGAAAGAAGAGGAGAAAGACAAAAATAGAAGAAGAGAAAGGCAGAAAGAAAGAAGTATGTATAGTAATAATTACAACACTAACATAAATAAATACCAGGACAGATGGATTAATATCCTCTTAATTACTCATTTAATTTAAAAGTATTCTGGTAGGAGTTTTCCCAAGGCTTTTTTCCTATTGATAGAGAGCCAAATACAAAACATGCACATTTTGTCAAATAATTTTATAATTTTTTAGACAGATGGGATTCTTATCAATACTTTCGAAGCCTCTCCGGACTACCATAGCAACTCAGGCAAATAATTGCCGAATAAATATCCTAACAAGCACCATCATCTTTAGATGCCTGCAGGTGTGTCTGGATCTGAGCGAGACAGCTGTAGCTTCATTAGTTGCTTCCAGAGAATTAGTGGAAATTGGTATTCATTTCTGTAGATTATATAGATTTATCATCATTATAGACACCGACCTTTTAAAATTAGTCCAAACATTCTGTTTCATCTCTTCAAAGCTAATTGAGGTTTTGAAGACAAGCACTGGATGCAAAACAAATTACAGTAAGAGAAAATATTTTTGTAAATAAATTTAATAATTATAGTTTTGTGATGGGAGGGGGGGGTGACTCTAGCAGACATATATAGATGATTTACGAAAACATAAGTATATGCACAATAGGTACGTTTTTCTAGCAGATTGTGAGATATGATCCCTTACCCAATATGAGATATGATCCCTTACCCAATATGAGTATGACCCATTACCCAATATGAGGTATGACCCATTACCCAATATGAGGTATGAGCCATTACCCAATATGAGGTATGATTCCTTACCCAATATGAGATATGACCCATTACCCAACGGTAATGCTTTTTAAAACTGAAGTGTCTTATTTGTTTTCAGTTACCTAATGATGTGCCTCGGACGACAGTTTAAATCTTGAGCAGGCACAGCCTTTAGAGATGCCAAACTATTCCAGAAGATGGCCGGAAATAAACATATGGATTAAGAGCCAACCCTTACCTGTTATTACTGTGAATGTAAACAGGCCTGTAAAGCCAGCGGTAAAACTTGTTGACTTCTGATAGACCGGAGCGTGAGGTATTACTTATGTTTTACAACAGCATGGCAAATAATACACCTTTCTCAAGTGTGAGGTATTACTGATCTTTTACAACAGCATGGCAAATAATACACATTTCTCATGTGTGAGGTATTACTGATGTTTTACAACAGCATGGCAAATAATACACCTTTCTCAAGAGTGAGGGGGGGGGGTAGCTTGACACGATGGCTTATACTTAGCTAAGCTAGAAATGTTCTTTCAGAATACTTGAAATAAAACAGCGCTCTAGTCTTTTACCGATCCAGTTTTCTAAGGTGTGCAAACTGACAACAACAACAACAACAACAATTATTTAAAAAATCTTCAAAATATTTCGAAGTCAATTCTCTATCAATCAATCAGTTAACGCACCATTAAGCTAACGATCGTCTTTTCATGATTGGGCTTGAGATACGTCAAAAATCAAAGTGATTAGAATATAGAACTTTCTTCAACAGGTAAGTTTCGAACTCTTCTCATTGGCTAATTCGTTATTTGTCCCTTGCTGTACATTTTATTTTACACTTGTATTTTCATTTGCTTTTACCTTAAAGTATTTGCAATTAGGCAAATATATTTTAGTAAATGATAAACAATCTCGCTGACAATATTTGTTCAATCCACACAGCATAGTTCGTAATGTACTATAGCTTTCTACAGCTCGATATGTAATATAGCTTGGTGTATATTGTTCTTAGAATGAAGCAATCTCATTACTGAGTTTAACTATGTCTTAACTATTGTTATAGTATTGTAAAACAATGCCTAATAAATCTCTCTTTGCACTTTTGCTCAGTATGTAATATAACTGGCGCAGAGTAAATTTGCTTGTCCCTATTTTTAAACTTAATTATTATCTAGTCATTAATTATCAACATGGCATGACCTTCAAGTACTGCTTATGATGATATTTCTGTGAGTACCAAAATAAAAATAACAACTCAAGTAAAGAATATGCTAGAACGTGCTGATGTAATCCAAACCAGTCCAGAGTAAATTTTGCTATCCAACAGTTTAAGTTTTACAAATAACGAATTAACCAATGAGAAGAGTTCGAAACTTACCTGTTGAAGAAAGTTCTATATTCTAATCACTTTGATTTTTGACGTAACTCAAGCCCAATCATGAAAAGACGATCGTTAGCTTAATGGTTCGTTAACTGATTGATTGATAGAGAATTGACTTCGAAATATTTCGTACCCTTTACTATTGATATATTATATTTGCAATTTAATGTAAAGATGTATTATGTAAAAAAAAAACCTAATATTTCTACATTTGTTATATGATATGATTATGATATTTCTATGTAAAGTGTTAAACACATGACATTGTTTCTATCAGAAACACGTTCGTAATTGATTATGTTGTATTTATTATGTAGCATGGATGTATCAGGCTAAAAATACTGTTACAGGAATTGTAAGTAGAGAATGATTGTAAAATAGAATGGAGAATAGAGATTATTGAACTTGGAACCTAGTATTGTTCTCTAATATGATGTTTCAGGAAGAAGCAAGCCTTTTTTCTCCTTCTTGAACGCTTGTAGTGGATTCGAGAAGTTCCCATTGCGATGATTCACTGCTCTTCCTTTGTGTGCACTGGAAAATGTCTGAATTCAATGTGGAACTTCTAGCAAAAAGGAGAGCTAGAAGTTTGTTTGTGATTTTCTACTCGAGAAGCAAACATGGCGAACGTGTGCTTGAACGATCTACAGTGTTGGAACATTCTACATTGTGCCTAACAAAGCACATGGAAGAATGACTACTCTATTGTGAACAATAGACTTATGACATTGTTAGGAAAGCACATGGAAGAATGACTACTCTATTGTGAACAATAGATTTGTGACATTGTAAGGAAATAACATGGAAGAATGACTACTCTATTGTGAACAATAAACTTGTGACATAGTCAGGAAGCACATGAAGGACTGTCGTGGTTTGTCATTGAACAGGTTATGCACAACTATTATCATATCACTCTATAACTCCATTTTTCTGTGATGAAAAAAGTCTTGTGATTTATTATTATACCTATCTGACTGCTGAATTGTGCATTAGAATATAAGACTGGATAAGTACTGGAATTACTTGAACGTTGTTTCATGGAATATTGATGTCAAATAACCTTCTCATTGTGTACATGTATATACATGTATTTTGATTGTTGATTTAACCAATTTATTAACCTTCTTGCACATATTATTAAACTATATGTTGTAGTAATAGTGGGTGGATGGGGGCTCATTAAATACACAAAGACGAATTTTTATTACTCCTTTAGTAAGAAGCTTCCGCCTGCAGAAACTTTATATGAAAGTAAAACGTCTACCTTACTATTGTGTAAAGAGTAGAGTTTTACGACACCCTTAAAATCCACCAGGTGATAGACATAATAACCATAAATTAAGATTCTCTATCACTTGTAATTAGTTATTTGTTGTTACTTAATAAATAATAATCATAGCCAGTAACAAAGGGGTGTATGTCACAATACCTCATTATGCAGTTAAGCTCAGTTGTGCAGTTACTATAAATATGTACTGAAGATTTAAAAAAAGTAGTCAATCCCTATTTATACTTTAACTTTTCATGTTTAGCTTTGATTTAAACTTTCCTTGAAATTTATTTACTGTACCTCAGTATGTAATAAAGGTTTATAATGCAAAATAGTTCAGTAAATAGATCAGAGTAAATTCACAGTTATACAGTTGTACGTTTCAAACGATACTGGTTGATAACTAAAAAGAGCATCCATAAAGACAAACTAACGTACCTTTCATATGATAAAGACATGTCTAATCATAAATTCAACAGGCCATACGTAAGCGGAAAAGGCTGATAACTAAAAATACATTAACAAAGCCTGCACACAAGTTGTATACAATAAAGGCTGATAACTAAAAATACATTAACAAAGCCTGCACACAAGTTGTATACAATAAAGGCTGATAACGTAAATTCCGTAACATCCAAAGTGTGTAGATTTGCGTACAGGGTGATAAAGACTGACTGTCTTGATACCTTAACTGAAGATATTCGTATTAAAAAAGAGAGTACAAATCAAAATCAGTTTAATTCAATATCTGTGAACAGCAATAAAGATCTATTGTAGTAAATAAGGACAGACAATTGCTGTAATTTCATTCGTTTGGTAATGTGAAGTTGTAGCGGAATGACTGATGGCAGACTGACTGATTGGCTAACTTGCGCACTCACCGATTGGCCGACCATACTCCAGCGGCTATGTGCAAATTGAAATTGCATTCCTGCTGTCATGTCAAGTTCTGACTGACAGACTTGCTAAGTGCAAATTGAAATTGCATTCCTGCTTTCATGTCAAGATGTGACTAACAGACTTGCTAAGAGGTAGAGTGAGTGGACTCTTTAATTAAATGGCGCATTCACTGATTGACTGGACCCACTAAAATGACTTAAGTGCAAGCCATTGTACTCTCCGTACTGCTAACGAGTCATGTTTCCCCCACCTGCAATAGTACTTGTGTTCTTCAAATATCCACACACCCACATACACATGAATATTTCAAAATAAAGCACACAAGTCACAGACATCTTTACACACAGACATATAAAAGTAATAATTTGTTATCTTTAACTTGCAATTGCAGACACATCATGCGGCAGCAGTTCGCGAACTTTCTCTGTTCACGGCGCCCTTAGTGTATCAGGATTTTTTTCCCACGGCGCCCTTAGTGTATCAGGATTTTTTTCCCACGGCGCCCAAAGTCAGAAAACACTTACAGATTGCGTTTATATTAGTGCGATTAGGTTACAATTTGGGAAACACTGACATAGAGTAGTGATTTGTACTGTCTGCCAGCGAAAGAAACGAACAGTGTAATACTTGTCCAGGGGAGGTAATATACAGAGGCATTTTCGTTTCAAACAAAATGTGTATTTCCCCCTGTTAAAACTCATATTTCTCTTCTCCGTTCACCTGTTCTCTTTCTCGTTTGAACTTGACCATAAGAAAAATGATTCAAGCATACTCACACAAATACACATATACGTATGCATGAGCGTACCCTTACTCTCTCTCTCTCTCTCTCACTCACACACACACACACACACACACACACACACACACACACACACACACACACACACACACACATACACACGTACGTACGTCTGTTTATAGGTAAACTTCAATTCACTCGACAAGACATCAATGTGTATTAAAATAAATAGATAAAATACGTACCAGCGCGTGCAATATAACAAAAGATCACCTCTGTCCAATTTTAGGCTTCCAATATTAAATAGTTATTTTATGTATCAAGCGTCAGAGTTCTCTCGGTTTTTCTTTCTTTTATTATTGTTATTGTTACGCTGAAATGAGCAACAACCGCCACCACCACCAAAGCCAGTTAAATTAAGCCACTGAAATCAAGGAAAACATATATTCATTAGATTTTGCAAGATCTTTAAATTATGTAAAAACAACATGGTTTTCAGTTATTCAGACATTTCGACACACTTGTATTCCATACTGTACATCTGGTTTGATTATCGTGGACTTAACAGGAGTATTATAAATTGCACAGTTTTATTTAAAAAAAAAACAGTGTGAAAATAAATAAACGACGCCAAAAATATTCTTACATCATTAGTGATCAGTATCTGTAAAAATAGTATTTGAATAGATTAATATAATCATCCTCTAATAAACGGAGATTTGAATCTATGTACAAGGGCAGCTTCCTGTAGTCACGCGGTCTTGTCTGCCCCAAATCACTCAGCAATAATTGTCAAGGTTACTCAACCTATTCTACGAGATTCATTCAGCTTTAATTGTCAGGATCACTTAACTTTATCTGCCAGATTCATTTACCTTTAATCGTCAGGATCACCTAACTTTATCTGCTAGATTCATTCAGCTTTAACTGTCAGGATCGCTTACATTTTTTGTGTGTGGCCAGATTCACTCAGCATTAAATGCCAGCATCACTCAACTTTATCTGCCAGAGTCATTCAGTTTTCCAACCATGACCACTTAGCCTTAACTACCAGGGTCATTCAGCCTTATCTGTAAGGGTCAAATGAATTCATCTCTCAGTATCACTGAAGCGTAAAAGTCAACTTGAAGGTCAGGGTCACTCGAACGTTTTATATTAGTATCTCTTATCCGTAATAAATCATCCACTTTCGTTATATGTCTGATTCAATTAAACATAACTGCCAGGGCAATCTAGTCTTCAATGTCAGGGTCACTCATCATAGAATCTTGGAGTGTCTCACCCCTAAGTGTCAGGGTCACTCATCATAGAATCTTGGAGTGTCTCACCCCTAAGTGTCAGGGTCACTCAACCGTAACTGTCAAGATATTTTATTCATATCTGTCAGAGTCAGTCCACCGTAACTGTCAAGATATTTTATTCATATCTATCAGAGCCACTCCATCGTAACTGTCAAAGATATTTTATTTTTTCTGTCAGGGTCACTCAACCATAAGTGTCAAAGATATTTTATTCATATCTGTCAGGGTCACTCCATCGTAACTGTCAAAGATATGTTACTTTTACTGTCAGGGTCATCCTTATTGAAAGCATCTTCTAAACATACATAACCTTTATGCTGCATATACTAACAACCGCCAAGTAAACTCAAAGCATTAATCAACTGTAACCCCACTACTACGTATTTTGCCAGCCTGGTGTGGGACGCAAGAACACAAAGAGGCCAGCTCACGACGGAACCTGGGTCCCGTTAGGCAGTACAAAAAAAAGTGGATGGCGTTGTTGGTGTACTGCAGCATGTTCACCACCGACCACCCAAGAGTCAGTCGGGCGTGTTCTTCGGAACTTGCTACGGGTGACCAGTGCATGTACCCGATAATATACACGGCGATGGGAGCAGTGAGCAGCCAGAAGAGCACGTTGACGGCCAGCAGCATAAATGAGATGCTTGGAATTCCACAGAAAGGTAAAGGAGTCATCGAGCTGTGACAAGGACGTCGCGTCGTTGCTTTTGGGGCAGAAGACGCCAAAGTCGGGTTCCATTGTAATGTTGCAGACAGCGCCGAGCCAGGCAGACATTTCTTGTTATCGATCTGTTCCTCATTTGGAACACTCGGAACAATTGCACGATGCCTAGCTAAAAACCAAAGCCTACGAGAGCATTTAACGTTGATGCTTCTTTGAGCTGTGTATGTTATGGGGGCAGAAATTTGCGACCTGTCCACGTCATCATTTCTGTTATGCAAATATCTATCGTTACTTTCAGAACTTGTGGAAACATCCTTCAGCTTTTCCTCAGGGGTTGGTGATGAATGGATGTCACCTAAATGAATGTTTTGATACCGTTGCGACATGGGGAATTTACTAGTGGACCCATCGTGAACTGCTTCATTTTGCAGACCCGATGGAAGCTTGTCACAGGTGGACTCTGTGCGAATCACTAGATCCGGAACGGGACGACATATCTTTTGAATGTCTTCAATCTCTTCACTTTTAGCGAAGCTATCAAAACATCCTGTTTCCGAGTAGCAAGCGGGCAAAGCCGCCTCAAGATGATTAACACTCCGGCTCACTTCAGAGAAGTTTATCTCACTTTGGTGACCTACTTTTGCCCCAGGCTGCACTTCATTATGCTTGCGTAGTTTTCTTTTCGATTCCACAATTTGACGAATGATAAGAATACTGCAGACGAGCATGACGACAAAAGGAACAAAACACACAACACAAAAGTCAATCCATGGCCACACTTTCTCGATAAAATGCGCCAGGCGTGGCACTTTACTCGTGTAGCAGTTATAGGTCCCGTCCCCCGCTATGGACGGACTCTCCTGGTAGATAATGGACGTGGTCCAAAAGTAGTGCATGTTGATAATAAAGAGGACGCAGATGATGACGCAGATGACCATGCGGGCTCGGTGCAGTGTGCACCACTTCCTTGCCGTAAATGGCGCCGAAACATATAAACACCTGTCTGTAGTCACGGCAACTAGAACCCACACGGAGAGGTCCAGAGAGAAGAATACTAGAAACGTGTGGAACTTGCAGGCAAAGTCTGACTGAAGGCGGATGAATACATGGAATACATTGTCCAAGTAAAGACGGAGAAGACCTGTGTACAGCACAAATAAATCCGCCAAAGCCAGGACAGCGAGGTAAAACATGGTGGTTTGCTGACGTAATCGGCGCCTCGTGAGCACCAGCAAGGACATGACATTGCCAACAGTTCCAACGAAGAGAAGGATGGGGGATCCGTACCTCCAGATACTTCCTGTAACATGTAAGTCGAAATTTATGTGACTGCTGTTTCCGGTGGAGTTCTGAATCAGATCTGAAAATGGCTCCAGGCGGCAAACGTCTTCCATGCAAAAGCTCATTTTTTAGAATGGAAGTATAAAGACTTTCAGGAGAGTTATCAGCAAAACCTGCAGTTTGAAGTAGCAGTCTTTTCTTTTAAATGTTTTAGTAGTGGTTGTACTACTCGGCACTCTTGATCTGTATTCGTTTGCATCCACCTGTAACAGTTAAGTAAGAAGGTACACCATTCTAGATTATGTGAATGAAAACATGCAAATTTTAATCATTTAAGATGGGGCACCACAGCGAGATGTTAGTGTGATATTTTGTGTTAGTGCATTAAATACAATAAATCTTTCATAATAAGTCAACACTCGAAATCAGATACAGCTTAGAGTCCAACATCATTATTTGATGACTGCAAACATAACTAAACACAATATAACAATAAGACATATTTACACTGAATAAAACATTGATTCTGTACAAAAGGAACATGACATTCCACTAAAATTGTGAGTGTAACAAGATACGACATTACTGATCCAGAATACAGCTACTTTCATTAAGACATTTGTGCAGTATTACAAAGTCAACAGCATTGTTCCAAGACAAAGGCATGGAGCAACAAGCTTACTCCAAGATAGGTGACGTGTAGCAAAGTGAACAGCATTGCACATAGACAAAGGTACATTGAAACATGTGTGGAATGGTGAGTGTACGTGTGTACAGAGCTTTGTGTACGTGTGTACAGTGCTTGTTTTGTTTTACAAGTAAAACCATGCCTGGCAGCAAACTAGGTCATCGCCCGCTAGTTTTGAATCATGCAGCGCGGTATTGCTCCTCTGCTGTAGTTAATGTGTACATTTCTAATCGTCCTTTACCATGTTATTCATTTATTAACTAAAGTTGATATTTATGTATTCTAATAGGAAATGGGTTGTAGTTTGTATTTATATAATTTTGTATGTTGGTTTATATTATTTTCTTTGTGTAATTTATGATTTATGTGTGTGAGCATGGTTTCACCTTATCACAGGAATATAGTTATTTATTTGATTTGATAATTTATCTTGTAAATTATTTGGTAAGAAAGTGTCGTATTTAAAGAGTATTTGTTGATAGTTACAGTATTATACAACCATAGGTAGTTTAAGATACATTTATATTAGAACCAAACTAAGATAGCACAGAAGAGTCAGTTAGTACCAGTTTCAGTCTTTGTGCCAGAATTGTTTACTGGAGTCCCTTTGCGGCCAGGACTTTTAAGTTATATTGCGTTTTAGAGGTGTGTGAGAGGGTCGTCGTCTTGGGAAGGTTGTTTGCAATCATGTAGCCAAACAGAGAGAGAGAAGCTTGGTTGGCGGTATGCGGGACAGAGAGAAAGGCAGAGCATATGGCGGTGTGTCGCCTGAATAAAGAACGTATGTATACGTAAACACGGTGTTGCGTGTTGTCCTCTTTTGCTGTGGCTGTCGTATTGTCATCATCATCATCATTTCATCTCGCATCTGGGGTGACCCATAACAACACAACACCACATCCCATCACACAAGGGAAACAACATTGCTTTAAGATCTAGTATAGTGTAACAGGGTAGACATTATTTCAAAACACAGGTACAGTATACATGGTAAACAACATTGATTAAAGACGGGTACAGTGTAACAAAGCAAGCAACATTGCGTCAAGACACAGATATAGTGTAACAAGGCAAAAAAACGTTGCTTCAAGACACAGGTGCAGTTTAACAAGGCAAACAACTTTTGCAAAACACATTTATGGACGTTATTACTTTGAAAGCCTTATTGCTTCTCTACATGATTTTATCATGCTGAGGCAACCATATTATGCCAAATTACATCAGAAAATCAATACTGCTTTCTTCGCATAGCACTTCGATGAATTACATCACTACATGGAGTGCATCTGAGTGGCAGAAACTCCCGTAATCCGTAAGGTGTCCAGGGCAATCCCAGTGCATGCTAAATTGATGTAACAACAGTGATATTCTAAAATAATTAACTGCAAGTCATGTATGCTTCACTACCCTAGTATTTAGTTTTAGCATTTCATCTAAGTTTTGAGTGGATATTTATGCTCGTGAAAGAAATAACGGAAAGCAAATAGAGATGCAAAAATTCGGATAGCTTGTTATTGGCAAGGGGGGGGGGGGCTCAACATGATGTCATATCCGGTGGACTTGTGGTGAATGAGAGTCTTGCAGTCTGGTCTTTAATGTTAAGGTCAGATCAAACGTGACCTAACTGGCCCGAGTTGTTCTTCATTTACATTTCATATACATGGAATTCTGTTACGGCCAATCCACTTCTAAGATTCTCAGTGATATACAATGTAATCTGCCTCTCATCTGCAGACCATGGCCACCAAAACTGATTGAACTGATTTGACCTTGACTAGTGCCTCTGCAGTTTCTGATATTTCCGCCCATTTGTATGCTAATAACATGAGGACAATATTGTAATAATCTTTCTTTATCTGGCAAGTAGAAATGCTATAGTAGTGTGCTTGCGAATATAGTCTGGGCACTCGTCATCGAAAGAAATGTACTGCCTAACCCCTCATACATGGAAACGATTAGGAACTAGAAACCACGTATTCTGGAAAGAATCACAAACTGAGTCTGCTCTTTTTGCACCATCTACTGAGGTCAGGATCCAGAGTAAATGGGATCATATATATCAACATTTATGAGTTGAAAAGATTTCACAGAATTAATCTGTAGAGGCATGCCACTGATTTGTAGCGGGCTGTTGGGTCTTGCATCTTGAGAACAAACAATGGATTACAGAGATAACTGTTGGGGTAAATCTTGAGAACAAACAATGGATTACAGAAATAACTGTTGGGGCTTGCATCTTGAGAACAAACAGTGGATTACAGAGACAACTGTTGGAATAATCGAATGAATAAAGAATCATTCACTGTACAGACGACAAGCTATGATTAACAAAGCCTGTTCTAAGAACCATATACCAGAAAAAATAAAGTCGACACTAGCCCCCATAAACCAGAAATATTAAAGCCAGCTCTAGCACTCACACACCAGAAATAATAAAGCCAGCTCTAGCTCTCACACACCAGAAACAATAAAGCCAACTTCCATACATCAGAAACAACAAAACCAGCTATAGCTCCTCTAGACTAAAAGCAATAAAGCGAGCTGTAACTCACACACACCAGAATCAATAAAGCCATCTCTAGCTCTCACACACCAGAAATAATAAAGCCATCTCCAGCTCCAAACACAGCAAACTAAGTACAGAATGACATCGTCCACAGCGAAAAGAAATGGTGAATGCTGCCATCTGGAAGTGCTGTTGTTGTCTTACATAAGTATTGTATTCCCTACCTTATTTCTATCTGAATATACTGAGTGACGTACATTTTCGAACTTATTTTTTTCCCCGTGACGAAGGCGACGTTCCTTTCTTTGCCTGCACCCAAATATTACGTCACCCTCTAGCTGCACATGCGTACTACGTCATCAAAATAAAAAGAGACTGCAGTGGACGTTCATGCTTATTACGATTATCAATTGAAGATGACAACGACAACCTTAGTAGTGAAAGTTATTAGTAAAACGTCAAAAGCATACGGTATATTACGTAATAATTATTGTAAGGGCATTGAAAACAGAAATAACACTTACGAAAAGGACTATATGACAACTCTAACGACAAAGCTTAAAATTATCAATTTTAAATTGCCATTCGAACGTTCGTAAGAAATAAAGAATAGTTTAGTGAGAAATCCAAATAGAGCATGAAAAGATAGAGCAAAAGAAAATGCAGCCTCGAACTTTGAATAATACAGAGTACTTCAGAAGATTGTAGGGACCTGTAGGTAGGTCCAGGTGTACATTCACAATTGCCAATACCCGTGGACACGTTTCTAAGGTTTCTAACTTTGTTTTCTAACGAGGAAGTATACCCCTCTCTTTATACGGAAGCAACCGCACACCGTATATTATATACACAAAATATTATACTCACTCACCGTTTCTGGTTTCAGCGCACACTGTATATTATATACACAAAATATTATACTCACTCACCGTTTCTGGTTTCAGCGCACATTGTATATTATATACACAAAATATTATACTCACTCACCGTTTCTGGTTTCAGCGCACATTGTATATTATATACAAAATATTATACTCACTCACCGTTTCTGGTTTCAGCGCACACTGTATATTATATATACAAAATATTATACTCATACCATTTCTTGTTTCAGCGCACATTGTATATTATATAGAAATATTATTATTCTCATAACGTTTCTTGTTTCAGCGAACACTGTATATTATACATACAAAATATTATACTCATACCGTTTCTTCTTTCAGCAAAAAATTTCCTCGGAGCAGACCAGCCTGATTCGACAGCAATGCACTGACTGATAACAAAGCAGACCAACGTGTATTACGTGTATTAGGGAAAGACAATGGCGCTGTGTAAAATAAACAGTGCAAGCAAGACACATTGATAACGCCCCTTTGTTCAGCATGTGTGGTGATGCAGATATCGGTGTAAATTAATTTGCATCATTGTGAACGAATTGCTGACCGGAAAAGGGAGAAAAGTATGGTGAGAAGAATAGCGCTTAGTTAGGAAAGATATGTTCAAAGATACTCAATATTTAATTAATGATTTATTTATTTCGATTTTGGTAAATTGGCCAGCACGCTTTAAAGTGTAGACATGCAGTTTAGAGGAAAGATAATTTTGGCGTATTGGTCAGCACACTGTAAAAGGTGAACCTGAGTTTAGAGGAATTAATTATTAAAGATGAGACTGATTAGAAAAGCTCAATTAGTTGCAGGCTAAAACTGTGGGTTCCTTTTTTCTTGGCATATTGGTACAAGAGAACAAAACGTTAAATCGTATGATAGCTAAGAAAGGATTCATGCAGCGTTTCTGTCGTCTGCGCTTGCATAGTTGAAGTTAGCGATTGTTGGTCTGTAGAGCATAATAATATTACCTTAAATTAATCACTAGGATGAATGTCATAGGAAAAACTATTGATAGTTGTTGTCAACGTCATTAATAACGATTGGGAGTGAAGATAACTGGTAAGATTAGTATAAAGCTAACTGAGAGTTACTTTGCTTATCATGATAACGATAAACAGTCTAACTATTTATAACCAGTCTCTTTAAGCGAGTGGCCTAAACTTTCCAACAACAGCAGGTATTACTAATTATTAGGAATTATATTCACCGGATTAAGGAGCATTTGTAAAAATTGGAACAGAGATAGAAGCTTCAGTAAATTGTGAAAATACAGTCCCTGTGAGGGTTTTACCAAAAAAGGCAATTCCGTTAACAGTTTGTTCATTAATGAAAATTGGTAAAGTTATACAATTTATATTTTCTTAAATTCGATGTTATTGAAATGTACATGCTGTTGAACGCTCTTTGAATGTGACATATTTTCTATGTCTGAGGGAAAAAAAAAACATATTCACAGTTAAGAACTGAATGGTCCCATTATTGGCGATTTTCTGTCACTGAACTTGTATAAAGTGTGAATTTGATTTATTTTATTAAATGAGGTTTTACATTATATAACTTTGCATATAAAAGATTACAGTTTACATTTTATGCTGCCATTTCTTAATAAAGTGACGTTTTATAAGTATTTTCAATCTTCATCTTTATGTATCTCAGTACATCTGACATTAAAAACTAAATATTTTTATAGGAAAGAAAGAGGATAGAAATGAAACAAACTGAAAAAATAAACAATAAATAGAAACACAAATACAGACTCAACAAAGATGGATAAATTTACGACAGATAGATAGATAGGTAGACAGATAGGTAGCCAGATAGATAGATAGATAGATAGATAGATAGATAGATATATAGATAGATAGATAGATAGATAGATAGATAGATAAATAAATAGATATCATTCTAAAGATTTTAATAAAACAGAAATATTTATAAATCCATTTAAAAATTAAAAATAAAATGTTCTGAAAACAATAAAATAGCGAAGAGAGAATATCAGTTAATGTAGATTTTAAAAATTTGATTTGTGAACGAGAATACGGATGAAAATTATACTTCAACTCTTTGGTCAATGAGAATGTTGATGTTTTTAAGAAAAGTATTTCGTTCCTACTAAATTAGAGTAACGTGACATTTCGCCTTATAATCAAATGTTGCTCGTTTAACATGTCTCGGAAAAAGGACATCTGTAGCCTTGAGCACGCCCTTGTATAAGTGTGGCTATAACAGTTCTGAGAGCCCATTAAATACGGTCTGTTGAGGACTTGACTTCGTTCGATAAAAATACTAAAATACAGCTTTGATATATTTACAGGACAGAGAATGACATTTAAGATATTAACAGTTTGAAACATTAAATTTGTTAGGTGTCTGTGACGCCTACGCCACACTAGTTATTGGTTATGATGATGATGATGATGATGATGATTATGATGATGATGATTCATTATTATGATTATGATTATTATTTTTATTATTTAATCACCCATAACTAATTATAAGTGATGAGAATCTTAATTTATGTTATTAATAATTCTCCAGAAGACCACTCGTCTTTCTCACTTGGAAGATATGCGGGCGCTGTAAACGTTTTCTCTCTTCCACATCAATAAAGACAAACATTTACCGTCACACAATATTTCCCTAGGTGGAAAACGTCATACTAAATGAAAAGATAAATCCGTCTTTATTCTATATTTATCGAGCCCAAATCCACTCACTGATCTCTCCAACATATGTTTTTCAATATGTGTAAGAAGGTTAATAAATTTAACAATAAGTTTATTAAATCAACAATCATATATAGTGCATATGAATAAAATCAAAAGCGTGTTGACATTTACATCACTTCACAGCAATGTTCAATTAATGCTGGACAAACATTCAGTTTATCCTAGCATAGACATAATCAGTCAATTAACATAAATACATAATCAAGTTCAGGGATATCATCACGGAAATGAGAGCGAAGTTTTAGAGAAATAATTAAAGTCAATATACATAACCTTTTCAAAGATCACAGCTCTCTTCAAACCCCTATCAGCAATTTCTAGCATATTCTCCATCTGAGTTTACTTCCAAATTTGGCACTTACAAACATACCGTCATAGGGTGTGCCCAAGGTCGGGTCACTTTGGCAATTTAACAATTCATATAACAATTAAGTGAAGTAGTAGGTATAAGCAAATGTACTCCGCCACGTGTCCAAAATGTGAACGATGTTTATACACATCTTAAAACATGATAATATTTGAAAATGTTTCTATTCAGTAATCTTGCTGGTTATTTTGTTAGCTGCTCATATGAATGTTGCTATTTCAGCGTGTGCGTGCGCTTAACGCATACATATAGACCTATCTTTATTTCTAAACTTAATTGTTATATAAATTGTTAAAATGTCAAAGTGACCTGACCTTGGGCATTCATGATGGTAGTTTTGAAGCGTGACGATAAATGTTTGTCTTTTATGTTGTGGAACGTTTACAGCGTCCGCATATCCACATGTGAGAGAGATGAATTATTAATAACACAAATTATTATTCTCATCACTTGTAATTAGTTATAGGTGATTAAATGGTTATATTAAACATAACCATTAATTTGTTGGCGTAAACGTCACAGTATGTGTGTACAGATTATGCAACTGCTGGTTATGTTTCTTTTCAATCAGTATTACTTGTCGGAGCTTTTAAGTTTGAAAAGTTAGGTTTTAGGTTTTAAAATTTAAATTTTATTGTTACTTGGCCCTGCTGAATATATTATTTGTTTTCATTTCATTGTTCTTTAACTTCTCTGCGTAAATCTCTTTTCATTTAATTATTTTTTACTTTCCTTGACAGGTTGTTTTCAGTCTGATGCTCTTTTGTGTTTTTCAGTTAATTTGTTTGCTGATTGATTTCTTGTCGTGTTAAAACGTTTGAAGATTGTCATGTCTGTTGGTTTATTTGTTCAATAGATTTGATACTTGTCATTTCAGTAAGTTAGTTGGTTAATGTGTGTATGTATGTGTTTGTCCAGCACATTAATTATTCTTAACTAAACACTGTATTTTTTCAATAAATTAACTAAATTAATTAACAATCAATTAAAGTCTTTTTCACCACATGTTGACCTCCGTCTACTTAATTTCATCTTTTACTTTCGTTTAGCAAAGGGCAATAACTCCAAGTTAGTAGGTCATATTTAAAGTTGTCTGTCTTTTCCACGCGTATATTCTCAAGAAGGGACACAGGGAAGTATTAACATCCAAAACGCCACGTAATCACAGCCAGAAAGTGACGGAAACGAAATCTATGCAGATTTTGTTTATTAACAAACGAACACAAAAACAAATGCAAAACTCTTACACGGGGTAAGCCTGAGTAGTTTCAGGATGTGAAAGACAAGGATATAGTGTTCGACTGTTGACGCATTTCTTTAACCGAGAAAAGTTACCGCGACCTTGTGGTAACAGGATTTATATTGACTATTCTAATTACAGGGACGTGGCACTGAGTACATAAAGTTTGCAGCACAATATGATACGTGTCACGATGCTTCTATGCATCGCTCATACAGCATGTCACAACTCTTGTATGCGTCATTTATGCGACACATCGCAGCCCTTACATACAACATCACACAACGCTTACATACAACAGCACACAACACATCTACAGTATGCATGTCGTAACATGATTAAACGCTTAGATACAGCGCTTTATGTAACACGTCACAAAGTTATACCATAACACTTAACAACACGTCATGACGTTATTATATAACGTTCATACAGTGTGATTCAACACTTACATGCAACATTCATAGAACACGTCACAAAGCTTGTATACAAGTCGGGAATAAGCCACGATTACGCAACACGTTATTTTGGACACTAAAATGACTCTTAATTTAGTATATTTAATTTAATTTTATACAGCGCTCTTTCTGCACGCTAACATTACACGTTACATCAACCATTTAAAGGTGGTAAAATAAGGTACGATGTAACACGCTAGTTTAAATGCTAATATAACACTCTAATATGCCAACAGATGACACGCTTTCTTAGCACGTTATATAATGTACTAATACAGCAATAATTTAACACACGACATGATATACTCACATACACTATATAATACGATAAAACAGCGCTAATCATACATTTATACAACGCACTAACAACGCTAATTTAAAACGCTTATATTTATGTTATGTTTACATAACACTTTCTAACAACGTTAATTTAATGCGTTAGCATAGAATAGCTCCAATTTAATACGTTAGCATAGAATAGCTCCAATTTAATACATTAGCATAGAATAGCTCCAATTTAATACGTTAGCATAGAATAGCTCCAATTTAATACGTTAGCATAGAATAGCTCCAATTTAATACGTTAGCCTAGAATAGCTCCAATTTAATACGCTTACACACCATGGCATGTACAGCGCAAAAAACAAAACAGTGATCAATTTAACACGCTTGATTGTTCGCTATACAAAACTTTAATACGGGGCAAATTTGAAAACTCGATCATAACTCGCTGTATATGAATCGAAATTATCTAATTTAATACATTAGTTTATCACGCTAACGTATCACTCTAAACTAACGCGCTAACAGATAACAAGTTTTGCATAAAGGTACACACTAATAACACACACACACACACACACACACACACACACACACACACACACACACACACACACACACATACACACACACACACACACACACACACACACACACACATATATATATACAGCTAATAACACATACATATATATATATATATATTATTTTATACAGCTAAGCATTAACATATCACACTAAGACCAGCCTATTCCATAGCAGGTAGTCATATCACACTAAGACCAGCCTATTCTATAGCAGGTAGTCATATCACACTAACACAACACGTTATCGTAACACATTAACTTTGCCGGTACCACGAATGATACGTGGACGCTAACATCACAGGCCTACGCAAAGACGATACACTGATATAGGAAAAGGAAACTGCTAGCAATATTATCTCACATAAAACACAATTAAGCAATACGGCAACATAAAATACTTCATATCATGCTTATCTGATACGTATTCGATATGTCGACATAGATACGGCTAGCAAACAAGGTTTCATAACGCATTAATACAAAAAGCAATCATAACAACAACAAAAAAGAAGATAAGCAGTTTTATCTGAACAAAAATACTAATAACGTTCACTGACATCGCTAGACTTTACTTCCAACACCTTGTGGGCGTTCCTCTACTTTTATGTCTGGTCCACAACTGTGAGTTCGTTGGCACACGTGTTCGTTCGTCTGCATATTGAGTGTCATGTACTTAATTTTGTATCTGTGTGTTATTTTTGAGCCAACTGTAACATTGTTGTGTATTTTTCTTAACATATTTAAGCAACCAATGGGTTTATTTTGCCCCTTGGTTACATATTAAATTTCCACAGCTTCGTTCAATTGACTTTTTGTTTATTCCTTCATCTGACCAGGCGTGACTTAGGAAATGAGGGACCGAAAATGAGGGACCGAAATTATATTTTATTTCATTTTAAAAAACCGCTAACAAAACTAATTGAAGTAATCCGAGTTTTGTTATTTTTCGTATGTAGCATGTAACTTCCAGTAACGGTCACCTAAGATCTCTTTAGTAGACAGACGTTCGTGACGCAGTGTGTGTTAATTATCATATTGAATATATATATTAGTTTATGAAGAATATGTATATTAAATAAATTGGGACAACTGCGCAATACCGTCACATGTTGTTGACGAGTGAAATGGCCAGTGCGCATTAGGATTGACCACAGAAAAGCGTGCATCTCGATTACCACTATATATCCAAGGCAAAAATCATGTCACAGGACATAGCTTCTGGAAGTTTTGGAAACCTTCAGTGAAAGCTATATAAGGGACAAAATGAAGATTTTACTCTCAATGTTGAAAACGTCGATTCGTCTGAAGCCAGTCTAACTTCACGTATGAATTATCTCATGTACAGAGATTTCATAAAGGAAAGCTGCAATAATCTCTTTCCATCCGTTTTCCATCCGTCTGATGCCATATATTGAGTAACGAGGCAAAATTACTCAGTATAACTTTTGGCAAAGTGGAAAGTTCGCTGTCAAAGAAAACCCGATGCATGCGACGCTGGTTGTATGCAGTTAACGACACGAGGGACCAATTTTGTCTTCCCCCTGTCTGAGTTCGTTTGGCAGTCTATCCCGCTAATTGAGAGGCTAGCACCGAGATTTTCTTACAGATATCCGGATTTCTACACTCAATGTAATGCGACGACACATCCCACTGGACGACTCCACCCGATAATGCTAAACGTCGTTGGGGTGTCCGTTTCCACGACAACCGGTACAACGATAATTATCGAGGCTGACAACAGTCAGCTAAATTTCAGATTTCTCCCCAGTGATAATCTGAAAGTGGTGCCTAGATTCTGCAGAATCTTCACCTGTAATGCGACGCCTCAATTGCGTCGTGATTCTTCACTTTGAAGTGCCGCTTATAAGTGACGTGTGAGATTACGTCCTCTCCTTGGAACTCTGACATTAATAGTGAGTAATCATTAGCACGGCTAACGCGCACATACTTAAGTCTAGGACTCTTAAGAAAATGAACACTATTATATCGTTTGTAAAATAAGAACTCTAATGTTAAAAGTAATGCTTATTTTACATGTGAACTATTGTTAAAGCGGCCCCATTTGCCGCATAAGAATTGTGTAATTAATCTTTATTTTATATTTTGAATTTCATCATTTTCATCTCCCCTTATTTCCCACAGAGTGTATGACATTGGAAAGTTGAATGAATGATTAATCACTGTGCGAAAGAGTAGTGCCCCCTTTTAAATCGGGAAATAAATAACCTGATTTAAACATCTTTCAACTCTCTTGTTATTCATAGTTTTTGAGAGGGACGAAAGAATTTGTACTATTGTTTTGCACCGTTCGTCTGTTCGTCCATTTATTCACATTTATGATACACACTCACAACACACACCGCCAATAAAACGTTCCTTGGCATGACATTAATAAATTGGGCCCCACCCAAACATCAATGGCGTATGTCATGTGTGTCTATGTAACAACTTGACGCGACGTAGTACTGGCACACGTCACGGGCTTTTCTTGGAGGTGCACCGGAGCAGGCCAAAAATAGACTTCACCCCTTGCATCTCTAACTTCAGCTCGGGTCGGCTTGTAACGAGCCTCCCGTTTTGTAAACATCTGGTGACCACTGACCGTGATCTGACAAGGTAAATTGTGTTGTTGTAAGAAAGTATCATCTCTTTCCTGCTTTTCTATCTCATCACCATTATGCATTGTTTATTGCATGTTAGGGCTTTGCTATTGAGACTTAGGTGAACTGGATTTTGATAAGACTTATTATTGTGTTGAAATAAGTTTTATTATCTTTACGCTATTATCGTTAACGCGTACCGACTCGTGTTTAGACGTACATAGATCGATATTTTGTACGCTACATTAGCAACTGTTGTTTTGCTAATTTTGCTAACTTTGCAAATTTCCGATTAGGATTTCTTTTACTCGTGTTTGCAATAATCCTAATCACGTGGTAGCTGGTGTTCATACGCACACCATTGCACCACTTGTGACCGACAGAGGTCAAAATCCCGCGAATATTCTAAGTCACTTTATCCATACTCGTGATAACTAGCAATTTTAAAAATGGCCGAGCTAGTAAACATAAGGAAAGAACTCATGGCTATGGGCAGAGAATTCGGGTATGAAAAAGCCGAGTTAAAGAAATACGTGGATGAGGAGATAGCTAAATGGTATGTTGTGAAAGAAAATGAGGCGAAAGAGGCGAGAGAGCTAGAGGATAAGAAAAATGAGCTAGAAGAAAAGAGACAGGTAGCTAAGGATCTAGAGATGCAAACTTTGAGAGAGTTAGAGGAAAAAAGATCGAAAGAGGCGAGAGAGCTAGAGGAAAAAAGATCGAAAGAGGCTATAGAGCTAGAAGATAAGAGACAGCTAAACAGCTAGAGATGAAAGACCTGAGAGAGCTAGAAGATAAGAGACAGTTAGCTAAACAGCTAGAGATGAAAGACCTGAGAGAGCTAGAGGAAAAAAGAGCGAAAGAGGCGAGAGATTTTAAAGAGAAAGAAATCCAAGATATGAGAGAAATAGAGTTATTAAAGATTCAGTCAGCTAGGGATTTAGAAGATAAAAGGCAGGAAGTAGAAGAGAGAAAGCTTAAGTTAAAAGCTAGAGCACATCAGGAACAGCTTGAATTAGCTAAGCAAGAGGTAACAGCTAGAGAGAAGTTGTTAGATGGGACTGCTAAGCAACAGGCCGAATTAAATAAACCCCGTACACGGCTAGCTTTCTTTAACCCTGAAGTCGAGACGATTGACGAGTTTTTGACACGCTTTGACAGTTTCATTGCCAACTTTAATTACACTGACATTGAAAAGAAACAACAACTCGGTCAAATACTCCAAGGTGAAAGCTCGCGCGCATTTACTGATCTAACGCGCGATCCCGCTATTACTTATGCAGATCTCAAAACGGGTTTGATGCGTACTTTTCAATGTACAGCAGAAGGCTTTCGAAAAATGTTTAGGAGAGCCATACCTAAAGCAAATGACACCATGCAAGCCTTCGGTACCCGGTTACGCCATTATCTTGATAGATGGATTGATTTGACAGACATCCGGAAGACATATGAGGGCCTATTTGATTTGATATTAAGAGATCAATTTCTCCATATTGCTCCGCCTGCAATGACGACATATTTGCAGCGAAACCCCCCGGCTAACTTCAGTGATATGTTGAGGTTAGCAGACACGTATAATGATTACCCTGATCCGGTAATTACGAGGAGCGCACCACGCCCTCCTCCTACAAATCGGCAGAAGTATACACCGAAACCGAACCGACCAATGACGAAATCGGAAAAACCCGAACCGGTACAGCGGACATATACTAAGTCACAAGACGTACGACGTCACACACGTGACTCCCCACCTATGACATGTTACACTTGCAAAGGGAAGGGGCATAGTTCTCAGAACTGTCCCAGTCCACGTGATGTAAAGGTATGCACTGAAACAGGTGCAACTCTAAAGACCCAACAGGCTACAGTAAACGGAAAAAGAGTCAAAATACTGGTCGATACAGGCGCGTCCATAAGCTGCATAAATGCTAAACTTGTACGCCCTGAACAGTATCTAAGAGGTAGTGTCCGCATTCGATGTGTTATGGGACACCTTAGTACATGTCCAAGAGCCACTGTACATGTTACGTCATCCGTATTTTCCGGTACAGTCACCGCCGCAGTAATAAGAGACATGCAGTTCGGATTCATACTATCGCCCGAACAGTGTGACGCACACACTGATGGCATCTATCCTGTTCTCCCCGTAACCACTAGAGCACAACGGGAACGTAGTAAACAAGGACCCCCAGCTCTAAAGATAGTCGAGAATACATTTCCGCAGTTGACCCCAAGTCAACTCAGTCACCTGCAGCAGGAGGACAAAAGTTTGTCCTCAATGCTACAGCTGGCACGGAAAAACACTATTACGTCCAGCAAGTACGCAACCATGACGTATTTCCTGAAGGACGGACTAGCGTTTCGGCGCACCGACTATAAGGAAAATGATACTAGAAGCACCACGTGTCTATTTACCCCTACACCACTCAGACAGCTGATTCTTAGCTTTGCACACGACTCAATCATGTCCGGACATCAGGGCGCACGGCGCACTGAGCAGCGAGTTCGTGAGGACTTTTTTTGGCCAGGCCTGAGTAGGGATGTTCGCTCGTACGTTCGTACATGTACGCAGTGTCAGCAACATATCGACCGAGGGCGTGTCAGTCGAGTTCCCCTCGAGATAGTACCAACAGTAGAGGAACCATTCCTAAAAGTCGCAGTAGACATTATTGGCCCAATCATTCCCGCGGCCGAAGGAGGATATCGCTATATCCTAACAATCGTGGATTTTGCAACACGATATCCAGAAGCAGTCGCATTAAAGGGCATCACAGCGATCGAAGTCGCAGACGCTTTAATAGACGTATTTTCTCGGACTGGTGTACCTCGAGAAATATTGAGTGACCAGGGCACTCAATTCACCTCAGCAATGATGGCTGAAACAATGCGTCTACTAGCGTGTAAACAGTTGTTCTCATCACCATATCACGCTCAGTCTAATGGTGCCGTTGAACGTTTCAACGGTACGATAAAGAAAATGTTAATTAAAATGGCCTCGGAACAACCCGACCAGTGGCCGCGTTTTCTAGCACCATTACTCTTCGCGTATCGCGAACTCCCACAAGAGAGTACGGGCTACTCACCGTTCCAACTACTATACGGAAGGCAACCTCGTGGTCCCCTTAAGCTAATAAAAGAAACATGGGTCAAGGGAGACACTGTGACCGATGGTAAAGATGTTCACACGTACGTAGCCGAACTACGTCAACGTCTGACCGAGACATGTCACTTAGCACAGGAAAACATTCGCGAAAAACAACCCCGATACAAGCGAAATTTTGACCGTACTGCTGTGAAACGTGACCTCGAACCAGGCCAGCTCGTGTTACTCTTGCGGCCCACGCATAACAACCGCATGCAAATGCACTGGCGTGGACCCTATCGCGTTATTAAGCGTGTGAAGCAGAACGACTACAGCATACAGATAGGAAATAAGCAGAAAATCTATCACATAAATATGCTCAAGCGTTACTATGAACGCAGCGACGAACAGATACAAAGCGTGAATGTCGCACTGATACAATTGGAAGACTCCAATTTCAGAACAGACATGATGTCCGCCGAAACCCAGCCTAACTCCGCAGTTACAGTCGATCAAGTCGAGATTGACTCGAACTTAACTGTCGAACAGCGCGACGCAATATCAAAGCTCTTACACAGACACGCGCGCATATTCACCGACCAACCGGGCCACTCAGATTTGGTTGAACACCGCATCAAACTTTTAAGTGACAAACCGATACGCTTAAAACAGTACCCACAGAAATATGAGAGCACAAAGTACATAGCAGAACAGGTGCGTGAAATGCAAAAACAGGGCGTGATTGAACAGTCAATCTCCCCATATTCATCACCGGTCGTCTTAGTTAAAAAGAAAGACGGTACGCTTCGTTTTTGTGTGGACTACAGACAGTTAAATGAGATAACTGAATTCGATGCGGAACCTATCCCAAATCAGGACGAATTATTCGCAAAACTAACTAAGGCACATTACTTTTCGAAGTTTGACATGTGCAAAGGGTACTGGCAACTGTCAGTTGCTATTGACGACAGACCAAAAACAGCCTTTCCAACCCCGCTAGGCTTATTTCAGTTTTGCCGACTACCGTTCGGACTAGCGAACGCACCCGCAACATTCGCGCGTTTCATGCGAAAATTACCGTTAGAGAGCGTTGACGCATTGAATTTCTTTGATGACATACTGGTAGCAACAGGAACATGGGACCAACATTTATCCTCAGTGGGTGGTCTACTTGATATTCTCGAGCGCCATAAATTGACCGTGAAACCCACCAAAGTACGCGCGGGCTTTCGAGAGATTGAATTTCTTGGCCATATCATAAGTGACGGACAAATAGGCCCTAATCTAGACTTAACTGCAGCCATTCGTGACATGACCTTACCGACTACAAAGAAACAGGTCAGGGCAGTTTTGGGGCTAGTGGGGTACTACCGAAAATTTGTCCCAAACTTCAGTACGCTTCTTAAACCACTGACGGACTTAACTGGAAACAAACAACCCACGAAAATACGATGGACGGCAGAGTGTAGCACCGCCCTCGAAAAAGTGAAGGACATCTTGACCAGTAAACCCGTCCTACAGTTACCAGACTTTGACAAGAGATTTATTGTCAGGACCGACGCATCAGACGAAGGCCTCGGTGCCATACTTCTCCAAGAGACAGATGACGAATACCTACCGGTAGCATACGCTTCTAAGAAACTGCTAGATCGTGAGACACGGTACTCTACGATTGAAAAAGAGTGCTTAGCAATCGTATGGGCACTCAAGAAATTTAGTGCATATCTGTACTCTAAACCATTCATCCTGCAGTGCGATCATAAGCCGCTGACATATCTGCGCACTAGCATGTATGATAACGCTAGGCTAACTAGATGGACACTCCTGCTACAGGAGTATAGCTTCGTTGTCGAACACATCGCGGGCCGAGAAAATTCGGGTGCCGATGCATTATCCCGGCATGCCATAACCGCGATATAAACAAGAGAGAGGATAGTCTCTCCACAGATGCGCATATAATTCCTGTGGGGACTATCGTGTGAAATAAAATTTTTTTTTGTTCCTATTTGATTTCCACTCTGTGAGATCCAATCAATTTTAAGAAGGGGGTTGTCACAGGAAATGAGGGACCGAAATTATATTTTATTTCATTTTAAAAAACCGCTAACAAAACTAATTGAAGTAATCCGAGTTTTGTTATTTTTCGTATGTAGCATGTAACTTCCAGTAACGGTCACCTAAGATCTCTTTAGTAGACAGACGTTCGTGACGCAGTGTGTGTTAATTATCATATTGAATATATATATTAGTTTATGAAGAATATGTATATTAAATAAATTGGGACAACTGCGCAATACCGTCACATGTTGTTGACGAGTGAAATGGCCAGTGCGCATTAGGATTGACCACAGAAAAGCGTGCATCTCGATTACCACTATATATCCAAGGCAAAAATCATATCACAGGACATAGCTTCTGGAAGTTTTGGAAACCTTCAGTGAAAGCTATATAAGGGACAAAATGAAGATTTTACTCTCAATGTTGAAAACGTCGATTCGTCTGAAGCCAGTCTAACTTCACGTATGAATTATCTCATGTACAGAGATTTCATAAAGGAAAGCTGCAATAATCTCTTTCCATCCGTTTTCCATCCGTCTGATGCCATATATTGAGTAACGAGGCAAAATTACTCAGTATAACTTTTGGCAAAGTGGAAAGTTCGCTGTCAAAGAAAACCCGATGCATGCGACGCTGGTTGTATGCAGTTAACGACACGAGGGACCAATTTTGTCTTCCCCCTGTCTGAGTTCGTTTGGCAGTCTATCCCGCTAATTGAGAGGCTAGCACCGAGATTTTCTTACAGATATCCGGATTTCTACACTCAATGTAATGCGACGACACATCCCACTGGACGACTCCACCCGATAATGCTAAACGTCGTTGGGGTGTCCGTTTCCACGACAACCGGTACAACGATAATTATCGAGGCTGACAACAGTCAGCTAAATTTCAGATTTCTCCCCAGTGATAATCTGAAAGTGGTGCCTAGATTCTGCAGAATCTTCACCTGTAATGCGACGCCTCAATTGCGTCGTGATTCTTCACTTTGAAGTGCCGCTTATAAGTGACGTGTGAGATTACGTCCTCTCCTTGGAACTCTGACATTAATAGTGAGTAATCATTAGCACGGCTAACGCGCACATACTTAAGTCTAGGACTCTTAAGAAAATGAACACTATTATATCGTTTGTAAAATAAGAACTCTAATGTTAAAAGTAATGCTTATTTTACATGTGAACTATTGTTAAAGCGGCCCCATTTGCCGCATAAGAATTGTGTAATTAATCTTTATTTTATATTTTGAATTTCATCATTTTCATCTCCCCTTATTTCCCACAGAGTGTATGACATTGGAAAGTTGAATGAATGATTAATCACTGTGCGAAAGAGTAGTGCCCCCTTTTAAATCGGGAAATAAATAACCTGATTTAAACATCTTTCAACTCTCTTGTTATTCATAGTTTTTGAGAGGGACGAAAGAATTTGTACTATTGTTTTGCACCGTTCGTCTGTTCGTCCATTTATTCACATTTATGATACACACTCACAACACACACCGCCAATAAAACGTTCCTTGGCATGACATTAATAAATTGGGCCCCACCCAAACATCAATGGCGTATGTCATGTGTGTCTATGTAACAACTTGACGCGACGTAGTACTGGCACACGTCACGGGCTTTTCTTGGAGGTGCACCGGAGCAGGCCAAAAATAGACTTCACCCCTTGCATCTCTAACTTCAGCTCGGGTCGGCTTGTAACGAGCCTCCCGTTTTGTGACAGTGTACATAGGAGTGGGGTCGCAACAGACGACATTAGTATACTCACATCTTTCCAACCGTACATAGAATGTATGCTCATTACATTTATACTCATATATACCCAAGCATGTATCGCATGTGGTAATGTATGTTCACTAATGTATGCTGGTGTACTTTGCAATTTATGTTTATTTTGCATTATGTGTTAATGCATGTTTATGGGCTATTGTAAAACGCTTGGAACTTGTTTAATATAATTTTTTAAAATAAAGTTTGTACGCTTATGTAAATCAACATTATTATTATTACTATTATGTAAAATACGATACATGGCAAGAGACTGACCTTTGGCTATACGGTCTTATGAAGTTACAGAGCTAGAGTTAGACCTTCGGCTCTATGGTCTTCATGAATATGAGAGCGCCCAAACAATATTTAGAGTGCAATGCTACCGAACATTTCAATTTGTTGAATATAAATATATTTAGGGTTAATTATGAATACTTTTATTTTCAGAAAGCCAATAATTATAATGCGGCATGCTGTTCTGATATCGTCCATCACTCCTACTTTAAACTAAATCAGAACACTACACAAGCAAGCAAACCTACAAACTTAACAACGATAATGCAAGCAAGCAAACCTACAAACTTAACAACAATAATGCAAGCAAGCAAACTTACAAACTTAACAACGATAATGCAAGCAAGCAAACTTTGGCCGAGGAAGCAAGCAAGAACGTGTAGGAATAATGGAATGAACACACACACACACACACGCACACACACAAACACACACACACGCACACACACGCACGCATACAGTCAATGATTAAATGTTTTTACTGCCATAATAATAATGTATTTCTAGCAACGAAAGGAAAGCATTAGAAGACTAAGGGAGACAAGCATGCGCTATATGTCTTTTCTCAAAGAAAATCTTTCTCGAAACTCGCATCTGCCCATGCACACTTCCCTACTGGCGCTGTTATCAACAGATATCGAGAGTTAATGTCCCTGGCTTAATTATAACCTTGTCAGTTTAGCGGATTTTACGACAGATGCTGTGTAATGCATTAACAGGAGCAAACCATCCTTGGACCGGAAGAGTTATTGGCTCTTTCAGAGGATTCCTTTGCCCTGGTCTGTCTTAAGCTTACAAGGGAACGTCACTCTAGACTGTTTAATGTCTGTGAAATGGAAGGGAGAGTTGTAATCAGGGAGCTAATCAATAGTATGCACACACAGAGACAGAATACATTGCACACAATTGTCAACATTCCGTAAATCAATATAAATTCTTAATACCGTGTACACAGGCAACGCAGTCTATAAAACCATAAATTTGTAGAATTTGTAAAAAAGCAGATAGTCACATTGAGAAAGGAAAATAGTAGAAAAATATACAGGGACGCACGCAAATACACATAGATAGATAGATAGATTGATAGATGGACGGACGGATGGATGGATGGATGGAACTTGGGCTTAGATAGGTAGATAGATAGATAGATAGATAGATGGACGGACGGATGGATGGATGGATGGATGGAACTTGGATTTAGATAGGTATGTAGATAGATAGATAGATAGATAGATAGATAGATAGATAGATAGATAGATAGATAGATAGACTTTGCGGGCAAAATAATTACCCGGCATGGGTATATGTAATTGGGTCACGATGCATAACATTAATCAAGCAGTGCCTATGTCCTGGTGCCAAGCAATACTTTTATCGGCCAATTAAAGCTGTCCAGAAATTGTAATTATTTACCTTCCTCTCCGAAGAAACTACGTGCACAACGACATACAGTCCGTATCTGCAATTTTTTACTTACCAATCATGCGTTAAGTCACTTGTGATTGGGGACACATACCTCTGCGGATAAATGCCTTCAGTATCGAGGTAAGTTCATGCCTCAGCCTCCTCCCCACGAGGCAGTACACGAAGAAGTGTGCGGCATTGTTCGTGTAGTGCAACATGTTCACTACCGCCCACGCCACGGGATAATCCTCAGACTCCCAAGAGATGAGGAAGACAGCAAGGGGAGCTCTGAGCGCACAAAAGAGAGTGTTCACAACTAGCAGCATTGCCGTGGTACTAGGTACGTGACAGATAGTGGTTCGAGTCCCAAAGCAGCAGCAGGAACGGTGGGCTAGTGATCTAGGAGCTGGCTTGGACTTTATCTGATGTATCGACATGTCCCGACGGCTACAGCCACTCACACTCGGCGTTGGCTGGAGGTGGCTTTGGGCAAGATTGATTGGACTTGGCAGCTTTCGATTCTGCAGGTCTGACTCCACCTGACTGTTCTTCAAGACAGAGGTGTCTGTATCGGCCTCTCCTGGGGTCTCTTCTGGGCGATCTTTCAACACCTGGCTTTGTTTGGTCTGCTGCAAGCTGCTCACGTCACAGATGGTGTCGGAGTCTGGGGGTCGTTGTTGTCGGTCAATGCCAAGGCCATTTACACATACTTTCTTGTTGCTTTTCTTAAGATTATGCGTCGACACAGCAATTGTTTTAATGATGAAGGAGTTGCAGATGACGATGAAGGAGAAAGGAAAGATACACGTTTTCCAGAGGTCGATCCACGACCAAATATACTCTTCATAGATCGTATCGTTGAAATCTTTACTCGTTCTGCACTCGTTTCCACTGTTGATCTCTTCTGTCCAAAAGAAATGCAAGTTGACCACAATGACGACGAACGCCATGATACAGACGTTAAGTCGAGCTTTGTTCAACGTGCACCAATTTCGTGACATAAACGGCACCGTCACCCGCAGGCACCTATCAAAGGTCACGGCCACAAGAAGCCAGGCGGTAAAGTCGAAGGAAAAGTACACCACAAACATGTGCAGCCTGCAGGCGACAGTAGAGCGTACCCGAATGTCATCATTGAAGCTGTTTTTCAGCCAATGTCTGAGGAGTCCCGTGTACAGAACGAGCAGGTCTGCCACAGACAGAACTGTCAAGTAAAACATGGTCGTCTGGTAGCGTAGACTCTGTCGGGTGAGCACTAGAAGTGATGAGAGGCTTCCCACAGTTCCTAATGTTAGAAGGCACGGAGATCCGATCACCCATATATATCTTGCAGTTTGAGAATCGAACTGAATGTGGACGATCGACTCATTGGTTCTGTTACCTGCTACCTCCAAGTGACTTTTGTTCTGTACGAACAAACTCATTTTCAACCCAATTTTATTTTGAATCGCTGCAAAGGCATTAGCTGACAATCGTTCGTTACTTAACGAACATTAAGTTATCCAAAGTTTGATTACTTATTCACACCGTGATAAGAAGTTATCATCTGCAAGAGATAATAAATAAAAACAAAAATAGAATGGTTTTTAACATCAATTTATAATTTAAAAAATCACAATCCACAATTTTGCGTATTAAATACACTAAATTATATACTATAATGCTTTAGAACAAGAAACCTGTTTGAAAAACTCTGATTTAAGAATAAAAGTCTAATCATCATTACATTCTGCGACAGACAATATAAGTATTTCGTGTGTGTATATATTTATCTTGATTAAGGAATATCCATCCATCCACCTATCTATCTATTCCATAACTGTCCTTTCACCTTGTGTACACATTTCTTTAAGCATTCTCTAAATATTTGCCAGAACTTTACACATATATTATTGTATCTCACCGAAACGTAGCTTCCTATTTCATATGATGAGGTACTGTAATCTGACGGTGACAATAAAATTGAAATCATGACATGAAGAAGTACCTTTAGTCTGTTATTGCGTCACTCTTAATTACTTACTGATGATAATTTGGGGCAATAACAACAGAAACAGTAAATTATTTCCGCAGTTTTTCTTAAATAACTGCATTTTTCCTCGTTGGTATAACATGATGTTTTCAAAAATGTCATTCAACTGACGCAATCGAACATAGCTTTCTGCGTCAGACAGCGTCAGTGATCTTTACACCAGTCCTGTTCGTAGCCATTTGTATATCAACTTCTGGTTAAGAGTGTTACTGTATTATGTTTCGTGGCTAATAGATTTAAAATGCTGTCATTGCTTCACATCTAATATCTATCTTGTAAGTGATGCAAAGCAGGTCACGTTTCTCAAATATGTAACCTCTCTTACAACAGCTGTCCAAAATTACTATATTTGGGCGTAACTGGCAGCTAAAGAATAAATTAAATCCAACTCCTTTAAGCTCACTTCTCTCACTGGTGTTCATGAAGTTTATATTAATTACCGTAATCAACTTTCATGCACATTTCCAGTTTACTTCCTCAGTGTCACATGCATAATGCAAATGACGCAGAGCATACTAGGCTTTAAGATTTAAAAAATTGCATAATGTTGTAAACCTTGATCGATTTTCTTTATAATAACCACATTTTTTAGAAGAGTGGTTAATACTACTTAGACTAAGGATGGAACATACTAGATTTTTAAAGGGTACTTAGATTAAAGGGTACTTTGATAGCTATCTGTCTATCTATCTATCTATCGGTCTGTTGGTCTATCTATCTATCTATCTATCTATCTATCTATATGTCCGTCCTATCTATCTATCTATCTATCTATCTATCTATCTATCTATCTGTCTATCTATTTATCTATCTATCTATCTATCTATCCGTCCTATCTATCTATCTATATGTCCGTCCTATCTATTTATCTATCTATCTATCTATCTATCTATCTATCTGTCCGTCCTGTCTATCTATCTATCTATCTGTCCTTCCTGTCTATCTATCTATCCTTCCTATCTATCTATCTATCTATCCTTCCTGTCAATCTATCTATCTATCTATCTGTCCTTCCTGTCTATCTATCTATCTATCTATCTATCTGTCCTTCCTGTCTATCTATCTATCTGTCCTTCCTGTTTATCTATCTATCTGTCTATCTATCTTTATTCAACCTAATCTCTTCCTGTATTCTCCTAATGTACTGCAAAGTTTAAAAGTCGTTTTATTCTGGAGAAAGATAAATGTTCAGATATTTATTTCAAGTACTGCAATATATCTAAATATTTTCGACATTGTTTGTCTTGTTTACTGTGTACTTTTAGAAGTCAACGGATTTAGAGTTAGCATTTGAATTCAAGCTGTAACAAATATGTCCTCCCATGTGTGTATAATAAGCCTTTAAAGAGAGTGTCCACTGCTCTATTGGACGTGGGCCATGTTAGAGGTTTTCTAAGGTATTTATTTACAGTACTGGGGATTGCTCTGGAGGTTATGGAGGTTACTCTTTCAGTCCGTTATCCACAAATTGAGAGGTGTGTATTATAATGATAATTATCATAAATGTGTAGAGATTATAATATTCTCTTAATTAAAGAGGCCCTCTCATTCTTTAAAATAATGGGTTGCAAAACTGGAGGATCCTGCCAGTATTAGATCTAAATTTTGTGTTGTTGATCCTTTTGGGAACAGACTAGACTAAAACCTTGTCAGATTACACACTAGCATTTTATGTTGAGTCTGTGACGTATACTGTATTGGTCATGATCTTGTGATCTCCTGTACCAATTGTAAAGCTATTTTTTTCTATTCTCTTTTTTCATTTTATATTTTTGCTTTTTTAATGTTTTGCCGATTTGAATTGTTATTTTATGGTTGTTATTTTTATTTGATGATGCTGATATTTGTGCTGGAGGTTAATGCACGTGTACTATTGTTGATAAGGTGATTAGTTAAATAAATAAATTTAACTTCTTGAGTATTAACATTGTAAAACTGTGGATTTGCTCACTATTGTGTACAGCGCACATTTTGATTTGTAGTTGGTTAGGTTATTAAGCATTTTGAACCTCGTTCCTATATACACACCACTTAGTATTATTGTAAACTAGATGTTCATTTTTTTTTACGAAATGGCCATTCCAAGCGAACTTGTGAAAGAATGGTTGAATGACGGGCGAGAGTTGGCAACAATCCTTGGTTTAGGGCAGGAAGATGTTAGAACATATATTCAGGAATATATAACAGAGCGGAAAGTATTGTATTTAAAACATGTATTCAAGAATATGTAAGAGAGCAGAAAGTATTGTATTTAGAAGAGAGAGATAGAACAGAAAGAGGAAAATGAAAATTAGAGAAACAAAAGGAGAGGGGAGAGAAGGAATACAAAGAAAGGAAAGAAGAGAGAGAGAGAAAGAACTGTTGGAGAAAAGAAATGCACGAATTAGCATTGAGGAGAAATTGGTTAGAAGTTGAAAGAGAAATTACTATTAGGCGACAAGACACGCATTTCCAAATGCATGCTATTGCGCCGTTAGCTGAAGCACTGAAGTGCGAAAGCAACGCCATATTTCATTGTAGGCATTCTGATCAACAAAATAACAATCGAAGATTATTTTCGAAATTTTGAGGTCATATCAGCCTCACGTATTACAAAGAAACAGTGGTTTCTGCATTTGGCATCTCTTTTTAAAGGACATGATAGGTTGGTTTTAGAGACGTTACCAGAAAATAACTTGATGTACGAGGACTACAAAAGAGAATGTTGAGTTTCAGGAAACTGTTTACAAGATTTCACGTGATTCATGCGAAACTTTCGCATATACAAGATTTTACGTGATTCATGGGAAACTTTCGCCCATTCAAGATTTTACGTGATTCATGCGAAACTTTCGCCCATACAAGATTTTACGTGATTCATGCGAAACTTTCGCCCATACAAGATTTTACGTGATTCATGCGACACTTTCGCCCATACAAGATTTTACGTGATTCATGGGAAACTTTCGCCCATACAAGATTTTACGTGATTCATGCGAGACTTTCGCCCATACAAGATTTTACGTGTTCTTGCGAAACCTTCGCCCAAGCGACTGATAGATTGAAGTATATATTGGTACGCTGGCTAGAACTAAGGGAAAAAAATGCAGAGAAACCAGAAGAGATTAAGAACCATTTTTTCAAGGGTCAGGTATTAATGATGTGCTCATCACCATTGATAGCGTTCACTAAGGAGAGAGAGGACATGAACTTGGCAGAATGGGTAAAGTCTGCAATTTACGAAAATGCACATGAGTTCAAACACCTAGAGAGAAAAATGACTACAAGTCTTCATACACAGATGGAGTTCAAACCCTTAAAGAAAAATACAAACAAGCCTTCACACACCCACACACGGAGTTCAAACCCTAGAGAGTAAAATACAAACAAGCCTTCACACACACATAATTGTATGCGCAACAACGGTCTTTATTATTAATGGAAATAATTCACCTTAGACAGTATGTCCCTAACTAAGGAGAACAAATCACCCACCACAGGAAGATATTTTCTCTCAGAGTGCTATTTACCATAGAGAATGCTACTTACCATAGAGAATGTTGTAATTTACCATAGACAAGCTGCTTGCGTCATTTCAGTGGTATAATTTCAGGTACAGCAATCCGCCTGTCTTACGTTCTTCGATTAACGCTTTCTTATATAAAGCTGTTTTATGCCTTATGACTGTTATATGTTTAAAGATGTCGATCTTACCCTAAGATCTCCCCCCCCCCTCCACTGTAAGCATACGCTCGATACACGGTTATGCGTAATACACACAGCTGATAGCAATCTATTTCTAGTGACGCTAGAAACATCAAAACATCGATTACAAGTCTGTTTTTTAATGGTTTAATTCCCTTCAAAATGTCACCAAAGCATATGCATCTGACAGGCAAAGACAGTGATACTACGTCTGAAAACGTGGGGTTATATAACCTTCCTACAAGGTTCAATTAATAATTAATTTACAAATATTAATTTCATAACCCACTCTTCGACCGAGTCTTTGTCTTTTGCAATCTGGGAGACTAAATCAAGCCCTGGAATCTACAATTAGCTAATTGTTTTCCTCTTCTAGGTGCTACTCATCCAGAGTGAAAAAGCATTTCTGTTAATTCGTATTAATTAGGTATTACAGCATTCTTACTCTCGCCTGCACACATTCCCACCAGTTTGAGGGATTCATTCCTAAAAGCATGTATGACTGACTTTAAATGATTTATGTTTGGCAGCCCATACATCCTCAAACCTACATATTTCCTTTAGCAATTGACTTAACCAAAGTGGAAAGAATAAATCAACAATTTCATTAACTATACAAATAACTAAATAATTAACAAAAACATTTATGTACTATTTACAATCAGATCACAAATTATACATTAGTTCTTGATAAATACAATTAAATCTCTTCAACTTAAATTGTTCAATGTCTTTTCAGTTTGTATCAAAACCTAATATTAAATCTTTACTAAGCTTGTATATTACAAAATTAGAAATAGAAGAAATAGAAAAAAATCATAGAAAGACGTTACAACATAAGCTGAGAGCTGGACATGCATTCATCTGAATGTTTATGTGTTCGTTGATGTGAACTTGTCACTGAAGCTGCCAGGCACAAAGCAATACAGGTGCGGATATGCAGCCACTCAGTTTGTTAATGACGCACAAAATGTCCGAGCATGTATGAATCGAGCAGTCCTCACTCTCACAGTTCAATACAGTCACAGTTATTCAGTCACTGGAACAACATGGGAGTCACAGATAAATGCTGATTCTGTCACTGGAACAACATGGGAGTCACAGATAAATGCCGATTCCATCGCAGCATCCTCTGCTGTTCTCTCCTGACAAGTCTGGAAGTGCAGACATCAAAATACCCACACTGCCCCCTCTATCATTGATTCACAACCAATTAGAAGATAAACTCGTTACCCCAACTTGGTAAGCGAATTTGATGGTCACCTGACTTCACAGTTATACATACACCTCACAACTCTAGGATCTTGGCAATTGTTACACACACTTGTAGCACAGTACTGGATAGTACTTGAGGACAGCAACATACAATTGTCGCCAGAAGACTTGAACTTGAATTCACCCTTGAACTCAAAGTTCAACAAGGCTTGAAAACCATAGCTGTACCAGTAGCTTGTAAACATAGTTTCGGTACTTCAACCTGGAGTTTCAAAAAGCTGGTTTGAGACACTGTAGAATAGATAAACGCATGCGTCAGCTCTCTAACAACCCTCTCTAACCCTCTAACAACAATTAATTTAATGTATTATGTTGCTGTCTCTCTCATAATGTTAATAGATACCTTGAATACTTAATTTACAATATAACACAAAGATATAGCATGGTCTCTTGCAGATTAACAGGCTTAACGTTATAAACTTTGGTTTACAATCATTTTGTCAGTAAGACAATGTGAAAATACAAACATGAATTGTAATGTTTTTAACAATGAAGTAAAATAACACTTACATGAATAATTTAACAACAAGAGTTTCGTTCCATATGATCTCATAACTATCCAGACAAACCTGACTAGCTCTTTCTCCAACCAAAGCCAACAAAATCAGGACCATAGACAAAATATGTAGTGAGGGTTCCAGAGTGCGCCCCATATTTATACTAACATCCCTATTCATTCGAGAGGGTCCTAGAAGCATCAGTAGCGTCAACCCTCTGGAAAAATAGTTACTTTCATCCTCTAATTCGAGTCACAGAAACTCGTTTAAACAAAAGGAGCTTGAATCTTTTGTTAGACACAGTCAGCGGCATTTCCTATGATTCAGCTATATAAGTCAGCTATATGAGGGTTTTTAATCGTAGTTATGTAATAGCATCTCTTGCCAGACAACAATTAGTCTATTTTTGTAAATACTGGATTCGAAACTAATCGAGTGATTTATATTAATGTGAACATTATATTATTTTCTATTTTTCTTTTACCGTTACATTCTGAGAGTATGATATTGAAGATAAGATAAAATAGAGAGGGTTGAAGAAGATTAAATCAGTATTTTATGCCTTAGATTTCAATTCATGACGGAGCATTTTGTTGGACTGAAGAGTTCTTGGTGCAAAGGTGACGCTTAGCTAACAAAGGGAAATAAATACAGTTTACTTCTGTACAAGATATTTTATTGTATTATGTACCTTGGAAAGTGGGAAGCCTCTTTTGTTGTTCATTATGAAAATATAATGTTAGTTCATCTATCTATCTATCTATCTATCTATCTATCTATCTATCTATCTATCTATCTATCTATCTATCTATCTATCTATCTATCTATCTATCTATCTATATGTCTGTCTATCTATCTATCTATCTATCCATCATTCCATTCATCCATCCATCTATCTATCGATCTGTCTATCTATCTGTCTGTCTGTCTGTTTATCTATCTATCTGTGTCAGAGTAAATTTGCCTATCCCTATTTCTAAACTTAATAATCATATATTTGTTGACGATGTTAACCGTGACCCGACCTTGGGCACTTCTTGTGATAATATTTTGTGAAGTTTGAGTAAACAGCTCAGGTGGAGAATATGCCAAGAAATTGATGATGCAATCCAAGCCAGTCCCAACTGGATGAGTAGTTTTTCTGACTAATAGTCTCACACTTATTCATAACAATTTCATCCAATGGGGATGGGCCGAAAGTTGCTTTGCTGAAGAAAGTGTATATTCTAATCACTTTGATTTGAACAGAACTCGAGTCAGGTTATAAAGGCGATCATTAGCTTAAGAAGAAAAGAGGCCTTATTCTTTCTTTCTGCTTCAGGCAACAGTGGTTACTGTATTCTACTTGATGTAATTACATAGCAAAAACATTAGTGAATATATTACCAAAACAGAAGAGTATTTAGAATGTATATTTTAAAAAAAATTAACAAAGCAGATATAATATTCTAAAGAAAGAATTTAACATGGCAATAGAATACAACCTAAATAGCTTTGAGCATAACCGATTTGCCATAGCCAAAATAGCATTTAACATCGCAATAGAACAAAACCTAAATAGCTTTGAGCATAACCGATTTGCCATAGCCAAAATAGCATTTAACATCGCAATAGAACAAAACCTAAATAGCTTTGAGTATAACCGATTTGCCATAGCCAAAATAGCATTTAACCCAGGCGCATACCATAGTAATGTAATAGTAATAGCATTTAACAGCCAGAAAAATACTTAGGTAAAGTAAGATATTCCCCCAACGTAGCGACCGAAATACCTTTGAATTGAGACTATTTACCGTAGTATATGTATTATTTAATGCAGCCTAAATTGCCTTGAACTGAAATAACATAGTCGAAATACATTTTAATTGATACTATTTAATGTAGTAAGTGTATTATTTAAAGCAGCCTAAATTGCCTTGAACTGAAATAACATAGTCGAAATAGGATTTAACATATCCGGAATAACGCGGCTAAATTAGGATTTAACATATCCGGAATAACGCGGCTAAATTAGGATTTAACCCTGTGAATATAACAACCGAAACATTTTGTAACAGCCAATATAATGAAGTATTAATACAACCCAAAATTGCATTTATATAAATTAACATAGTTGAAATAGCCAGTAGAACAGTCGATATTACACAGTCGAAATACACGATATAACTTCCAAAATTACAGTTAGTATGGCATTTAACATAGCCAATGTAAAAGAGCCAAATAGTTGTAAATATCATTGAACATAATTGATATAACATAGCCAAATAGTTGTAAATATCATTGAACATAATTGATATAACATAGCCAAATAGTTGTAAATATCATTGAACATAATTGATATAACATAGCCAAATAGTTGTAAATATCATTGAACATAATTGATATAACATAGCCAATGTAAAAGAGCCAAATAGTTGTAAATATCATTGAACATAATTGATATAATATAGCCAATGTAAAAGAGCCAAATAGTTGTAAATATCATTGAACATAATTGATATAACATAGCCAAAATATAGTTTACTTAGGAGATAGAACAGAACCAAAACGGTATTTACAATAAAGAACTGGTAAAATATAGCTTACTTAGGAGATAGAACAGAACCAAAACGGTATTTACAATAAAGAACCGGTAAAATGTAGTTGAAATAATTGTGAATGTTGAAATAGCCGCGACATAGTTGCAGGGGATGGGGTGGGGATTGGGATAGTTTCCTTGTTGCTAAAATACAAAAACTATAAATCATTCATTTAATACGTTTGCCGGGATAGGGTGGGTGTGGGGATCGTTTCTTTATTGCAAAAATACAAAAAGTATAAATCATTGATTTAATACGCTTACTGGAAACATACATTGAACAATAAAATAAACATTTCATTAAGGAGCTATTCCTATAATTAATAATACTACAAATAAATTTTATTAATTATTTGACACCATAAAGTGCAACAATTGTTTTTTTTCCAAATTTTAATATGGCCTACTTTTTTTTCAAAGCTCTTCACGATAATTAAAATGACGTAGGAACTTGCAGCCAGCTATGATTTCCTTAAACTCTGAACCAACGCGGATATTAATTACATTAGTGACGTGATATTAGTTACTATCTCTTGCTGTCAGTAGCAACTCTGACCGGGAGATTTCTCACGCTCAGTTAACCGCTTGCAACGCTGGCTGGTGATACAAACCAAGGTAGAAAGTTTCGATTGCGATAAGACACAAAATTCATCCATTTTTTCTTTATAGAGCATGTGCGGAGACAGGCGGAGATAACAAAGGGATCGTCACGAAGGTCGGCAAGAAAAAATAACTGTGAACGTGAAATATTTACACATGCTAGAAGTTCGCCTTGCGTCACAAAAACATGACTTCGAACGGAGCTCTGAATGTAACCTCGGATTACAAGGCCCTTAGCTCGATCGAAAGTAAAGTTTATGAAGAGCAAATAGCTCAGAAAATCTGGTCAATCTGTTCACCTATTATCCTTGCCGTAGGGACAGTGGGCAGTCTGCTGTCCATCCTCGTACTGACGAGGCGACAGCTACATCACATAACAATCCTCTTCTATCTGACTAGCTTGGCCGTGGCGGACTTAGGAGTTCTTTACACCGGACTAATGCGGCTGTGGCTGCAGAATGTGTTCGATGTATATATACGTGATCAGTCCACGTTCGCGTGCAAGTTTCACACCTTCATGACGTACTTCATGTTTGATTTTTACGTCTGGATTTTAGTCACCGTGACGGCCGACAGATCCTTGCGAGTAACGGCTCCGTTGGCGGCCCGGAAGTGGTGCACATTGAACAGAGCCAGAATAATTGTTTGCGTCATTGCGGCTGGATGCGTCGTGGCTAGCCTGCATTTCTTTTGGACAGAGGAAATTTCTTTTACAAATGGAACTGCTTCATGCGAAACCAGCGAAAGATTCCATGGCACGATTTATGAAACGGACACATGGACCTGGTTTGACTTCTGTATTGTTTGTCTGATTCCTTTCATCGTCATGTTAGTGTGCAACGGATTAATTATACGTAAAGTGGGCAAATCAACGAAACAAATTCGTGTGAATAAGGAACTGTCGAAAGAGTTAAATACTTCCCATGGGCCGAAAAGTGAAGCAAACGCACAAACAAACAGACACCACTCTCGCGAGCCTCACTCGGAACATACCCGCAACTGGAATGCACCGCTCCACGCGCAAGCATCACACATTGAAGCACAGAAAAATGCGGAACATGGGCAAGTGCATTTTGATGAGCACATGGGAGAGCACTCTCGTTCTTCTGAGATACACGTTATAGAGCTAAATCATTATCACAACCACCAGCCCCCTCACGACAATTGCCAGTCTTCAGAAAGGATGATAGAAGGAGCAGGTCGAAGAACTTTCCGATGCCCTTGCAGGATGCCAAGCACAAGGCACACATTATGCTCCATTTCTAGCATCACGGTCATGCTGTTGACGATCAATATTCTCTTCTGGCTTCTGACGGCACCGTTGGCTGTGTTCCTGATGTGCTGCGAGCCGAAAAAGCAACCGCTTACATGGTCGGTGGTGAACATGCTGCAGTACACCAACAACGCCATCCACTTCTTCCTGTACTGCATGACGGGATCCAGGTTCCGCCGGGAGTTCATTACAATGTGCAAACGTAGTCCCCTCGGGTCTGGAGTGTACCACCTTAGATAATGATGTTTTTGTGATGTGAACAGTTTATTGTGAAAACGTGGTCCGTCTGAGTCAGGAGTGTTCCGTGTAGTAAGATGATGACGTTTTTGTGATGTAAACTGCTTATTGTGCAAGCATATGTAACGTGGTTCTCCTCATTGCAATGAGATTCACGACATTACTATTCAAACAGGTGAATATAATACAAGTGCAAAGGGACGTAATTTGATCAGCAATTTAAAGCAGATGAATATAATTCATATGCAAAGGGACGTAATTTATTCAGAAATTCAAGCGGAATAACATAATACATAATGCAAATGGACGTAATTTGTTTAGCAATTCAAGCGGATGAGTATAGCACATAATGCTAAGAGACGTAATTTATTCCACATTTCCAGTATATGAATACACTACCTATGGAAAGGGACGCACGTAAATTTCCATATGAGGTGACATACTATGAGATATTTAAATTTTGTTGTGGAAGAATTGCATGATAATAATTAGTTCAATGTTAATGAAGGAATGAATTAATGATGAAGCCTACCTGTTATGAAAAATGAAGTAAGATGTTTTAATTTTAATCATTAATTTGTATAAAGAAGGTTGAATACGTGATTCCTCTCAAATGAAACATAATGTCCTTTTTGCTAATGATCGTGACAACCGAATGCTGTCACTTGGAGAAGGCAGTGCTCTGTACTGGGATTTCCGAACATTTCCTTCCTGTCATTTATCAGATGACTACAGTCGACATTGATAGTATACATGGCCTAAATTCACTAACAAATTTACCTCCATTTTCATAGGGCACAGAGTTTCATCAACAGTGCCAATAATATACATAAGATACAATTATATACATATATAGATAGATAGATAGATAAATTAGATTAGATTAGATTAGATAGATAGATAGATAGATAGATAGATAGATAGATAGATAGATAGATAGATAGATAGATAGATAGATAGATAGTCGACAGGACAAAACAAAATAGCTCATAAATACAATGAAACACATACAGAACGTTCTTGACTATAAAACAATTTGCTTTAAAATTATGTTTCCCAAAACGTAAAGATATTCACTAATCAGGTTAGATGCATCTGACCAAAACAAGACGGACAGCTATGAAAGTATTCTGTACTGATTTAGTCGGTTGTATCGCTCCTGTCAACTATTTATGCGCTACACATAGATGATAATTATGGTATTATAATCACGTTGCTGGTAAACCATATCGCCATTGAAAAATTCTGCTCAAAAACAATCTGTATACTGTACAACCAAATCGCAAAAATAATGCTTAAAATAAAAGCCAAGTGACGTATCACTGACATACCAAACACAATCTGATTAATTACTCAGAAGACATTTCTATATTACATCACATACGCATTAACCTAGTGACGTATCACTGACATACCAAACACATTCTGATTAATTACACATAAGACAGTTCTATATTACTATATAAATCACATACACATTTCCCTACAACATATTTGACTGCACCTAAACCAATCCATATTTATAATAGGATTGAGCTTGAGAAAAACGTGTTTTATGATGCAAAAGAAAGGTAAACATTTTAATTATCTTTATAGTGCGCTGTAACAGGTTTTTCCCTCAGCTAATAAGTGCTCCTTAGTATTGAGGATTTGTATTACTTTCTGTCATAATATACTTCACTTCCGGGTGTGCGCGAGCGTGTATTTTATATACCGTATAAATGCATTCTAATTCATACATGTAGTTCTGTTTTAATGAATTTTAATTGTAAGTCTATATGCTTGTTTATTATTGACTGAATAACAGTAAATGGAAGTAAGTGACGGCTCATTAGGATCGTGGTTCGATTCTCGCTCGGGGTTAAATGTGTGTACGTGCATGTGTGTGTGTTTGTGTGCGTGTGTGTGTGTGTGTGTGTGATTGATTTGTATGTATTATACATATTATAATACATACAATAATTCACACATTTAATTATATGATTTATTCATGCATAGTTATGTTGTTGTGCTTGAAGTTCATATAGAAATACAGTAAACCTCTCGCCCAAGAGGATCGTGGTGTGATTCTCGCTGGAGTTAAAGATGTTTTTATTTTGTTTGTTTGTGTGTGTGTGTGTGTGTGTGTGTGTGTGTGTGTGAGTGATTGTAATTTAAAAGAATCTACCTCTTATCTTTCTGACACAACTCACATAGTAAATAAGATTTAAACTATAGCTACGTGTGACCCAATACTACAAGTGTAATTTAAAGGAACGTCAAAGAACTACGCTAAAATTAATTTTGAATCAAAGGAAAGCAAGGCGCATATATTAAACACTTGAACTGTATTAGCCGTAATATTAATAGAGTTCTATTGTTCTCGCACTAGTCGGAGATTTTAAAGTTTAAATATGGTACTAATTGATCAAAACGGTCTGCATATCCTTATGTTCTAATAAAGTATACATTAGAAGGTTGGCAAGCAATATTAATAAAACTCACCTACCATACAACTATTTAGAAATATTGCATTGGTGTCTAACTGTGTATTTAGTTTAATTTAGATCCCAAAATTATTTCATGTATTAAAATAAACATTTAAACTAATTTGAGTTTATTATGTTATTTTTTCGTGATATGAAAAGAACGCAAAATTCTTTTTAAATTTAATTTATTTATCTGATACTCATACTTGCCTGTATGTGAAATTGATAACGTGATAAATTGTTTAATGATAACACATTTTTGTGACTTCTTTTCTGTGACTTTTTACTTTGTGACGTTTTTTTCTTGTGACTATTTTCCTGTGATCTTTTTCCTAGCAAAACTTGTGACTTTTTGTTTTAGTGACATTTTTTTCTTCTCACCGTGAAGAGTTGACCAGTGAAGATTGTGGAGAAATGAAGTTAATGATCGGTGCTTGGAGCACTGAGAAAGATCTTCACTGCAGTCAAAAGTCTAGAACCGCTTGCAGAAACATTATCAGATCCGAGAGAGCAGTTACAACAATCAAGTAAAGAGAGTGACAGTGAAGTTTGTGCAGCAACAGCAGGAAAGACTTTCATATAATCAGACACGTTGCTCTACAAGCACTAGAGAGTTGTTACTAAAACAAGAGGGGGGAGGAGGTATCAGAAAATACCGAGATATCAAAGTGACTAAAAGAATTTAATGGAAATTTCACTGAAGAACAGTGACCTTGAAGAGGCAAAAGGAGTTAGAAATTCTTCTAGGAGTAACAAGCATGCCTTCATTTTATTTATCATTATTCATCTGTATTTTTTGCGCGCCATTCAGACCTTAGTAGGGGAAAACAATCTCTATAGTAGAGGAAATGTTATTAGTGCATAGTGCAGTGTACAGTTGAACGTTTCATCCCCAAACTGATAGGCTAGTGGATACAGTCTGTACAAACATGATGAAAGGGACCTGGTTGAGAGGAGTGCTATAGAAATAGTAATGTATTTAGACCTTATAATCATTACCAAAGATGGTTGTTTTCTAAATAATGTTTTGAGACCTTATAATCATTACCAGAGATACATATGTAACAAATATAAGCACTAGAAACAAAAATGTATTTAGTATTCTATTATATGGTCGATTGTTACATTCATACACACACACACACACACACACACACACACACACACACACACACACACAAATACACTTATAAATTTAATAATTTCACATGCGTACAAGCACTTCAGCACTAAATGATCTAAGGAAAGCCTTTTCCGACGTCCAAAATGGTTCTACGTTTTCTATATACCATTACACTTTTAACGCCACGTACTGTACATGCACAGTTAATCATCACTTTGAAATGCGTTTTAAAACCATCAGACGCATTATGCAACATTTAGTAATTGTTGCTTATTTTAGAAAGAATTAATAGATAATTTAGAATGAGTTGGAAATGACAAATTGCTAACAAAAATTAGCTTCAGCTATTATGAGAACACCGACACAGGTAGTTAACCCCCCTCCAGACCGATCGCGTACGTTTTGCGCTTCTAATTGCGAAAAGATCCATGTAGATAGATAGTCTATAAACCACAATAAACTAATGTCACTAATATACTAACTGCGAAAAGATCTCTATGTAGATAGATAGTCTATAAACCACAATAAACTAGTATATAGATGTCACTAATATACTAACTGCGAAAAGATCTCTATGTAGATAGATAGTCTATAAACCACAATAAACTAATATGTAGATGTCACTAATATACTAACTGCGAAAAGATCCATGTAGATAGATAGTCTATAAACCACAATAAACTAGTATACAGATGTCACTAATATACTCGAGACTTTGGAGCAATATATAATAGTCGATGCTGGAAAGGCTGCAAGTCATCAAAAGATGTGCGTACTTAAATCTGTCCATCAATTTAAGCAGATAGGTCAATCACAACACTTGGACATTTCAATGTTGCGGTAGGTGTGAAATATAATTCCTTGTTGTTGAAAGTTTTAAACCCTTCATCTTCTTAGGCGTGTAGATATGATAGTGTCAGTGTGTGTGTGTGTGTGTGTGTGTGTGTGTGTGTGTGTGTGTGTGTGAGAGAGAGAGAGAGAGAGAGAGAGAGAGAGAGAGAGAGAGAGAGAGATCATGTTCTTTACATGTTTATATCCCAAGGTGATTAAAAGTTGAAACAGAACACTGAGATCATGTTCTTTACATGTTTATATCCCAAAGTGATTAAAAGTTGAAATAGAACACTGAGCCACATAGAACTCTTTAAGACATTAAGTGAAGTGAGAGTTGCAGTACACGACGCTCGGGGAACAGTTCCAAAGGGTAGCATCGACCCGTTCAACAAGGAAAATTACGAGGTAACCTGGTCCGAGCGACCTACTAGTAAACATACACCTTGCCAGGCTGAAACCGTTAATTTCATACACTAAGATAGGCTTGTGTAAATAGCCGCTATTTTTCCTTAAACGTGATTAATTTTGCTGACTAATTATACAACGCTAGATTCCGTTTGGCACTCTCTATATACAGGCATTTTGACGCATTCGTAAATCTTGTATTAGCTCGTTAAAAGATATTTGTTTCGTAATCTGCTGAAGTCTCAGTCATTTAAAAATTCAATCTACGAACATTTTTAATTTCTGAAACCGTAAGAAATATCTGCTTGAAAGAAAGAAAGAAAGAAAGAAAGAAAGAAAGAAAGAAAGAAAGAAAGAAAGAAAGGAAGTAAGGACGGAAGGAAAGAAGAAAGACAAAAGAAAAAAATTGTAACGCATTTTAACAAATCAAAATATCAAATATCACTCTGAATTTCTTTCATTCTAGTTCATTGATGTTAATTGCAGCGATGACGCGTTTAAGATGTGACTAACTCCTTTAAAATGTTGCGTATTCACCGTTTAAAGCATTGCATTGCATTGTCTGCTGTAGGCGTGTTATTAGTATAAGTGAAGTATGTTATTGGATTGTTACTGTTTGTTTGTTGCTATACCATATGTATGTGTTTTATTGACATTTTTGTTGTATTTTATAGGTCGGTTATGCTTTTTCAAATTGTTGTACATGCGTTTTATGGTACTGGATTTTACAACTGTGACAGATAGCAGTCCGTAAATATGAAAAGCATTTTACAACTGTGACAGATAGCAGTCCGTAAATATGAAAAGCATGTGTAACTACAAATAATATTTCCACCTAATCGTATTATTTGTCGACGGCAAATTAACATTTTTAGTTTAGCATTATGTTTTCTAATATTCTTCATAGCCACAGGCATTTTATAGTCTAAAATGAAAACAGTTGTCTTTGTAAACTCCAAATTGTCTTTATACTTCCCCTAATTTACCTAGTCTTCTATCATTACTCACATACATATTGTTAGTGTCCTCACTAACCAATCCCATCGTCTTTCTTCATTGCTCTCAAGCATAGTAGTAGTAGTAATAGTGTGCTCACTGTCCCAATCTCCTAGCTTTCCCCATAGCACTCATGTCTGGTAGTAGTGTCTTCACTGTCCCAATCTCCTAGCTTTCCCCATAGCACTCATGTCTGGTAGTAGTGTGCTCACTGTCCCATTCTCCTAGCTTTCCCCATAGCACTCGTGTCTGGTAGTAGTGTCTTCACTCTCCCAATCTCCTAGCTTTCCCCATAGCACTCATGCCTGGTAGTAGTGTTTTCATTGTCCCAATTTCCCTGTCTTCCCTCATTGCTCTCATGCACATTCTTAGTGTCTTCACTATCCCAGTCTCCTATTCTTCCCTCATTGCTCTCAGGTATAGTAACTGCTAGCACTCTTAGCATTTAAGACCATGACATGGAGATGGGTGGTGGAGGAATGAGTCTGCCTTTGATTACACAAGAACGAGTTGATAACGAGAGATTAATATCAAGTGTTCTGATTGTGTTAAAGACAAAAATCATTGGTAATGAGAAAGTAAAGCGAGAGGGGTTCTATCAAAAATCTAATTCACAACTTCCCGCACAGCGACAGAAAAAATGACAGGTCAAATGGACAGTCGATTTTCCTCACTCTATCAAAAGAAAAACACAAAGAAATTAAATATCCTCATTTTGTCACATTCCCATACTATCAAAAGAAAGACACAAAGAAATTAAATATCCTCATTTTGTCACATTCCCATACTAATCATGGTTCCCCTGTTGCGAACCTTCAAAAATAAAAATCTATGCTGAGACAATGGAACAAAAGCTACCTGCCGACTATGGCATATAATATTCAAATAATATTATAACACCCAAAACCCAAATATCACCCAGTGTATAGTTCTAATAAAATATCAAAATCAGCAATGAAGTAGAGCAAACATTTATTATTAAAAATTAGCACATAAATTTTACTGTCTTCCACACAACCAAAACACAGTGCCTCTTAGCACTTTACACAGTTTAATAATAAAGTGTGCACTGAATTTCCACTCACTTCTACTAGGTCTACAAGATGGACACAGAAGTGTACTTCGTGAATGGTCTATTACTGCAACCTTTTATAAGTATTAGTTTTAGTCATGCTATTTCTAATAAGTAGGCTGTGTAAACTAATTCACATAATTCTATTATCTTAACTTTAATTTGCATCACGCAGTATTTCACTATATTGTCTAAAGGTATTATTTTGTGATGAAACTGACGATATGGACTAAATCCCATGCACTTCCGTGTATCATTAACTAGCATACATGTGATCTTTGCCAGAGCTTCTAATCAAACATTTCCTGTTGCAAAATTTAACAATTGGTTTCCTTTAAGCTCCGACCAGAGTTTCCTGTATTACATGCCTGGAATCACTATTAACGTCCAAAGTGTTTCATGTACATTTAAATAAGTATCACAACAGTCAACTCAATATAGTGTGTGTGTGTGTGTGTGTGTGTGTGTGTGCGTGCGTGCGTGCGTGCGTGCGTGCGTGTGTGTGTGTGTGTGTGTGTGTGTGTGTGTGTGTGTGTGTGTGTGTGTGTGACGCTAACGCCAACTAGTTAATGGTTATAATTCTTATTATTAATTAATCATCCATAACTAATTACAAGTGATGAGAATCTTAATTTATTTAATTAATAACTCTCTAGAAGACAACATTCATCTCTTTCACTTGACGGATATGTGGTTGCTGTAAACGTTTTCTCTCTTCCACAACTGTAAAGACAACATTTACCGTCACACAATATTTCCGTAGGTAGAAAACTTCTTACTAAAGGAGAAGACAAATCCGTCTTTAATCTATATTTCGAAAGCTCCCATCCACCCACTGTCTTTCCAACAAGTGGTTATCAATATGTTTAAGAAGGTCAATACGTTTAACAATACATTTATTAAATCAAATATATAACATATGAATATAATAACTGAGCATTGATATTTGCATCACTTCACAACAATGTTCTATTAACACTGGACAATCATTCAGTTTATCCTAGCACACACATAAGCAGTCAATTAACATAAATACATAATCAAGTTCATGGATATCATTATGGTTATGAGAGTGGAGTTTTAGAGAAATAGTTAAAGTCTATACACATAACCTGTTCAAAGATGGCGGCTGTCGCTGGCACATGTTGCACAATCACGATTTTGCAACAAGTCACTGCCTTTCATACCTAGGTGAGGGTCCACGTACCCCTTCTAGACGCGTTACACAACGGTTCCAGAATCATTGACACACTCTCCAAGCACGCCGTAGAGAAGCGTCCTGAATTTCAAGCACAAGGAATGTTCTTGAATTTCTGTGTGCATTTACTCAACACACCTTGAGGATCAATCAAAATAATCATCGTGAATTCTCAAGACCAAACAATTTCTGCTGTATTGACATTCGAATGGAATTCGCAGGAATCAACTTACAGCAACATGTTTTACTGATAAGATGACGACAAGCGCTGGATTCACACACCAACATAATCGATCAGAGCACAGTAGTGACTGTAGTATGGAGTGACAACCCATAAATGTTTGCTCTGCCCTGCAAAAGACAAATTAAGGCAACACTTTTTCAGTTATATTTCATCTCTAAACTGCATTTTCAACTCACAAATCCTGCAACAACTACGCTAGCCTGATACACACACAGCATAAGAAATATATTAACAATCTAAATTTACAAGTATAATATACAATGTAGTCAAATTAATGAACATAGAAATAATGTTTCAAACATTTTCCAAAACTTAAAAATTCTCAATTTCAAGTCATAGAACAATAGCAAACTTATACGAAATATTCTAAGTCCCCATTCTTCCTTTATCAGTCAGTTAACTTACCATAAGCTAACGATCGCCTCTATATCTGGACTCGAGTTATGTTCAAATTCAAAGTGATTAGTATATAGTACTTTTCAACAAAGAAACTACCGGTCCATCCGAATTGCATGATTTTGTTATGAACAAGGTGACATTATTATTCAGAAAACTACTTATCCAGTTGGAACTGGTTTGGATTGCATCAGCAACTTTCTAGGAAATTTTCACCTCGAGTTGTTTACTCCAACTCTGACACTTACCTTCATAAGGTGTACCCAAGGTTGACTATTTAACAATTTATATAACAATAATAAAAATATAATAAGTCTAGAAACAGGGGTAGGCAAATTTACTCTGCCATAGTGTGTATATATACACACACAAATTAGGCATCAATAATCATGCAATACACTGAAATGATTTTTAATGGAGTATAGAGAATAAGACATGTCAGCATAAAATACACAGTTATTAAATTTTATTTATTTTAAGTATTTGAAATAATCATTTTAATTTTAATTGCACGAAGTGCAACCGAATAATGGAAACTACCATACATTTGGGAACTTGGAATGCAATGGGTAGTGTCCCTTAAATGAATACAATGAAATCTAAGATAATTGATATGCATAAATGCTTTAGACCGTGAAATGATGTCTGTGGACATGTAAACATCAACGTTGAGAACGGGTGGATATTTATAGATACTTTCATGATCTTTTAAAAGTGTCACCAGTTAAATATTATTTGTTTACATTTTCATGGTTGAAGTTATATGTACATGTACAATCAAATATGTATACACAAACATTATATAAAAGTCAATCGTGCGCGCGCACGCACACACTCACACACACACACACACACACACACACACACACACACACACACACACACACACACACACACACATACACAAATGCAGGTATACATAGATACACCTTCATATACATACACAATTACATTATCAACAGTCTTACATATATACATAATAATGCACTTACATAAATTCATAGATACATTAACTTTTCAACATAATACATATAAAAAGCACATTTCAACCCATCTATGCATTAATATACAAATAGAGATTAATGCCCATATATTCCTTACACACATAACACCAAAAGGAAATCGAGTAATTTATGCAACGAATACAGTCAAACGAACATGTAAAATGATCGTTCATATTTACGTAAGCGTAATCTTCTTGTCTAACACATTCGCTTTGGTTACTGGTTCTTGTCTTCACCTCCGTCTTCTTCATGTAGGTCAATAGCACAGACTTACGAATACTGAGAGTCGAATCATACGGTAGTCGCTATAACACCCATGTTTTACTGACATCAAAAACATTCGTGATGTTAGTCTCGTCCCTCTCAAACAAAGCACTCGGTTCTTCTGAATATCCAAATGCTGCCAAGTCAAATCTGTAAATAGTACGAAGATTGCTTAAATCTTCCAAAGGCACAGACTTGTAAGCTTCTGAATATGCCTTCCATTTCTGCTGACTCAGCTCTTCCCTATTTGCTAGAGACTTAGCTTGAGCTTGTCGTAAAGCGTCCTTGAACTCGCTGGCAGTGACCTCCCGAATATCCTGGCCCCGGAACGGGTAATCGATGCGGTAACTGATTATTCCGCGAACTTGCATCTTGCGCCAGATTCTGAGACCCATTTCGTCGGAGGATATACACTTGAGGATGTCGGTCTTCCAGCCAAACGGACTGTCTGTGGAATCGTTAATGGCATCTTCCCCCACTGCGGCTGAAAAGTCCACTTGATTTATGATGCTCGCAGAGAGATTTAAGGCGTTCATTATTATTATGACGTCATCCCGTAGAGTCTCTATGTGCCCAATGATGTCATACTCCACATCACAGGGAGAACACTCATTCGCGATTGATCGGACGTGGGGGTCTGATTTGTGCAGCAAAGAGCTAACGAGTCGCACAAATTGTGCGAAAGTTGCGCTTTGTCCGCATCCGATCTGATCCGTGGGTACACCAGACAACTGAAGCGCTCTCTTACCCCACATCCCCCAGTAATCTGGATTTGGTGACAGAATTTTATCCACATACGCGGAGAATATTCGGTTATAAGACTCCCGAACGAAGACTATTTTCAAAGAGTTTTTAACAAAAGACAGCCTCTCTTCCTCGCTTTGAAAACTATTTAAATCTTCGCATCTTGTCCTGGAGGCCTCTTGGATGGGGATGTCGAAAGGGGACATCACTGGATCGGACGAGTTCATCGCTATAACGAAACGCGTTAGAAACGTGGAGGCAATCTTTCCTGCTGGGCAATAGAGCAAGTTCTGAGCTCGCGAGATTATTGGGCTCGAAGGGAAAAGTGCCTTCGTCTGTAATTTTCTAGAGGAATGGTGCAAAGTGGAGCATACAGTTCTGACCATTTCTTGTCTTGATTGCATTGCTTTCATAACAGACCTGAAACAGGAAACAGAAAATACGCACTAGATACAGGGTGACTTTGTTTTCATGTTGAGGGTTTAACACCATATTTCAATGAATACAAAATGTAAAATCAACAATATGTTTAAGAAACGAAAATGCAGCTATCTAAAAGAATAAAGTACCAACAACATAGCATTAAAATGGCAAAATAGTCATAGAGACGGCTATATAAAGTATATGGCATTATAATGTGTAAATGGTCATGGAGACGTCTACATAAAGTACACACAATATGGCATTACAATGTGTAAATGGTTATGGAGACGGCTGCATAAAGTACCCACAATATGGCATTATAATGGGGAAATGGTCTTGGAGACGGCTACATAAAGTACACACAACATGGCATTATAATGGGGAAATGGCTTGGAGACGGCTACATAAAGTACTCACAACATGGCATTATAATGGGGGAAATGGTCTTGGAGACGGCTACATAAAGTACCCACAATATGGCATTATAATGGGGAAATGGTCTTGGAGACGGTTACATAAAAATAAGTTAATCAGTGTTTTAAAACATAAATATTGGATACGTCAGTTAAGATCTCAAATGCGGTTAAACACTGAGAAGCACACTAATATTTCAGACGTAAGGAAACAGCATGTGAAAATACTGTGTTCTAGAATTCATGACCTGGAATGGGACTATGTCTCCTGTGTGCTATACAGATGTCCAGACCTTTCTGTGATGCACTTATAAATCAGGATGAAGGACATACAGATGAGCAAACAAGAATTAGTCTATCCTAAAGACTGCTAAAGTAGTTACCAAGATGTTTAATCCACGGATAAACAAGATAGATGTTTTTAAAAAATAATTTCTATAAACTCTGCTAAGCCATGGTTAAAAATGCATCTATGCTGATGTGTAACGAATTATAAATCCATCAGGACTAATTAGCAGGGGAAATAATATTAAAAAATAGGATTGATAAACAAAATATATAAAAATATATAATATAAAAACAGGAATGCTAAACAAAGGCTATAATATTTTTAAAGTAGAATTGCTAAACAAAGTATATAATATAAAATAGGATTGCTATACAAATGATACAATACGAAAAAGGGATTGCTAAACAAAGGATATAATACGAAAATAGGATTGCTATACAAAGAATATAAAATGAAAACAGGATTGCTAAACAAAGGAAATAATACGAAAATAGGATAGCTAAACAAAGGATATAAAATGAAAATAGAATTGCTAAACAAAGGATATAAAATGAAGATAGGATTGCTAAACAAAGGAAATAATACGAATATAGGATTGCTAAACAAAGGAAATAAAATGAAAACTGGATTGCAAAACAAAGATTGTAATATGAAAATAGGATTGATAAACAAATGCTATAAAGTAAAACAATAAGATTGCTAATAAATTGTATTTAATATAGAAATAGGATTGTTAAGCAAAAGATTCAATATAAACATGGGTTTACTAAATAAACGGCGTAACATTAAAATAAGATTAAAATAGTATTTAATATAGAAATATGATTTCTAAACAAGGATTCAGCATACAAATAGGATCGCTTATCAGAGAATTACCAATACATAAACAAATGCCCATCAGCATATTAATCAAAGGATACATAAACTCACTGGGACGATGAACTGACGATAACATTCACAACAGAAGTGTCAAGCAATAGTTACAAATTCTATCATAGATAATTGATAGGCAGCCGCTTAAACTGCACATTACAAATGTTAAGTAAAGTCCACAAAATCCACCCATCATGGCTGACCAACAAGAGCTGAACTAGTCATCAATCTTGAACAGGTAATGATATTTCCATCACACAGTTTAGAGAAGTCATGCAATCTTGAACAGGTGATGATATTTCCATCACACGGTTTGTAGAAGTCATCAATCTTGAACAGGTGATGATATTTCCATCACACACTTTATAGAAGTCATGCAATAAACAACAAAACATGACTAAGCAAATAACATGACTAAACAAAAAACAAATATGGCTAAACGAATGCTAAAACATGTACATCCATTAAGGGATTATATATCCATCAAAATCCATAATGGTGGGTGAGCAAGAGCTAATACTTCGCTTAGGAAAACTGAACAGCTTAAGCTAGACGTAACGTATTGATCGAGATTAATAACCGAAGAACGACGTGATCATGTTCGGAGATAAATTTGCTACACTGTAGCCTAAAGGAATAGTAAACAAGAGATGCTGCAACCATCTAAATATAATGTTCAGGGTAATAAATATAATAAGTAACCACGAGGAATAAGAGGTTATTTCACCCATATATAAATGTAATGTTCATGGTAATAATTATAATAAGTAACCACGAGGAATAAGAGGTTATTTCACCCATATATAGAAAAAATATATAAACTAAATAATACGCACAAACATTTATATTTTAATAAAACTTTTGTGTGTCGATATTATCTTTTCTATCAGTTTGTGCTCTCGGTGAACTTCGTCATGGGTGACCACGCAGTCTAGTGTGGTTGAAGTACCACACTAAGTAACCGTAACGACAACAAACAAAGGAGCAAAAGCTGGTCAGAGATCTACAAGCTATCTCAAAATATTTTTTATTAGATGTCAGTCAAGACGCTCTTAACCACCACCAACCCATCGGAATCTTAATCAAGGGCACCAATAGTCTCTTTCGTCGTCCCCAACAAATGTCTGTGTAGTACTCACATAGCAGAGAGACCACTGTGACCACTAGTCACGTGCTGATTCGAGTCTGGTGCCCATTTCTTGAACTTTGCTTCAGACTGTCTCCATATCAACCCTAAAAGACAAACGATTTTACATTACATTGCTATTGCTTATTTATTTAAAAGAATGAAAAAATAAGTCAGCTTGTTTACTGTATTCGCAACATAGCTTTGAGCATGGTTAATTGGGACGGAAGACGTGGTGTGGGGAAGGGGAGGTTAGCGTAGCTCGACAGATTGAGAATAAAGAAAGAAAAATGCTTTGGATGGAAAAGTTAAAATACCTATGACCGATGCAGATTTAAACCTTCTACCGTCCACATACACTAAACACTCGTCCGGCTCTTTGGGAATGAGGCACGGATTACCTACACTGCCAGATATGTGTTGACAGATAAGAGAAAGTACACATATATGTAAGGTGAACACGTGTCACTTAACATGTGCTTGATACCCCTTAATACATGGGTATGAATTAAGATAAACAACGAAATAGTTTGTGAAATTAAATTGCACACAAAAGCATGAGGCTAGTTTAAAATTGTGGTGCATGTGTGTGTGTGTGTGTGTGTGTCTGTTTACTTATATGTATGCTGACATTAGTTGCTGCATTCATCTAGTCGATGTATGGGATTGTTTGTTTATTTATAAGTATGCTAAATTTACTTGCCACATTCGTCTAGTCGCTAGGAAACACTTACTTGTGTACAGGAGGGGAAGAACCAACCCACACGCAATGAAAATGAACATCAGCCGCCATCGTGCAAATCGTCTCCTCTGACCACATGTTAACGACGCACACGTCATCATTACTTGTGCACGACGAAATTACCTTTGTGCACAGAAACAAGTCGCCTTCACCCAGCCTGCAATCACATTAAATTAGTCAATTTGCATTTGTTTAGTAGCCTCGCAACTTGTTTTCACGATGGATAATGGTTCACAGGAATATTTTACATCACGTTTTGCTCTTTACGACTTCAAAATGATCCAGAGTTTAATTAATTAAAGAGTAGATGTATTCTTTTAAATGACACAAATATTAACGACCTTAAGATGTCATCTTTGAGCGTCCGAGTAGTCATCATCCTGATGTTGCATATGTCGTCAGTGACGTTATTATTTTCATTATTTTATTTGGCATCATAATTTTTTATTTGAAAAAAATATTTCAAAGCATAAACATAATGGAGTAATAAATCTCATGTTTATAATTATAATAGACAGTGTGTTTTGTCTCGAAGGAAACTTTACTCTGTTTATTTATTTTTTTGTCAACTGCAGTGTATACATAAACCGACAACCCAATCAAGGATTGATCATAAATTAAATGAATGTTACTAGAGTATTACAGAAAAATAAATACACAGAATGATTCACCAGAAAATAATGATTTTATGAACCACTCTCCCCTTTTCTTTCTGGCTGCCCATGTATCTAGCTATATAACTAGGTATCCTTCTGTCTATTGATAGATCTGTCTCTCCGAATCTCGGTATATGTCTAGCTGTATGTCTAGAATGTCAAGCCAGCTAGCTATATTCTTAGTCTTCATACAAATACGCATAACATATATACCCGTATTATGCGTCGCACCCAATCATCAAGTGACGTAAAATCACGTGTCGTCTGACATGGAGGCAAGCAAGTAAATACATTGTTTATGTAGGTGACCTTTCAACTGACGAATACATTATTATTTATATGTGAAAATGTGTGGACTCCAATCACCCCACCCCAACCCCCAAGATCCGATCTTACCATTAGACTCACATAAACAAAAAAATCAACAACTAGAAAACACAATGCTTGTTCCTTTTGTTGATGTGTACTCGATTTGTATAATTTAACCATTTACTTCGTGTCTTTCTGCTCTCCATGAAGGAATAAAAAGCAATATTCAACAATTTATCAAGAGCAGAATACGTTTGACTGCTTGTCACCCACTCACACACATCACTACCATTCCCAGCCAAAAAGAAATATTCATAAGGAAAACGGCCCCCGACAAATAAAACCAATGTATTTTAGAAACCCTTATACAGCGAACGCCCATCATGCCGAAAGTAATGATAATGGGTGAATACATATGAATGAATATGTTCTCTCTCTCTCTCTCTCTCTCTCTCTCTCTCTCTCTCTCTCTCTCTCTCTCTCTTTGCATTCGCGTGTTACACGGGTGTATGCCAAACGTATAACATGCTAATTACAAAGTCATCTCACCAGATCACCGCTCGTGTATGCAAGGGTTCACTTTATGTTTTTTATGCTTCGTTGAAACCTGTTTGGGTGTGGCAGGCATTGTCACATAAGTGATCAAACGGATGTCCTCCAGATGTCGCTGAAATGCGCACTGCCCGTTACATTAACACTTTAACGAGATCGAGTCGCCTTCTGAACGTCACCATATAACAAGAACTTTTGCACGTGCCAGGGCTGCGTTCAAAAACATTCGTCCGCCATGTGTCAGGCAAATCTCTTACACTATCACTGTAGCGGCATTGAGTATTTGAATCTTAAAATAGCACGTTCTGATTAGTTTACAAGACGTGTGTAGCAGTGTGTGACGGAGCTCTCTACCTATTAATTATACCATATTTATCTTTAATAATTAATGATCAAATTTATACAGGTGGACGAGTCTCATTTATATGCTTGCCCTAATTAGACGATTCTTCTTTAATTTCCACCTTGCGGAATCTTCCTGGCACTTTCAGAATATTATTTAAATTTACACATCATAAATGATCATCCTTCTCTCACACAGTTATAATACTGATGGGTATTTCTTGTTTAAAGAATAGGTTTTGATCCGTCTTTAATTACTTAAGCCCCCACCAGTTCTCTACCCCAAACGAATTAATCATGGGCAAGAAGCTGGTTATAAGAAATAACAATGTATATTAAAATATCACAGTAATGAAAGAAATGACAAAATACAGTTATTTGCAACGGACACTTGACTCAAATATTAACTACAGATTGTTCAGTGAAAGTCACGATCCCTATAAAGTAAATTCAGTCTTATAGCTACCTATTTTTATCCTAGAAATGAGAGTCTAGAAAGAGGAAAAGTATATAACAGGATTGACCTGATATCTGTTCACGCTGCGTGACGTCATTGGCACGCTGTTGGCAGTTGTTGTCCTGTGTTCGATCTCTTGTCTCCGACCAGCACGCACACACATGAACAAGGTCCTATCAGTCTTTTCTGACAGTCTTTACAGAAACACATCTCCTTTTCCTATTTTCTCCGATCCTGCGAGGAGCGCACGTTACCTCCTACACAACACACACAAGTCCGACAGTGGCAATCTCTGCAGGACAAAGTTCCAAGCAGCCCAGGGATCAGATTCTTAGAACACCCCTTGTCTAAACTGTTTCAGCATATAGATCAACTTGGGGACTTGGGTTGTAGATCCGTATCGCTGGTTCGATCGCAGGTTAAGCCCGAGGATTTAAAACGTAGGTTTAAAAGCATGCTACACTGGAACACTAAATGTGACTGTGCATAAATCTCTTGAGTAAATTCTACCCTCCCTCTTTTTACTTTCTCAAATTTACATCTTTACAAAACAATGCGTTACCCCCGCACACACGAGACCAATATAATACAAGAGCATTGAGATATAACTGAAACATAAATCCAGAATCGCAAAATGTCATTTAACTTACTAAAACTTTTCTGCTTTACATCAAAAGAATATGTAATGAAATAAAATATTTCTAAGTAAAAAAAAATATCAGTCTTTCAGCAGATTAACTCACCAAGCTATCGCGGCGCTTTACCCATGAACCAGAGTTCCCTCGTAGTGGCGAGCAAGAATGTCTACACATTATTATGGCGTTAATTTACGAAGAACAATGCTGTACTTGTGTGCGGCTAACTGCCCTTTAAGTGTGCTTTGTTGAACGACACGCTTGCTTATCTCCCTTTAAGTGTGCTTTGTTGAACGACACGCTTGCTTATCTCCATAGTTCTTCCCACCACCCTGCACCCTTCGTGCATACCTGCAGGCGGTTCCAGCCTACCAGTCCCCTTTCACCTAACACTTCTCGCCAGTCTCTTACTGATCTCACCTGTACCCGGATGGATGCCTACAAGCGTCCTTGCCTTAGGGTCCGTCCTTACCCGGCCCTTACCGGTGTCTATAGATGCCGTTCTCGCACGTCTGATTCTGGTGTGTTATTTAGACTGATCTACCAAGAGAGGTCGTTGGGTTGTGTCCTCTGATCTCTACCGTCACACGACGTGTCGTGGGAACTAGTCAGTGTCTAGAGTAATGACCTTAAAGCACTACAAATAGCGTGCAACTACGACTAAGTGCATTTCAAACGATCGTTTTAATAGCTAGGCTATTACAATGTGTCTAAAAGTAAGATGATCAAAATAATTCTAATTATTAAATAATTAAATAAACATTTGCGGCAATTGAAACGTCACACAATAAGGTGTCTGAACTTGCGCAAAGAAATGCTACACTACACTCATTACTGACGCTCACTGACACTGAATACAGTTCGCGGCTGGGAGCCAGTGTGGTGTTAGTCCCCACCACCACCACTACTACCACCATCTCGTGGCCGGAAACAAGCAATGTGACGTGCCTACTCTTAAATCATTAGTCTTGCTAACACTTAAATCATTCGTCTTGCTAACTCTTAAATCATTCGTCTGTACCTGTATATCGTCCCACTCTTTGACCCTGTCAAATAGTCACACAGCAGTGGTAGGGCAAACCCACCAGGCCACACACCTGTTCACCCCTAAAATGTCAATGACACCTCTCTACAGGTGTGCTACTGCTATTTACTTCAAACCTTAAGCTAATAGATTTTTAATTGTCACGGGTTTTACCTCCAACGGCAGGACCTTTAGAGAAAAAGACAGACTTTCATGAGAGCAGTTGTGGAGGAATGGGCAATCAAGACAGAAAACATTCTTTTAAACAGTCATTCTAGATCGTAGCAGTTATAGATTATATTATAACTGAGGCTCGCAGACACAGTTTCAAGTTTCCAGTGCAGATTTTGCGTGCTACAGGAGATCGTTGAAATGACCTTCAGGCGTGTGGGAATTTTAAGTGTCGCAGTGGCTCTCAGCAGGCTAACTCGTATTATGTCTGAATATTTCTCGCTGTTTCACAGTGCTTCACGTTGCCTCCCAGCTTCTTGAGTTGACTCTCAGTACCTCACATTACTTTCTTTGATTCTTTCGATTGGAGCGGTCCGAATATAACTTCATGCATGTTCACAGTTAATCAGAATGACAATTCGTGCATGCAGTTATTGACTGCCTATCGAAAACGAAAGGAAACAATAGAGAGATGGATACGCATGTATTCCGTTTAACAATTACAGAAATGAGACTTAGCGCACGGTACAAATCAATCCAAGAGAAATAACTCCAAATTATACGAACTACTACGGGAGAGTTTTCTACTAAGACTTGAGAGTAACACAGTACGAGTCAATTTAATGTATTCGGGTAGGATAGGTTTCACATCCTTTCCTATTATAAATGAACCCGATGTATAGGTGCATTAAGTACGCTTTGGCCGATAAACTCCTCCCTCCATGCACCTCTCCTTTAAAAAAGATAAATAAATACTTATATGACTGACATGAAAATGAAAATTAAAAGAATTAAATATTTGGCCAATGACCAATGTGCACTAAAATTGGTGTCAAACTCTACTAGTACGTGAACACTTAGTAGCTATTAATTAATTATTAGATCAGTGTCTAAATGTCTACCTTTGGCTAGAGTTGTCTAAATCTTTTTTCCTCCTCATTCTCTCTCTCTCTCTCTCTCTCTCTCTCTCTCTCTCTCTCTCTCTCTCTCTCTCTCTCTCTCTCGTTTGATTTTTCTTTCTACTATCTTGTTTAATGTTTTAAATACTAACCGTCTACTTTATTCCAACTTTACATTATTCTTGAACTGCATCAAAACACTTTGTTAACTAACTGGTTTCATTTGTCTAATTATGGTGCCTCCATACTTATCATACTTATCCATACTTATGTGTCTCCATATTTATCAAAAGTTAGCCTGAGAATTAGCATATTGTTCAAGAAAGCTTCTAAACATACTTTACGTCAAGATTCGCTGAGTACTTGGTCTTCATTTTAATGTCATCTCACCAAAAGCTTATGAAGACGCCTTTTGACACGGCACACCTCGACAAAGAGTCTTTATCACTAACCTAGTTTTTTAAAACTGGGACCCTAAGCTCAAAACATCTGTTATCTTTCTAAATGCCTCCCGTGAAATGTAACTGTTATCGGGTCAAGAAGACATTCCCGTTGTGAGTCAGAGAAGATATGAGACCTCAAAACACACACACACACACACACACACACACACACACACACCGGATATTTACCTGAACTCTTAAAGAAAGAATACTGGCTATCTTAAGCTAACTTCTACATCCTTCTGTAGGGGTTCTTTCTCCAGCAATTTCTTTGATCAGTCGCTCCACCACCATCCCGCCTTTACCCCACATCATTATGCTTAAACAAAAAATAATTCAAAATAAACAGTTAAACGTCTGGTAGACAGATAGTAAACGTCATTTCTTTGTGGTCCTGACTTAGAGCAGATCCACTTTTGATTAAGAAAAAATGAAGTCAAATACACCAAAGGGACGCAACGATAAATTAATAACACACCTTTTATATTAACATTCTTTATCTTTCTGCGGCAGAGTAAATATACCTATCCCTATTTCTAGACTAAATTGTTATATAAATTGTTAAATTATCTAAGCGACCCAGCTTTGGACACTCATGATGATATTTTTGTGTCAGATTTGGAGTAAACAACTCGAGTTGAGAATATCCTAGAAAATTGCTGACTCATTTGAATTGTATTTAGGAAGGACTTGTGTAGTTAAAAAATTATCCAAATGTGTGTTTGTGGAAATATTGATGTCAAGTAATCTATTTCATTGTATTTGTCATATGCATGTTTGATTGTTGATTTAATATATTAATTATTAAATTTATTGACTTTCTTACGTATTTTGATAATCTTATATTGAAGAAGAAGTGGGTGGATGGGGTCTCAATAAATATAGATTAAAGTCGGATTTGTCTTCTCCTTTAGTAAGAAATTTTCCACTTATGTAACCTTGTGTGACAGTAAATGAAGTTTGTATGTTTGTTCTCATTAACACATAGTCACTTGTGAGAGAATGAACTGACAGTATTATAAGTGTGGTGGGATATACTGATAGTTTTGTAGTCATACTATAATAGTTATTGTATATAATAGGTATATTTGTTGTAGCACTAGTTTAAAGAAAAAAACCCAAAAAAATGGTCATTAGACAATATGGCATTATAGTAGGAACTAGTGCCACACCCGTGGTATGCGGTTCAAATATGTCGTTGGTTTATTTCTTGTATCCGTGTATTAATATCACATTTATTTTAATAATATAAATTAGCTGTATTTCTCTGCCTCTCCTGATCTTGTTTTCAGCATATCTTTGTGTTTAAAAACTCGTGTCATATATGTTTTTATACCAGCAAATTTTTGTTTACATATATTGACGGTATCATTTGTGTCACATCTGATTTAATGGGTCAGTGCGTATAACAAAGCTCGTGTAGCAACAGTCTTTTCAAACCACAACTCTTACCTTTAATTCGCTTTGACTTCCGACATAACTTCACACACAGTTACCTCTCCCTAGCTGCCTCTTGTCGTTTAAGTGTATCCTGGTAATTCATATATTTTTTTTATAAATAAGACACGTGAGCTACTGCTTAAAGTTCAGAGCGCATTCATTGGCGTTTCAGGAGAATGGATGAAATACTTGAACATGGACAATGCTTTATATTTCAGAGTGCATTTGTTAATGTTTCAGGAGCATGGATGAAATCTTGATGCAAGGCAAAGTCTGTGCACAATATTTAAAATGATAATAATTCAAGATGGCTGAACTAACATTAACCTCAGTTATTCCACTGGTTCCCTGTAAACATAAACAACATTTTCTAAATTTGTATATCTAACTCATTCTTGAGTTAGATGTCAATCCTGGGGAAGATCTTAGGCAGTCTAACTGGTTTTCTTTCGCTCAGCACACTGCGTGAGGCAAGGTGTAGAAAGGAGTGAATGAATTGGAAAATGGCTGACCATTCAAACACATATTGCACGCCAATAAAATGAGGGCTGGCTTCGAATAGGAATGCTTTCATTACTAGAACAGCATTTATGGCAGAACTGCAACTTAGTAGCTTGTTAAAATTCGGTATTAGATTCAATACAGCGGTAAGTCTGAAACACGGTGATCAGGAAATATAAAAATGTGCAGTGGAGCGAGACAAGTTTATGAAATGAGCCAAAGTTTCGTTTTTAAGTTGAAGATGGCTCTCTTTAATAGGAGTAATTTATATGAACTCCAATTAATATAAATTTATCTTCCTTCAAATGGAGTCTAAATGGCTAAGATAATGCAAATCCAAAAGGTTGTGACCTATAAACAATTTCCCCACCCAGATACCTAGATTAATTTAGGTTTAACCCTTAATTTAGATACATGTCTTTCAGAGTAAATACACCCAACCCCACCCAGACACACACACACATCTTTTGTGGCAATGCAAGACTTCTCGCATTCAGTCTCATTTGACTGACTTTCTTACCTCACCTTTTCATCCCCACTTGCACACTGGGATTTCTTCGAAAATTTGAATACATGGAAGTGCAAAATGCAAGGGAAGATTAATTAGAATTTAATAATAGGTAGTCAAAAAATTCTTAACAATACATTCTAGCAGCAAACTGAATCAACTACACAAACAAATCGAGTACCAGTAGCAATCATATAAAAATGAAGAAAAGTCTACCATTCTCACAGGAACATAAATCTAATCATTATATCAAGAAATATCTTCACAGTTTTTGGTGTATAAATTTAAACTTGTTCATTAACACAGTCCGTTATCTTGTGGGAGAATAACCATCACGTGACTGCTCTCATTTCAAATGAGATAAGTCAATATTCTCCTTGATCAATATGACAATGTGATGGTGCCAGGGGGGCAAATTATGCTCCTTCATTTTCTATATTTCTTTTCCTTTAATAATCATTAATTGATAGATACTAGTTACGGCTAACCTCATTGTGGCCGAGTATGTAATCTTCCATACCCACCTACGCTACACACAGTAAAGTATTGAAGTCAAGTTTATTATCACGCATGGGCAGTGGAGATATATGGAAGGTGGAGAGGTGACAGTAAGGATGGGTGGATGTTGACAGGAAATGGGGCAACCTTTATATGGACATTTGCATTCCAATCAATGATGCAAGAAAACTTGTAGTTTGACCCAAAGTCATTTATATATATGTGGCTGATAAATCCACACATTCTCACACACTGTTCCCACATCATTCATAAAGGGTTTAAATCTGTGTGGACGAGAAAAAGGCATTGCACGTTACAAAGAGCAGTAGATATATTGACTTCTCATAAATTATTGTTGTATATTATTCATTGGAATGTTGTGTAGAATATTCTTGGATTTTTACTGATTGTTGTATGAAACTAATGCATATCTCTTTCAGAGGTTATGTGGCGAAAATGATAATTTATGCTGTATGTGTAAATGATGAAATTGAGATAAGCATATGTTGTGCACTATGCTTTAGTCAAGAGAAGCTAAATGGCTGAGGTTCCTGTAAATATGGAATTAGAATATTATTGTCCATTCTCTCTCAATCATTCAGTTAACTCACCATTACGCTGATGGCCACATATTACGATCGGACTGCAAATTCAAGTGATTAGACAATAGAATTCTCTACAACTTGTTAAACATGTCATCTCAGTCCATTGGCTGATCTCGTTCTAGTACATCTTAACCATTGGATAATTAATTAAAACTACTCATCTATTGGAATAGTTTTGTATTGCATGAACAATTTCTTATTCTCAACTCGAGTTGTTTACTCCAAATCTGATACAAAAATACCATCATAATGAGAGTCCAAGGTCGGGTCCCTTCGACAATTTAACAATTTATTTAACAATTAAGTCTAGAAATAGGGTTAGGCAAATTTATTCCGCCACACTTCCAGTATTAGGACGTAATTGCATCTTCTTATTTTCATTGCAGATGCAATATCGATGTACACATCAAATACATAAATAGCAGTCCTGTTAGTCTATCTGTTATATAAACGCAGTTAACAACCCACATAACAATCAAAAGACAAAAATCCAATAACTTTGGAATACAGAGTTATAATTTTAAATAAGTACAACTTAATATATTGCTATAAATCATTCTACAGCAAATCCCATAGTGTGCATTTTATTTACTCTACTGTGATATCCATTATGATGGGTTTATGCAACTGTAGTTATCATTGTCTCCTCGTGTCTGAAAGCGCCTCTACCCACCTCCATTTCCTCTTTCTGTAATATATTAGAGGGATGTAATATCCTTATATATTCCAAACATACATGTGTATATCCGACTGAGAGTGGCAAAATATTCAATAACCGATTGTAATTTTTCTATGCGTATTCTATTCACTCGTATTCCTATAACCAAGAGCAACACTAACAGTTTGCTCCCTTTGTTTTATGTAAGACTATTACTGACTTATAACATAAGACACACACAGATCCATGTACTTACCTGACTGTTGTCCTTTCACCTTTGGCCTGGTCGAATGTAGTCGTGTGTCTTTAAGTTCACGTCTTACTTTGGTAATGGTGCGCGCGCGTGAGCTAGCTGCAGTAACAGACCACGTCTGCTTGGTAATCAATAAGTGACACATCTGTGGTCATCCCCAAACCTTTCTTGATTTTTATCACTTCTGTGTCGTTCACTTGAAAGCTTTTTAAGTTCATGCTTGTCACTGAACGGTCGTTGCATATAGATTAATCATGCAATTTAATACACACGTATTATGTCTCAAACGTGTGACAGCTGGCTTTTAGTTAGGAGCAGTAACTATTTGAAAATGAGCTGGAAGGCTGGATGGTTGGAAGAAAGAATAGAATAATACCTACAAACAAAAGGCTGCAAGTGGGCGCGCGACAACACTTTTCGTTCCAGTGGTTTTGGAAGACATTTCTGAAAGAGTTCGAATTATACAACACGATTTAGATAGATAAAGTAACCCCAGTAATAAAGAAACCCTTGTTGATGACTGTGAGAAAGTCAGAATACATGATTAAAGCGGCAACGAAAGAAATTTTTTAAAATCATGCTGATGGTAATAAACTTGTCAACATACATGAATTAGAGCTAGGAACATGTGGCAGAGTAAATTTTCCTATCCCATATTTCTAAACTTGATTGTTATATTAGTCGTTAAATGTCAAAGTGAACCGACCTTGGGTCCTGCTTGTGCTGACATTTTTAATTGTAAATGTTGGAAGTAAACAACTCAGGTAAAGAAGGCACAAGACTTGCTGATGTAGTCTAAACAGGTTTTAGGTGGATGAGTAGTTTTTATTATCCAATGGCTAAGATTTATAAAAACGAAACCAGCCAATGGGCTGAGTTCAAAATTACGAAAATGTACTACTAAATATACGGTGGTTATTATAATGATTAATTAAGAGAAAGAATTATTAACAGATAGAATCATTCATCATTCTCATACCTCAGTTGATCTTACGTTTACTTGACCAAGGAAAACAGACATAGACAACGTGTAAAAGCGCCCACTGACTAACTATTGTAATGAAAAGCAGACTGTATGATTAATTTTGTAACACCTATTACACTGCAACACGCATGTGAATTTTGTGATTGTGCTTCTTCGAGAATAATTTTCGTGTGTGTTATGTACCTTGAAAATGTTTCAGTCATCAGTTTGTTGATTGGCGTGATGATTAGCGGTCTCTGGTGATAACCCTTGAAGAACTGAAGTGCGCAACGGATATTTATTTCTTATTTGTATTTCGACTTACCTTCAATCTTGCAGTTTTTGTTTCTTTAAATGACATTGTGAAAACGAGAATCGTGAACCCTCGAAGACTTTATTTGCAGTTGACCTCTGTGCACTAGTTCAGTACAATTCATCTTTATAGATGTAGAGAGATTGGATAAACCAAGACGGTGAATTTGATGGATTTTGTGTCTGTATTTGCGTGAAGGCATGTGTGTCTATGAATATATTTTCAATATACTAAGATTGAACTTCACATGTGTGTGGCTGGGGATGTGTGTGTATGTTTGTGTATGTGTGTGTGTGTGTGCCTGTGTGTGTGAGTGTGAATATTCAAGATATTGATGTCATTCATCTCCATTAGGTCTGTTTTTCTCTTTTTCTATTTTTAAACATCATGATGCGGGCAACATACGAAATACAATTGAAGGCGAGCGCTGTAGTTAAGCCGTCTTAGATTTAGAATTCACCAATCTGCAGGATACGGACTTAAATAAATCAAATATTGTCATTCCAAAGTCGTAAAGACGTATTCTGACACGTATGGCGTGCACTTACGTACACCCAGAAATAACCATATACTAAGCAGATAAGTCATATATTTGACACACAAAGACACCCCACTACCCACAAACAAGTCACATATTTGTACGCACGCATTGTAGTAATAGTACTGTATCAATACGCCCACAGGGATTGCGTTAGAACTTTTCATCTTGACGATGTTTTCGGTTCTTGGTAGATTCCTGTGGGGCCTTCCTCCTATCTCTTGTATTCAAGGAGGGTGGGGTGTGGTGTTCGTGCGTTGTTTTGTTTGCGTGTTGTATCTCCATGTCTGACCGTTGTTACGACTGTCGTCCGTGTGTTTGTGCGTGTTTGTGCGTGTTATTGGGTGTGGTATAATTTTTTTTTGGAGGGGGGCGTTTATTTTTTTTTGGTTGCTTTTTATTTATTTAATAGTATGTGTAGTGTGTTTGTTTCTAGGAAATAGGTGATAAGTGCTAGGTGAACGTGATTTTGATTGTGTTCTTTGGGGTATAAGAGTGCTTGGGTGGTGAATGGTAAGTTTAATACGTCTGTTGTGTATTTGATGATTTTTCTTTCTTCCGTGTATTTATTGCACTGGAGTAGGAGGTGTTCAATTGTGTTGTCTGTTATGCAGTACGTGCATGCTTTTGTTTCGTTGTTTGTTTTGTGTGTATATCTTGTGTTATTGTATCGCAATCTGTATATTGCTCTGTTATGGCTTATGTTTGTGAGTTGTGGTGGGAGTGAGGTGGGGGTCTTTCTTTTGTATATGCTTTTGATTTGAGTGTGTATTTCTGATGTGTATATTGGTGTGGGTAGTTGTTTGCCTTGTTTGCTTCCGCATTTAGCTCTCTTGTCCGCTGCTTCATTTCCAGCAATGTTGGTGTGACTGGGGATCCAGAGTAGTATATATGCAACATAGGCACGAAATTAAATTTATATATTTTGTGTGGTGTGGAGGAGGAGGAAGGCTTGTCTATTAATAGATGTCTGGATTTCAAAATTCCTAAAGAAGAAAACAGATACAGATATATGTAAGGACAAGACTAATAAACAAATATTTTATTGAGAGATAAGAAGAAGAGAAGAGCCGAACGATTGATATGCAAAGATTTAGAGAAACACACACACACACACACACACACCTTAATAAGTATCAAGGACGACATTTACTGACTAGTTAACAGCGCATTTCGCACGGTACAATTGAAAAATCAAATGTAGGAAATATAATTATATATATCATCCAGTGAGTGTGTGCAAGCCAGATAGTATGATAGGAATTTGTTCCTACTTATAAAATAATCTGATACTATTTTAAAACAACACCAACACATTCAATGATAGATTAGAATATTCTTTTTAAATCCTTGTACTCTGTATGACGTCAAGGATTTATGAATGAAAGCTCTAGATTGGTTGGTTTCTAGAGTTCCACCTACAGTAAGTTTTGGATGTGCCTCCGTAAATGCCATTCTCAAATATTCCGATCCGTTATTATAGACATGAAAGAAACACTTAAAATATTTTTCAATTTCTTTTTTTAGCTCTGACTTTCTCATCGCGTCGCTTTGTATTTAAGGTAAATAGTGACGGCAAAACTGAACATTAAGGAATAACTACAGAATCAATTCGCGTCACCGATCATCAGTCTTTGAGTTTGCAGTTTCTCGTTGTTGCCAATGGAAACCTTGAGAGGTATGCATCTGTTCAGTAATAACAGGGTTTCAGAAATGGCAAAACTTTGTGCCGAAATTTCCTTTTTTTAAAAAATATTCATGTGCGTCAACGAATTAAGTTTTTTTAATATTATAATTATTTAGTTTGAGACATTCTTAAACAAGCACAACATCAATGCAATAGGAGAATTGCTTTCAATTTATCCTGTAATAGTAGAAGACAAGATACGTTATTAATGAGTAACATTTATTTATTTCCTTTGAATTGTTTTTAAAAGGTTGTTAGTATTTGAGTTTACGCATTTCACATTTTAGGATTATTGGTGTGATGTGTCTTTAGGAAGACGAAAATCACGTATTTACTTTCTCTACGTTTAATGATAAGGAAATTGAATGAATACTACGAGTACTCAGTTACAATCACGTGACGTCATCGTACGAGTTTAATGATAAGGAAATTGAATGAATACTACGAGTACTCAGTTACAATCACATGACGTCATCGTACGAGTGTTTTGACTTGAGTATGAAAGACGCCTGTTCAATTAAATTTCGTTCTGTCAACATGAAAAATGTCACCAAAAAACAAAACGTATAAATTTTATTTCTCACCCATTATCCTGTTAGTAAAAGATGGCAAACCGTGTTTCAGTAACGTCACATCGACACTGTTTATGTAAAACAATAAAACGTAAATTGTACTGTATATAAATAGATTAGTGACACTGAATTGCATTTATAAAATATGTATAAGGGGGATCATATTGAATGACATTATATATATATCCTTCAAAACAACACTCGAATTTCGATGACAAAAACCTCTTAGAAAAAAACTATTGAATATAAATTATAATGATTTAGGTATTATAAAGGTATTAATAATAAAGATAAAAGTAAGAGAGAAAATGGCACAATGAAGCTTTATTTATCCGAATGAATAAAAAGAAAACGTAGGCAGACCATAGATTTTTCTGAGTGATGCTGCGTCCACTTAAGGTTGGTTTTCTAAGCATGTTTGGTCCGCTTAGGTATGTGGGTATATATATATATATAACCGGTATTATTGGGCAAAACGTTAACTCGTTGTTAATCTGAAACCAGTTTAGAATGTGATGGAAGAATGATTTTAACACCTACTATATGTCAATGTTTAAATGGAGTTCGTACATTTAAAGTGGTTACTTAGTGACATCACTAATGGATAAGACGTACGCTAGTGACGCCACTAATACATTAGACGTATGCATTTTTGATTGATGTTGTTACAATTAAAGTTATTACTTAGTGACGATAGTAATGCATAAGACGTGTTATGTGCTTTCAAACACAAATTCATACGCAAAAACACAAGTATAATAATTCTTTAGGACATGGCCTAAACGTGAGTGTGATTTGATGAGGTAAATTTGATTTAAGTACATTTAGCTGAAAGCTTTACAAATTAATCGAATGACGGTGGTATTATGCGGAAGAATACAAGGAATAAAATCAATTACGTAATCTATTTGCAGTTACACTCGTGAACGTTTTAGTCGTGCTGGTGTTCACGATCCACTCGATGGCGGTCCCCGTTCATGAGAGCCGGTTTTGTACAGGTCCTCCTCGTCCACTCAACCTTGACGATACATCGTCTGTAATATCTCAGATGGTCGAAAATATACTTGATGTATACATCACGGCCACAGACCTCCAGGTAATTTACACACAACTGATTAACTGTTAACTTAAAATAAATACATGTTTTATTCTATATTTTGCAATTTCTGATTTGGGCCGATTTTCTTTTTAGAACATTAAATAATTGAAGTTAAGTTCTTCCAGTCAAAAGAAACATACTGATTTTAAAAAAATAATTTGCATACAACACGAAGTCCTCATTGTGTCTACTGTATATAGTTTATCATCTATAACTTATCAACTTTTATCAACTACAATTTTCCAGAAGTCATGTCATTCCAAGGCAATGATATTCCACTGAAAACTCGCCGTGCTTTTATTTTGATTATCAGATATTTATTTTCAGTGCTCGAATATTAAAACTAGAAACGTTTACTTTAGGTACAATCTGAATATAAAAAGTAATATAATAATAAATATAATAATAATAATAATATATAATAATAAAATCTTACAAAGAATATTATAAATAAGAACTTTAATCATAGTGCTTTCTTATGTTTTCGTGGTCAACATCAGATATTGTAAATCTTTTCATTATGGTATTGAGGTGATAGTAGGCCAAGGTGTTGCTATCGTTTTCTGTCGAAGTGGTGTTGCTAAGGTGTTTGAAGATGAATTAACCCCAGTTGAGATTGTAGCAGTTGTACATACGTATAGAGTTATGGTATTGTTACAAATTTGTCATTTAAAAACATTTTGAAATGTTGTTACAAACAATGCGAGTAAAAATACTGTTGCAATGTTGTTACAAACCAGCATAGGAAAACTACTGTTGTAAAGTAGTTACAAATATGTGGAGTAATAATACTGTTGCAATGTTGTTACAAACCTGTAAAGGCGGCTATTATTGCGATGCTCCCCGCAGTGTGTAGTTATAATGCTAGCTGTAGCAGTGCTCATGTAATAGCAATGGTTTTTTTGTTGTTGCAAACTTTGTATTGCAGTGGACATTGTATTCGTTTTATAGATCCGGTATGCTTTTATAGTAGATGATCTGTTAACTGTTTTTGTTTAGGGTCGTAGGACTGTTGTTGCTATGTTTACAGGCAGTGATAAAGTTTAGACATGTAAAACAGCAGACTAACATAGTGTGGTATGTTTGATTGGTATTTATCATAGTACACATGTAGAAGTAGTGGTCTGTCGCTGGATGTTTGATATTGGTAATGGTCGCATTAGAATTGAATCAGTCGACGTGCATTACGTTTTATTAATTGTGCACACTTGTTTGTACTTTTGACTGTGAACACTAGCTAATGCACGTGCGAATACGTGTATTACGAGCATGATGTTTTACAGCAAATTATAAACTAATTAAAAATGTGTTTCCGAGCATGATGTGTTACAACAAAGTATAAACTAATTTATCTTGTGTTTACGAGACTGACATGTTACAGCAAAATTACTAATTTATCTTGTATTTACGAGCCTGAAATGTTACAGGAAAGTAGAAACTAATTAATCTTGTATTTACGAGCCTGAAATGTTACAGGAAAGTAAAAACTAATTAATATTGTATTTACGAGCCTGACATGTTACAGGAAAGTAAACTAATTAATCTTGTATTTACGAGCATGAAGTGTTACGGCAAAGTATACAAAATCATTTACTTTGTATTTACCTACAGGATGAGTTATAGCAAGGTATAAACTATAAACTTTAATTACATGCATGAAGTGTTACAAGAAAATACATAAACTAATTTAACTTCTGCCTTATATTAATTATTCACATGTGTTAGTTTGCGAGCTATGCATTAATGTTCAATAAATACTACTCTACAGTGATTTGAATGCGTTTATTACGTATAGTCTGAAATGTGATTTAATATTTGATCTTTCTGTTTCTAATTTATCCGCAGCAATTTTATAAAAATAACATATCATTAAAATTATGGACGAAGTATGAAAAGTTGATAACGGAAACAGTTCCAGGAAGCTTTGTCAGAATACAGAACAGAACAAATGTACGTTGTCCACTTTCATTCCTCTTAATGCTTGTTGAAGTGTGTAAGTCTGTGTGCATGTGTGTAAATATAAGTTCAAGAATGAATAATTGCATATGTATAAATATACGAAACTATTTGTGATGTGTGTGTGTGCCTGTATAAATGCATCTATCTATCTATCTATCTGTCTACCGACCTTCTATCTATCTATCTATCTATCTATCTATCTATCTATCTATCTATCTATCTATCTATCTATCTATCTATCTATCTATCTATCTATCTAATCTATCTGTCTCTGTCTGTCTGTCTATCTATCTATCTATCCATCTATCTATCCATCCATCCATCCATACATACATACATCATTGCATCCATGCATGCATGCATACATCCATCCAAATCCATCCATCCATCCATCCATCCATCTATCTATCTATCTATCTATCCATCTATCCATCCATCTATCTATCTATCTATCTGTCTGTCTATCTATCTATCTATCTATATGCATGTGAATATGTATATACATATATTTATATGTATATTTGTTTGTGCGTGTACCTATTTTCTAAGTTTAGACGCCACTTTGGCTATATTAGAATACTTCTTTAAGAATTGCTTAGGATACAAATATATTGTCACATTTCATGGAAGAGTGTAATTGTCACTGCCACCCTTCTCTCCGAAGAAGGGGGGGTGGGTGGGCTAGTCGACGCCACGTAGGACTTGCATAGATGTTATTACAAATCCACAACCAGAATACCAAGATGGTTATTTGGCTCGAATTTTATTCTGCATGTAGGTTACGTATTGCCGACATGTTTGTGATTGCATACAGGTAAGGGTGAAGTGTAGACAGCACAGACGACACAACGTGTAACAATGACCACAACCACTCTTTCAAAACCATAGACAGGAAAAATCTCAATGTCAAAATATAAATTCAAATTTATTGATCAATGGGTTTCCTCTCACACGTTGGTTAGTCAGCCACTTACAACTCACACCCATGGGGTAGGGGAAAAGAAAAGAAAGAAAAGAATGATGAAATAAAATAAAATAAATGCAAAACTCAAGATGCTTCATGCAGTACTACTTCTAAAATAGGCTAAGCATTATTCAACATAAAATAACAGTCATTATTTAAAAGTTTTGGAGCCACTGCCCCATATTAAAATTCAATAGTTCAAAAGAAAAACAATGTCATTCGACTTGCAAGTCCTTTTCAAGATAGTCACATCAACATTTCCAAACTAATCTTAAAATGATTCTTCACTGATAAACGTAGATTTAAGTTTAAGGTTTAGTTTTAATTTAAGGTTTAATTCTTAATTAAGATTATAATTTTTAGTTTTAGGTTCTACGTTTTGTTTTATGTGCTCTGAGATTCCTTCCCTAATTAGTATTTTTCTACTCACATAGTCATTGTCAATCTTTCCTGGTGCTGGGGGGTTTGAAGATACACAAAATCGTTGATGTCTCAATTGCGTGGTTCGCTCCCTGGAACCCAAATACAGCCATCCCACTGCTACTTTCGTTACACTTCTTGTTAGGCCTATTTCTTAACTCTTGTTACGTTTTTCTCATTACTTCTCGTTTCGTTCCTCATCTCTTCTCATCTCATTATGTTTCTCGTTTCTTCTCTTCACTTAATGGTCATCCTTGCAATTATACACTGCGACATGCCTCACATGGTCGCCTACTGCCCATCTGCGATATCTCCCCTCGTTGTGACGCTAAACTTCCATCAGTCTATACATCCACTGACTGGAAAATAGCCGATCACCTGTGCACAGAGTCTTTGAAGAACCTGAGATAACTGTCCGTATAACTGGTCCATCTTGATCTGTTGACGGCTCATACAGCTTGCCATAAAATACAGCCGGGTAGACATCTGGCACTCTATCACAGTGTCCAGGAGTTCTCTAACTGGTTGCTGGCCAGTTCATAGAGTCCTTGGTATGGGGCAGGGAGAAAACCCGATAGTCTTTCTTACCCCCTACCGAACTCTACATTATTGGTGTTTCTCATTTGTTTCTCATATCGTAGTGTAGAGGGCACTTCCCACTTCCGTTGCTTTTGTGCTAGGTGTCTCCGTAATCCCCTTTTATACACAAAATCCTTGTACATCATTTTCATTGAGCTGATTAGAAACAACCCTTCCAGCACAAAGCACCCCCATCCAGCACGCACATAGTCTGGAATCTTGCCATAGTCTGTAGTCTGGAATCTTGCCATCGTCTGTAGTCTGGAATCTTGCCATCGTCTGTAGTCTGGAATCTTGCCATAGTCTATAGTCTGGAATCTTGCCATCTGTCCACACATTCTCATTAGTGCTGGTATCGAATTTCAAGCTGACATAGTGATTGACATATCAATTTGCCTGCTAACTACCTAACTCAGAGCATAAAACTGTTCTCAGAGCACTCTTTACTTTTATTTATTTTAAAACTATGTTACCACGGTGACTCATCACCACCCGGCAAGCAAAGAAAGGGTTCTACACACAGACTGTCACATGTAACTATTACAATATAAATCTCAACTTCAAATAACTCAAAATTCTACTTCAACAAGGAATTTCACAATAAAAATATCTAACCTTAACAATACTACCACCAAAACTTTATAGTGGTGATTTTTAAAAGTATTTTGCATCCCAAAACTCAGAGTCTGTTTTCTCACAGATAAAATTAGCGTGTCAGTGCCCTAACACGTATTCCCGTACAAGACACGATTTATTGTCTTGGCATTGCTGACCACAGAGAGGTAAATGTGTGCATCCTCGAAAGTTAATTACGCTCTCCCATTCACCGGCATGAATTACTATCAAACCTATTTCCTTCTCAGCTAACGTTTCCACACTTAGGTTTCACATTGTTGACAAAATAATTATTTTAGTTGTTTGCTATGTTTAAATTAATTTGGCTGTTTCGTTAACCATTTAGAATATGATGACACTTAGTAAAAAAATTTACATAATATTCTTCCATACCCGTAACAGTAATTTCGTAATCTGCAAGTGAGCAAAATTATTTCTTTCTTTGACTGTTGAATAAATACTTATCTGAATGTTTCATTCCTACTGTATTGTGCAGATGACTTACATGTTATTGGAAGACTATGCACATTTGTCGCAAGCTGTCAAGGCATATCAAAGGATGGCCATCATGAGGTACAATTGCACAGGCAATGATACAGAATTCCAGAAACTGTCATCTATAGTAGGGGCTTTAGAGAAATTACTGTGCTACATAGAAAGTGAAGTTAGGGTGGAACATTTGGATTCATTTGGTGACTTGCCAAACAATATGTTTAATGTCACTCCATTTACTCAAGAAACCTGTGAGACGGATAGAAGTGATCAATCCAAACGGGAAAAAGAAGATTATAAACAAATGATTACCTTGGTCACATATACACTTTTTCTTAATGACTCGTACGTCCAGTTTCAAACAGGTTTGTAGAAAACTAAGTCATGTTGACAGGCAGGGTATTATTTTCTTGCAGAAATGTATCTTTAAGTTTTCTGCTCACTCTCGTTCTCTCGTCACGCATGAAAATTGACCAATCAAAATCCCAGAAAGAAACAATGCACAGCGCACTCACTCGGCTTTTCACTTACACTCTCACGGGATTAGAGATTGTAATAACACCATCTCCTTGTAATAATAACACCATCTCCTTGTAATAATAACACCACCTCCTTGTAATAATAACACCATCTCCTTGTAATAATAACACCATCTCCTTGTAATAATAACACCATCTCCTTGTAATAATAACACCATCTCCTTGTAATAATAACACCATCTCCTTGTAATAATAACGCCATCTCCTTGTAATAATAACGCCATCTCCTTGTAATAATAACACCATCTCCTTGTAATAATAACACCATCTCCTTGTAATAATAACACCATCTCCTTGTAATAATAACACCATCTCCTTGTAATAATAACACCATCTCCTTGTAATAATAACACCATCTCCTTGTAATAATAACACCATCTCCTTGTAATTCGCAATCTTCGTCTTTCATATACATGTCTTAAATGCAGAGTTTAATCCATCGCGCACTGACATAACTTTAATGAATAACGTAATCCGCATTTTCATAAATGTCTCACTTTAATAGCGTAACACAGAACATAAATACATAAATGGCATATGCTACACAAAATCCATAGATTACGTTGGAGACGTACATACATAATTATAATTACAATTCCTATTAACAAATTCACAGGAATAACTTGCAACCGAAATATCACAATCACAGTTAAACTCAATTCAAACGCGTTAGCTGATATGCTTATAATTCACAGACTGAAATAGCCATTACGTCATAATCTACAGATGTATACATGACTTCGTATTACGTAAATCTGTCACTTAATAATATTTATTGGTTGTTTGTAAAATACTGAATGTTTTTTGGAATATATACGTCTATTTATTTAACATGCTAACATTTGGCGTTTACATTTTGAATTATTTGACTGATAAATGCAATTGAAGTGCAAAAAATTATATGTTGGAATTTGTCAATCCTAAAACTGGTAAGCAAATCTTTTTGGCCAGTGGTGTAAGAGTATGTTTGAATCATGTAACATTGAAATATTTAGAATTTTGTGATTAAATGCATGTTGTTGTTTTTTCGCCATTGAAGAATATTTAAATAGTGCTATCCGTTTAAGTAAACATTTTATTTTACATTTTATTTATCTCTATATTATTCTAAATGTGAACGAAATTTAATAAAAGGGCTAGCAAACTTGCGTTTTGCGATTAAATTTTAAAACGGGAAATATGAAATCAGTTGATGAAAATATTCCGCATGAGTAGATTTGTAAGGATTGTTAATGTACACTGATTTCACAAGCATGTATTATTACTACAAATTATACACAGTAATTTATCTTGTGTTTACAGGCATGAAGTGTTACAATCAAAGAACACTAACAACTCAATTTTGTATTTATGAGAGTGAAGTATTACAGCAAAGTATAAATTTATGTAACTATTATTTACGAGCATGAAGTGTTACAGCAAAGTATAAATTTATGTAACTATTATTTACGAGCATGAAGTGTTACAGCAAAGTATAAATTTATGTAACTATTATTTACGAGCATGAAGTGTTACAGCAAAGTATAAATTTATGTAACTATTATTTACGAGCATGAAGTGTTACAGCAAAGTATAAATTTATATAACTATTATTTACGAGCATGAAGTGTTACAGCAAAGTTGGTGTGATATATATAAGTCGGTCTATCAATCTATCTATCTGTAAATATGTATATCGTTAATCATACATTCACCCATCTCTATTAATCACTCAGTTATCCTGTGAGTCTGTACATTTGCAATTCTTTAATAAATTTTGTATGAACATCCGAAAATACAGAAAAAATGAATACAATAAAGTAGTGACACAATATCTGGCTGGTCCACGTAATCTGAAGTCAATGATGGCTGTTATGCATTCTTCTAACAAGCGGGCCATCTGATTTCTATGATGCTTCCATCTTCCTTCCCCCCCCCCTCTTCTATCAGTTACTGCCACCCCCACATTGCTGAATGTGAATCCCCTCCGAGTTGTTGTCCAGACACACGCGGAATAGAGACAGATAAACTGACTGAAACACTTCATCTCGAAAAGCACCGTTTAAACTAATGGAATAAACCCGAAAATAGTCGTAATAATCTATTTCCGTTTGTATGTGGAAAATTCTTTGCGGTTTTCTTTCTACAAGAGTTGAATTGTATTACATTAAACACATTACAATTTGAAAAATACAATGACACCTGGTATGAAAATGCAGTGGATTCCATTTGAAAGACAACTATAATTAAAAAATAATGAAACGATTTCATATGGAAGATCAATGATATTATTTTTGAAATGTCGAGCTGCATTTCCCTGATGAGATGTAGCTCAAATGTCTCACGTAAACGTTCCTATTCGATTTCTTCCCCAAGTCTCACTTTCATATTTAACTATGTCTCATGTCTCTTGCATCTCACTCACCGACCTACCCGAAAGAGACCGAAAAAGCTACCCGATTCGTCGTTAGAAATTAACGATGGTTTTATCACTTTGACGAACAGTTGGTCCCCGGCTTGCATATAAAACAGACCGCCCACGTAAGTGCTGTGACGGTCATTCTCCCGGTTGTTTCGAGTGTGGCGGGATTTTAAAACAATTCCGGATGAAGCCGGATACGCAAAACTGTTCCTTATGACGTAGCTGCTGATGATTTGTATGCCGTACTCGCTAGTCATGTCGACGCGGTTGTAGAGGACTTGACAGTAGATGAAGTAGAGTCCGGGACTCAAGATGTAGATGACGTTGTCTTGGAACTGCAGACCCCCGCGCAGGTGAGAGAGGGCGCTCTCATCTGGAGACTTCCAGTGCAGAATGGTCGGTTCTAAAGACTCTGTGGACACATGGTTTAAATAATATTTTAGTAAGGTGTGAGTGTTATAGTGAGGCAGGTCAGAACATTGGCCAGTGCCAGTATCAGTAGAAGACAAGGATTAGAAATCGGGGTTGGACTGATAATGATTCTGATCATGGAATAATGCCTGGTGAAAATTGTGCAGCTGATGAAATAGAACTAAATTTAGTGACGTAGTCTGGAATGACGTACGATATATAGTGCACGCAGATATTGAATGCTAGCTGCTGGGCGCTGAAGGTGGGACAGAGGAGAAAATGAAGTGCAATTCTCTATCACTTGGTGAGGTAACATCATGAGTGAAGAACTACAAGACATTTAGGGGAGATAACAAGGGAACCCTATTAATGGGTCTGTGAGAAGCCGGCAAAATTGGACATGCTTTCTTTTGACCTTGACATATGCTTTTATATGAATGTGTTTCTTTGTATTTTTATTAATTTTATTCCATTTCAGAGGAAATATAAATATTGATATTATTTTCATACAATTGTTTATTCCTGAATTTTGTGGAGAGGAGATAACTTCTAGATCCATTGGAGTTATAGTACTACGAGAAACAATGGAACCCGCAATCTTTAAATGTTTACCAGATGTTACTGGAAATGGAAAATATAAAATCTCTGGATGAAATAAATTCTTGTTAATTGTATACATGCTAACTTTAAACTTCTGTTGGTAGAGTTATATCTTGCTAAAGATTTGTTAATTTCCAATGTTTTTATACATACAATTTTAAAGTCGGAAGTGTTCAACACAGACCACGAGTTTATGTATTGTGCTGGTGGAAACTCTAGTGTCTAATCGCAAATGAAAGAAGAAAGATACTTAAGGAACAAAAAATTGAGATTCTGTGATACGGACTGCGTATTTCATGTAATTATTAAAAATGCTACTTCATTCTATTACATGAGAATTCGAATAAAATAAATAAAAGTAAAAAAACAATGATGTTGGTGGTGGTGGACAAATAATATTAAAAGATAACCCTAACAATAAAAACTAACCAGCAATGCAATAAAGAAGGAAACAAGATGATAAATGTAAGCTGTGCGCTATTGCGATTCAACAAAATAATTTTAAAAAAATAACTCAAATTCTGAATCCATGTACAGCAAACAAAAAGTATTGATGACAGAAGAATTAGTTCTATTCATCTAGTTTACTCTGAAGGATTAAAACGCTTTCTAGATTTCATTTCCAAATAGTTAACCTTTGAAACTCTTGTCAACATTACGTGGATCTATAAATAGCCGCAAATAGCATACCTGAAGTAATTATAATTTATGTACAAACATTACTTTAAATATTCTATTTATTTGGCAAGTGGTCTGGCGTAAGATTCTATTGCTACTATACATGTAAATCCTTTCTTCTGCTGCTATTGTGGATAGCGAAAGATAGTAATAGGAGATTTAAGCAATTATGATGTACGACTGTATGGTTACAGTCGTTTTCAGTCTGCTTATGCTAATGCATTAGATTTCAGTATTATTTTACTTAAAGAACACAGGTATGAATTCAGAACCAACAACAGACAAACTTAAATATGAAATGCAATTATTGCATAGTGGACACTTGTGGGCACAAGAGTACTGGAAAGCCTTTAAGTGCAACGTTATCGATGTGTCGTGCTGTTTCTCTGTATGTGTGCTTTTTAAAATCCCACTTGAGGACTCTTTAAAGACCTGACATTCATGCGCGTTAAATATTGTAAGGACAACTTCGTGGTTAACTTCCGCAATTCAGTTGTGATGGCCAAGAGTTAAAAAATAGGTGTAGTGTTATATGTGAATTATTCCATTATCGATTTTGCATAATGTATTTGGCATGTGTCAGAACTCATAAAAGTCGCATTTTTTGTTTGAAGATTTAAACTGATGCAATCTGACGCTGCAACAATACTTTTGCACTGAAAGAAACCACGTAGAATGAAAGATCATAATACATTCAAGAAAAGGTATCAAATGTATGCTTGATAAACTGATATATCAAATCAAAACTTTAATCGAAGCATACATTGATTTACTTAATGTTATTTGAAATAATAGCATAATTTTAAAAGAATGACAGCAAACCTTACTTCATCTCTAACTTCTTTTATTTTCCTGCTGTAATCATTTCGCCATTCCGCCCAAATCCCGGAAAAATTGTTCTCGGATCACAAAGTGCTAAGAAGTCATTCTATTCGCTCTTTCGTCAGCACCTGTAGTTTTAGGGCCATATTATCTACTTTACTTTTTAATGGTGCATATATTCTGGATGACGTAGCATTTATCGCTTACATGTTTGCAAAATTTTCCAAATTATACCAAAAAGAATTTTGTCAACATACTTTGAATAGGATGCTTTGGAAGTTGGAAATATGGCACTATTCGTGTTACATCATATTGGAAAATACATTTAAATGGCATTTTGTTTGTGTCGAAAGTGTAGGCTATTACTTTGTGTCGAAAGTGTATGCTATTACTTTGTGTCGAAAGTGTAGGCTATTTGTGCCGAAAGTGTAGGCTATTACTTTGTGCCGAAAGTGTAGGCTATTTGTGCCGAAATTGTAGGCTATTACTTTGTGCCGAAATTGTAGGCTATTACTTGAAATCGAACCAAAATCCCGTTGTGAGAATGAGGAAACATTTAACGAAACTTTCTATTTATAACGTCTGCTTTGGCGGAAGAATGAATGTGGTAATAAAGGGGAATAATTATTGCAGTTTGCCGCATCAAATATCCTGTCTACGTTTGCACTACAGTCATTTATATTTAAAACATAAATGTAATAATATTACAGTATACTAGTGAATAATCAGATTTAAA